>CM074782.1:16547847-16857437 GCA_037355745.1 Pseudo-nitzschia multiseries | reverse complement strand
GGCTCGTACGGGAGAGCACGTGCACTCGAAAAATCGATGCCTAAGTAAAATTTAAAAAAGGGACTCACGGATTTAAAACAGACTCAACAGGCGCCAAAAAGGTGCGGGGAGGGGGTGTTACTTTAGTAATTTCAAAAATATGCCGTAGAATTGCTACACGATTTCTAGTAGTGTTTTCTGCTCTGACAATGGCATGATACTTTAGTAATTTCCAAAATATGCCGTAGAAATGCTACACAATTTCTAGTAGTGTTTTCTGCTCTGACAATGGCATGATACTAAAGTAATTTCCAAAATATGCCGTAGAAATGCTACACAAATATTAGTAGTGTTTTCTGCTCTGATAATGGATTGATACTTCGGCAACTCCGGGGTACATAATTAAGAATATGAGTAGAAGTGGTACGTGATTTTCTAGTAGTAGTAGTGTTACTCGGTGCCTCTGTAGCTACCGTATGAGACGGTACTACTAGTAGAAATTTCGGTCGTGATTTCCAGTCGTATTCTGAGCACTCTTCACCTAGCACTCTTTTTGATACTCCCAGAACACACTAATACACATTAGACTAGGGACCAGAGTATATGAGCAATACTTACTTGCTTAATATAACACACGGAGTTGTGTGTGAAAAATGGCTGAAAATACTTTTTGATTGGTCAACACGGAATCGAAAAAATTACTTTAGTACCGTTTTCCCATACTAAAGTAATTTTTCACACATACAACACGGTAAACTGTGGGGAGAGCAGGTTTATCCTTGTCCCCCCCGCGAAACTGCAGCAACAAAGAGCACCGCTCACTAGCAACAAGAAGCCCCCCCCCCCCCCCCCCCCAACAGCAGCAACAACAAGCAACCGGCGCTCGATAGCAAGCAAAAGCTCCCCCCTCCTTCCCTTTGTGCTCTCCCTTACGACCATGGTATTACATACCTAACTACCCCTCCTCCTTGCTCTCCTCCTCGTAGTATCCGGGGGGGGGGGGGAGTTTTCTTTAGGATGCTTCCTTTTCAGCCCGAGGAAAAAGGAAGCATCCTAAAGAAAACTCCCCCCCCCCCCCCCGATACTACTCGGAGTCGATTTGGTTGGCACGAATCAACCCCTATCTAAAGAAAAATTCTCGGCGCGCGCGCCTCGAATTTTTCTTTACAGAGGGGTTGACACGTGCCAACCAAAACGGAGGAGGGGTAGTTACATATAGTACCGTACCGTACGGTATGTTTACCTGGTACGAGTTCGTACTCGTAACATCACCTTCTGTAGAAGCAGATGAGGGGTCGAGGCAGATGATGTTGTTGCAACCACGAATTTTTGATCACAAGAATTGCTCTTGCGCATCCTTGTATCGTACGATACGATACGGTACAGCGAACAGTACGAGTACCGTACGGGCAAGACTTACTTTGTACGAGTACGAGTACGGAATACCGGTACGTACCGCCAGGAGTATTCATACGAGTACGGTACGTACCGGGGGACCCTTTTGAGTCAAAAAGCAAGAAGGATACGAAATGCAAGGTCGGCCTGAACTAGGTCTTTCTATGCAAACGCCACCAATAATGCGACCCAACCTACAGCATTAAGTGTCCTGTTTATCTGCACGCCAATTGAAACAACAGAATCCATTCTGGTTTTCTGGAGACTACTTGTACTCAACATCGAACCTTTCCATTCGTACGCAACAATTTGCGTACCGTACAACAGCTGATGACAATGACAATGGCAACGATGACGGCGATTAAAATGGGGATGAATCACAGGGGCCTGGCATCAATCCTGCTGACTAGCATGTTGCAGTTATCCTCGCTCGCATCCTCCGTCACGGCGTTGTCTTATTCAAGGGATACCAACATAAATAGCTACAGTGGTGCATCCTCTTCCTTGCAGTCGCAGTCGCAGTCATATTCACATTCACATTCATATTCGTACCGAACGGTACAAGTTCAGGTCATTCATCGCCACGGAGATCGAACTCCGATCACACCTCTCAAAAACGATGAGTACTGGAAAAATGAACTGGTTCCCGAAGACTTGCTGGAGAAAGTTGCCACGGGTACTAAGGTTTTGCGCAAGGATAGCGACAGCAGCAACAACGGGAAAAATGAACTCGAGATCCACGCGGCCGCGGGAAGGGGACCCTTTGGAAAGTTGACAAAATTGGGTTTGCTGGGTATGATTCAAGTTGGAACCGACCTCAAGGAAGAACTGGAAGAATTGACCAACTGGGCCGAAAGCACTAATGCAGCATGCAGCATTGCATTCACTCCGATCAAAAGCGGACGCAACATCATCAACATCAACAACGACGACAACGAGAACGGCCTTGCTCTACAAAGACAGGAACCACATGCGCAGCAACGGCACGGAAGAATAAAAATTACGCCACAGGATATCAAGGTATATTCAACCGACTTCGCCCGGACGATTCAAAGTGTGCAGGGATTGCTGGTTGGTTTCTTCCCCGACGAAGACGAAACGAACATAATTTCCATCGATTGCCGAGACACCACCACCTGGATGATTCCCGATCCACAACCGAGGCAAACCCACGAACAAACAATCTTGGAGCGAAAACTCGCTGAGCAACCACACGTTTTAGAGCAAGAAGCATTGCTCAGACCTCTAGCGATTCGTTGCACCAATGCGCTCTTGCCACTCCTGGGAGACGAGGCCTTTGGCGTCTCATTTGGAGTCGACGAAAGCGATTCCGAGATGGACCAAACCAAGCGAGTCTTGTCGTGGATCCAACTTTGCGAAATAACCAAGTGCCTTCAAACCAGAGGTATGTTGCCGGATTCCATCACGGAAGACGACCAGGAAGCACTCGCGAGACATACGGCCTGGAAGTGGTTTCAATCTCTTCGGACTCCACGATTGGCTTATATCGCCATGCGGGGTTTCACCCGAACCATAGTCCGCACCCTGCAGGAGAGACACCAAGAGCCGCCTCTGATAGTCTACAGCGGTCATGATTCTTCCCTCATTGGCCTCATGTGCGCCTTGCACCTTGAACAACCCAGCGTTTGGCCAGAATACGGAGCGGTTCTGAAATTGGAACTCTTAGAAAAGAGAAAGGAAGTCGTAGTTCACGAAAAAGGGACCACCAGTGACAAACACAATAAAAGGTCGGAGCATGAAGATCACAAGGACAGCACTGTGGAATACGTGCTACGATTCTTTTTAAATGGAGAGCTGCTACGGTCCGTGTGGAATGACACTCCCCGGGAAGAAATTTCTCTTCAAGAGTTTGCCCACTTGACGTCCACCGTAGGAAAGGATATCGCAACCGAAACTGCATGAGACTCAAACTCAATGCACTCCAGTCTTTAATTGTTCTGGGCAGTTTTGTTAGTTCCCAAATCCGCAAGTGGATCAATCAATCCTTGCACAGGAGGCTCCTGCAGAAGCCTGTTAGGGATGCGTAATCTTACGTGACGTTTGAAAATCCAAATGGGTCCAGTGTTGATGCATTGTTAGTCACCAGTACGATGAAATAACTGGTAAACCTAGTTCACGAATATAGGAACTGCATACTCCAGAATGCGTATCATGGCGAGCGTGCACCTTGCGCTGCTCTTGGGTGCCCTAGCCGCGCCCTGAGGTAGACTCTTGTGAGCAGGACCATACTCCATCACCGGTCTACCACCATTCTTTGAAACTGACCCATCCAGTGTGAGGCCAGTCTCGTCCACATTCACAATCCAATGTACCAGGCCTGGAAGAAACACCAGCTCTCGCTCATGTCCATTCTATTTTTCTTCTGCTGTAGGCAACCAGGCAAATCCTTTTTAAGTCAACAAATCTTTCAAGTTGATAAACCAGTCATTCATATTGTTAAGGATAACCCACGCAGCCCTCCTTTCTTCCAGCTGTGTGTTCTCTGTACTCACTTCCACAGTGTGGGCATACTTAGCCTGTATTCGGTTGAAGTGTAGCCAAGACTTCTTCTACCGCTGGAGGCAGGATAGGCGGCCTGCCTTTCCTGGGTGGCGCTTCCACACCATTATTGACCCTCCACTTCAATGTATTCACAGAAATATTTGTATTGTTCATTCTGTCGACAGCATCACAAATTTTCTGCCCTGCAACACACTTGGCACCATTCCCATCCTCATTGTAGCGACAGCTTTAACGATTGTGGCTGTAGCTGCAGCTGTAGGGGCGGCAGCTGTAGCGGTGGCTGTAGCGGTGGCTGTAGCGGTGGCTGTAGCGGTGGCTGTAGCGGTGGCTGTAGCGGTGGCTGTAGCTGTAGCTGTGGCTGTAGCTGTGGCTGTGGTGGCTGTAGCTGTGGCGGCTGTAGCTGTGGTGGCTGTAGCTGTGGTGGCTGTAGCGGTGCTGGCTGTAGCGGTGCTGGCTGTAGCGGTGCTGGCTGTAGCGGTGCTGGCTGTAGCGGCGGAAGCCCATTTTTCACCATCATCTTTCCCATTGGTGCTGAGTCCATTTCTTCTAATTTGCTCAATTGATTGATCCGAAACTTGGACGGCGTCTTCTTATAGATGTAGTAAAGAGGTGTTGTTACTCTAAAAATCGACCGAAAGGATAGGATAATTAAAATTTAAAGAGAATGTGAGTTCAAGGAGATGCTCTTATTTTTACTATGTATTTTGCACTGTATCGGGGCTCCCTGTATTTTCATGGTAGAGATCTTCTCCGGTTATTTCTCACTATGGTCTTCATCGTACCGATACTGCTGCTGCTGTTGCTGTATTAGCGTCGTGTGTTGGTCTTACTGTATCGGTCATTCGATGGTATTGGTCATTTACGAGGTTGAGTGTTTTGTTTGATGGGCCTATGCTTGTTCGTTGAGTAGGAAGGTAAATGAGGCCCATTCGGAATCGGTATTGATTTTCATGATTGCAATAAGTAATTTCCTCACGGGATATTAAGTATATTCGTTTGAAGGTACTTAAGCGCTCCAAGTGTTTACTTATCGGTCAGGTCTTTGGAGATGTCTTGTTTCTAACCGATTAACCTCTTTTGTTTGTATTCTTAAGTGATATTGTTTTTACCACTTAGGGATTTTCAAGTAGTGTAGGTTGTATCAACTACCGATACGTTTTTAGAATGATGAATAAAGGATTATAAGTAATTACTGAAAGTGACATAAAATTATGATTTGATCTGAAGGAGAGTCATACCTCTCCTTCTTCCGGAAGCATCTTTCTCTTCCGGTCATTAGGAATATTCTCCCGGTCATTTAGGATTCTCTTCAATGAGGGAATCCCGATCGATCGGTCAGTCACGAGGATTATTGTTACACTATCCCCCACAGTGACTGGCCGACCGATTGATCGATGAACTATTATGGTTCTCGATAGGGTACTACCTTTCTAATGTTGTATGTTTCCGCAACAGCCTCTGACCGTTGTACCTTGATCGTCCCGTTGGTGAAAACTTGGACGATTGGGTATGGTCCGTGGAACCTTTCCTGTAGTTTGCTTGGGTCATATACTCTGACCATTATTCTTTCTCCTATTCGATAGTTGTGGTTTATCCTGCTCTTGTTCGTTCTCATTAGGTTTTGATCGATGAGCTGTTGTCTTCTGTTCCGGATGGTTTCGAGGTTAGCTATCAATGGCACATCTATCATCATGTCTCTGCCGAACGCCATTGCGCCTGGTGAGGTTTGCATGGTGTGATTTACTGCGCATCTGGTGGCATGCATGCAGCTGGCTAGTGCGTTGTCCACGATCTGTTCTGCTTCCTGCTCGTTGTTGGCGTGCGCTGTCCTCATGGTGACCCTCAGTATGTCCCCCATGGTTCGATGCAGTCTTTCACAGATGGCGTTGGATTGCGGGTTCTTTACTGTCGTTGGCACTGACCTGATGCCGTGTTGGATCAGCAGTGTTTGGAAGGCATGCCCCAAGAATTCGCCTCCATTATCATGGACGCATCTGTTGGGTCTTGGGTATCTCGCTAACCAACCATTCGCTAATTGATCTGCTATGTGTTGGCTTGATTTGTTGTTTATTCTGCTTATCTCCGCCAGATTGGTGACTGGATCGATTGCTGTGAGTGCCTTGAACTCGAATTGTCGGTCGTCTGCTTGTATCTTCCAGGGTCCGATGAGATCGACACAAATTTCGTCCCACGGTGCTATGGCTGCTTCCCTTGGTGGTAGTTGCCCATATCCCCTGCCTGCTTCCTTGTATTGTTGGCAGTTAGCAGGGCAGATGTATTGTTTGCATAGCTGTTGGAGATTGGGTGAGTAGAATCTGGCGGATATGGTATCGTATAGCCGTTGGATGCCGCAGTGCCCTAGTACAACGTGGTACCAGTGTATTGTTTGTTGGATGAGTGTGGCTGGTATGACAATTCTCCAGTTTGGTTCATTGGCGTCCCTTCTTGCTATTATCTGCTGTCCGTTGATGACGATGATCGGGAATTTGGCCGGATCTTCCTGATGGGCTGTGCGGAGGTGGATGTCCTGGTTTTGGTGGTTCTGGATGTTGGTGATGGTGATGGGGTTTGGCATTTCTTGTAATGGTGGTAAGTTGAGCAGGCATTCCATCCATTCCGTGTCTTCATCAATATTGATAAATGCTTCCTCGTCTCCTATGATGATGTCGTCCTTTGGTACTGGGATTGTGTGGAAATCTACGGTGGTTCCGGTGCGTTGGTTGTTGGTTGTTTTGTTGCTTTGGCCTAGCTGACTTCTATCCCCCACAGAGGGTGGCGCCATTCGCGGCAGTCTCGAAAAACAGTCAGCAAGGACGTTCTTCTTTCCGGCAATATGGGTGAGGTTGATATCAAATTCTGACATGAAGAGTTTCCATCGGAGTACCCGTTGGATGGAGAAGGTTTCAAAGATGAGGTTTTTGTGGTCCGTATAGACATGGAGGATGCCGCCCAGAAGAATCTTTCTGTATTCTGTGAGTGTGAGAATGATCGCGAGGAGCTCTTTTTCGGTGGTGGTGTAATTTTGTTGGGCCTTGGACAGTTTTCTGCTGTAGTATGCTACTACGCGGCCCTCTTGAGTGATGACCGCGCCTAGCTGATAGTCAGATGAGTCTGTATAGATGTGGAATGGTTTGGTATAATCCGGATAAACATTCATAGCGTCCGCTGCTAAGAGTGCTTTCATCTCCTCGAAGGCTTGTTGTTTGTTGGTATCCCATGTGAATTTCTTGGCTCCGGTCATCTCTGTGAGTGGTGCTAAGACGTGTGCTCTTCGTGGCCAGAAGGACTTGTAGTAATTGACTGCTCCAATAAGCGATCTGACCTGAGTAATGTTCTGTGGTCGTCCCATCCGGAGTACTGCCTCGATCTTCCTTTTCCAAGGCTTGATTCCTTCTGGTGTCATCCAATGGCCTAGGGAATCTGTTTCCTTGACAAGCCAGCTGCATTTCAACGGGTTGCACTTCATGCCATTCTTTGCAAATCGCTCAAGGACTTGATCCAGGACTTGTAGGTGATGGTCGAATGATTGATTGGTCCAAATGCCCACATCGTCGATGTAGCATTCACAGTCAATCCCTTGTAACATCTCTGTCATGATATGCTGTGATACGTCTCCACTGATTTTTACCCCCATGGGTAATCTTTTGTATCGAAACAAACCATAGGGCGTTGTGATAGTGCACAGCTTTTGGCTTGCCTCATCCAACCGAAAACAATAATATTGCATTGATAGATCGATTTTTGTGAAGTATGTGTATTTTCCTCGCCGGTTCATGATGTCCTGTATCCTAGGTAATGGAAAGGGTTTTCTTTTGATCCTATTGTTGAGTTCCCTGAAATCCGACACCCATCGTACTCTGTTATCCTTTTTGGGAATGATGAAGGTTGGAAATGCCCACTCTGATGGTCCGCATGGTTCAAGGACACCGTCCGCTATCAAACTGGCCAATTCTCTTCTGAATATATCTTCTCTCTTATACGCAACTGGATATGGTTTCATGTGCACTGGCTCGGCGCCTTTCTTTAAATCTATGTGTATTTCTCTGTGCGGGTAACATCCTAGCTCTCCATTGAACACTACTTCATGTTGCTTCAACATCGTCTGTAGTTTTTGCTTTTCCTCCGTTGTCAAATGATCCTGTCGTTGTGCGACTTCATTGGATGTTACTTGTTGGTAACTCCTCTCTAATATCGCCGCTGTCGTATTGGTGTTGAACAGCATCGCGTCTTTGGCCTCTTCTGGGTCGACGCGGGTGGTTCGCGTGGCATCTCTCATGGGGACGGTTATTCCCAGCCATCTAATCTCATTTGTTTCAAAGGATATCTCAATGCCGGCCATTTTGAGGAAGTCTCTCCCCAGTATGATATCATATCTGCACTGCGGTGAATCGAATATGGAAGCTGATATCCCTTGGATTCGCCTGCCATTCACGAACTCAGGTAGCTGTAGCTCCTCGAGTCGCACTTCATGAGAGGTATCAAATTCCCCATTGGTTGTTGTTGTCATTCTCTTATGTCCTACGTGTTTTGGTTGCACGCCGAATGGCATCGACTGCTTGTTGATCATAGTTTTTGTGCTCCCTGAGTCTAACAATGCGGTATACGGTCTATCCGATCGAACTCCCTGTATTTCTTTGATCTTGAGGAGCACTGTTGGCGTCGCATCATTGTTCATCGTGGCCTTTCGCCCTTGATCGATGGCCTGTAGCCTCGTTGTTATTCTTTTCTCATCGGCTCGTGGCCCTATTGTTTCCTTATGTTTGGCCTGTAGCCTTTCAGCTTGAGTGGCCTGTAGCCCTCCTGCTGTTTCGTCGGTGGCCCTTGGCCCCGGATTTTCATTTGCGTATGTGGCTAGTCATTCGTATCGATTTGAATTTGAATCCTGCTGGTTGCTGGTAAAATAACTGGCGTCGCTCGCTGTGATGTTCGAGAAGGCGTCTCCGTGACTCTGTTCCCAATTGTGATTGCTCTCGTTGGCGTTGCTTGCGCCCGAGTTGTTGTTGTTGTTGTTGCTTCTGCCCCCGAATCTTCCTCGGCCTCCGTTGAATCTGCCTCCTCGTCCTCTGCCTCCATTGAACCGACCTGTTTGTCCTTGACTCCCGCCGTAATAATTACTCTGTCCTGAATATGTGCTATTGCCGTCGGATCCACCAACGTAGTTCGGGTAAGGCGCGTTCTGGTTCCTCGGATTCATGTAGCATTGCTCCCACGTGTGATTGCCTTGTGGATGGTTCCTGCACTTTCTTCCTGCTCCTCTATTGCCATATCCTCGGCCTTGGTTGGCGTTTCTTCCTCTTCCGGATCCTCGTCCCTGTCCAGAATTCTGTCGCTTGCCTTGCCGGTCTTGTTTTCTCGCTCTGTCGGCACTGCCCTTCTTTCGTGTCATGTAGTCTCGAATTTGTAGTATGGATACTTCTCTGAAGTTGACCGCCGTGTCCATGTAGGCATCCTGCCAAGATCTAGGATGTGTTTTGAAAAACATTCTTTTTCTCTGTTGTTCGGTAAGGTCGTTGTCATCATCCCCTGGTAGCATGTCAATGTAGTCGAGGATGGTGTCGATTCTGCTGAAGTGATCGTGCTCCGACACTTCCATGGGCTTGGCCATGTGCTGATGTTCGAACGATGCTATCATAGTTCCTTTTGCATCCGGATCTGGTGTGATGGCATTGACGTACGCTCGCATTGTGTTCTTCAACCCTTCCTTAGTATGTTCTATTTCTCTGCTCGCCAGGGTTTCGTTCCACCTCTTTCGGGGTCCTCTGGATAGGCACTGTCCCCATTGTGTGTGCCAGCGGGCTACCGGCATTCCTAAATCGTTGCACGCATCCACAAACAGATCGTACGTATACAAAATTTCTTCTACTTCCAAGTTCTGTACTCTTCGGATGTTCTTCTTACCTGCTGATCTGTTGGTGGCTCTCGCGTAGTCAACTACAATTCTGTGGCTGTCGTGATCCTCTGTGACATCGAAGGTCCTCTTGTATTGGATACATGGTTGGAATTGGGTGTTCATCTTCTCGTTTTCCTTTTCTTCTTATCGTAACTTAGTAGTCTTAGTGTAATTACAGTGTATCAACTACCGATACGTTTTTAGAATGATGAATAAAGGATTATAAGTAATTACTGAAAGTGACATAAAATTATGATTTGATCTGAAGGAGAGTCATACCTCTCCTTCTTCCGGAAGCATCTTTCTCTTCCGGTCATTAGGAATATTCTCCCGGTCATTTAGGATTCTCTTCAATGAGGGAATCCCGATCGATCGGTCAGTCACGAGGATTATTGTTACATAGGTGCGTTTGATTCTAAGACTCGATCATCGGAATATTCTTATCTCGTATTCCGCACCTCGGTTTGTTTTGTTTGTCGGCTTTTTCAATCGAATTTGATACCGACAGAACGTCCGTATTTTTCACCGACAACAAGAGCCCCCCCCTGCAATATCATTGCCCTTGGTGCCCTTGTTCTAAAGATATCTGTTACTGTTGTTTTTGGTGTTTCCTTGAAATACAACCAAATTGGTCACCCTGCTATGTTGGGTCTGTTTCTTCTGCCTAATTTGCTCAATCAATCAATCCAAAACTTGCAGGCCTTGTCCTTTTGGATATAATGAAGGGATCCCTGCAGATCATTGCCTTTGATGCCTCCAGTACAGATATAATAATAATAATAATATACGTATTTAAGTAACTTTAACCACTGAAGTTGGATCTAAACTACTCAGTCTGTATCCAGACTTTAACGTCGCCTCAATCGAAGAGAGTTTAAGCCCCAAGTTGTAGAACGACAAATTGGTCAAACGAATCTTGAAGGCAAGCAGGGAGAGTATGAGAACAAACTGCTGAAGGATACCGGGAGCATGATCCAAACTGGGAGCAGCTACCGGCAACCATACAGTAGGAAGGGTAAAATACTGGGAGCAGTACTGTGGGCAGTGGGACACAGGGAGCGGCACTTGGTTAAGAACTAGGAAGGGCACAGGGTGCAGAACGGGGTGAGACACTGGGAGCAACACTGGGTGCAGAAGGTGGTGATATACTGGGAGCATCACAGGGTGCAGCTCCAGGAGCCACACTTGGTGCAGCTCGAGGAGCAGCACTGGGAGCAGAACTTGGTGAATCACTGGGAACAGCACTGTGTGCAAAGGTTGGTGATAGATTGGAAACATCAATGGGTGAAGAACTAGAAAGGGCACTGGAGTCTGCGCTTGGTGAAACACTAGGAGCAGCACTGAGTGCAGAAGGTGGGGATAGACTGGGAGCAGCACTGGGTGCAGCGCAAGGAGCCACACTTGGTGCAGCTCTAGGAGCATCACTGGGTGCAGAACTTGGTGAGAGACTGGGATCAACACTGGGTGCAGAACCTGGTGAGATACTGGAAGCAGCACTTGGTGAAACACTAAGAGCCACACGTGGTGCGGGGCTAAAAGCAGCACTGGGGGCAGAGCTGGGTGAAACACTGGGAGCAACGCTAGGTGCAGAAGATGGTGATATACTGGGAGCAGCGCTGGGTGCAGCGCCAGGAGCCACACTGGGTGCAGCTCAAGGAGCAGCACTGGGTGCAGAACTTTGGTGAAAAAAACACTGTGAGCAACGCTGGGTGCAGAAGTGGGTGAGATACTGGGAGAGCAGCACTGGGTGCAGCGCCAGGAACCAAAGTTGGTGCAGCTCCAGGAGCAGCACTGGGTACAGAACTGACAACGCTAGGTGCAGAAGGTGGTGATATACTGGGAACAGCACTGGGTGCAGCGCCAGGAGCCACACTGGGGGATACTTGGAGCAGCACTTGGTGCAGGGCTAGGAGTAGCTCTGGGGCCAACACTTGGTGAAACATTAGGAAACCACAATTGGTGCAGCGCTAGGACTGGCACTGAGTGCAGCACTGGGGGGCAATCAAAGAGCCACACTTGGGGCTGCGCTTGGTCAAACCACTGGAAGCAGGACTGGTGCAGCACTTGGTGAGACACTAGGAACCACACTTGGAGCGGAACACTTGGTGACACACCATTGAGTGTGCCAGAATGGCACCCAGGGCTAGGGGCCCATGCAGCCAAGCCCTCATCAAGGCAGCCTCCTGGCAATAACGGCTGCTGGGACTGGAGAGGACTGCATAGTGTCTCCTTGCAAGCTGGATGGTTGCAAGCCATTGTCGCTTGGCAGTAAGAGTGTAGCCCCAAAGCACTTGGAAAGGAGTCTGGAGAAGGGAGTGGAATCGAGGCAGCACCGGCTAAGCCAATGGCCAATTTAGACAAAATGGAGGCATTGAGTGAGTGGTGTTGTTCAGCCTCAAGCCCCCCCCCCCCCCCCCCCCCCCCCCCCCCCCCCACCCCCCCCCCCCCCCCCCCCCCCCCCCCCCCCCCCCCAGTGCCATGGAGCCGTTGGTTCCGATACGTCCAGAGATCCCAGCAAGTGAGGAAAAATTGGTGAATCACTGGCAGTGGCCCATTGGTGAGGAGAAACGCTTGCTACCAATCAAAGAATAGTAATCAGCTTGAATCTGATGCCAGAGGGGGGACCATTGCCAGAGAAACCAGTTGTGCCATCCAATATGGCGCTAAGCCCTTACAGCAGAGGCGATAGCAGGGAGATATGATGAAGGGTTGAATATGCCGACCTTGACAAACCCTAGTGGTTAACATCCACAATGGCAAGAGCCAGAGAAGGTTCTGTAGCTCAGTGGTAAGGCGCTGCTGCAAAGGGCCCCTAAAGGAAGACAAGCTGTGCTTGACAGCCCCTGGGTCATCACATGAAAGCACATGGAAAACCTTCTCCTCGTCCTGGGCACACAGAGGGCATATGGAATGATCCTGGTTGCTGTAATGGAGTAACTGATTGCTTACAACCAATGCAACCCAAAGCAAACTTGACAAACCACCGTTGCATACCAGGAGGGAGGCACTTGAAAGCAGAGTGATGTGCACACCAATGGGATGGAATTAGAGACTTGTGGGGGAATGGAGATGTCGTGGTGAGTGTACCAATAGTGAAGAAGGGGAGAACCAGAAATAAGAATGTGCAAGGAATCTCTGTCAAAGCGAGAGCATTTGAGACCGTTCTGTGAGAGAGCCAGGGCTCAAAGACAAGCCGGGGATAGTGGTAGGGGAGAGGAACGAGTAAAGGATAGAAATGCCTTGGCCATGCCATCAACCTGATGATTGCGAAGCGCCCACCAGTCAAGAGAAAGACCCTCTTGATGACCCTGAACCCACCTGAATGTGACAGTGATGGGAAAGAGCAGAGATCATATTGCAAATGACATAGACATAGTCAAAAGATTTCTGAGAAATAGCCAGGGGCCAGGTTCCCTGAGCCTGTTGTAGAGCCGTATCCCCATCAAATGGCGATGGTGAGTGATCCGGAGGCAACATCATAGAGATCCACCAGAGCCATACAGCAGGTGAGGGACACCAATGATGCCAGCCAATTTGGCTCCGGTAGGAAGACTGATCTTCTGGTGAGCCACTGACAAGGTTGGATCCAGTGAGAACAAGGAGGGAGCTTGGTGGAGGTGGTGGGGGACAGGATAAATGCAGATGTGCCTCAGAGGAGAAGGGGGTCAGAAAAGCCGTCACAGACAGCACTGGCAGAGCCACTCAGAATGGCATTGGCAAGAGCCTGGCATCCATCCTGGGGAAGGGGGTATTTATGGAGAGGACGCGGGGAGAAGCGCAGAGAGCATCAAATGCATCCTCTGGTGTGGCTGGGAGACGCTCAAGAGGATCACAGGTTAAGGGATTCTCATCTGGTGGATGCAAGACAAAGGTGGATGGACCTACAAGTCGGAACACATTCCCACTTGGACAGGAGGGGGACAAGAGTGTCTGCACAGGCAGGTTTGGCGGGAAGAATGGTAGTGGTGAAGCTGTATCGGTCTCTGCCTTGAGAAGAACCAACCCTCCAGCCAGTAGGACATATGAAGAAGAGCCTCTCAGAATACGGCGACAAAAACCAAGGCCACAAAGAGGAGGACTCGGATGACAGCCAATGCCCCAGGTAGAAGGAGGGGTGAATGACTCTATCAGAAGGCAAGGCCAATGGTGGTAAGAAGGATTTCTGAAGGGCGCGTTGCCAAAGAAGCCGAGCTGGTGGAAGCCATGGGGGAGGACAATGAGGCCAATCAAGATGGTGGTGAAGATGGTTTGAAGACTGCAACTGGAAGGCCATTGGAGAAAGCCTTTTGCCATCCGCAGTGCAAATATCAACAAGAGAGATGGCCTTGATGGACACCCGGATGAGATTCAGAAGGGACAGATCTGTGCCTCAGAAGCCAGCAGTGACAAAAGCTTGCATGAGGTAGCAGTCATTCAATCAAAGTAGAGGGAGTGCAGGGAAGTCTTCAAAACCATACTCGCAGGGGTGCATGGAAAAGAACTGTCACACATACTTATACCAGCAAGGAGTGATATAAGATGCATAAGGCTGGTAGGGGTAATGCCAAGATGGAAAGGAATTCCCAGTTTCAAGCTAAAAGGCTTCAGCTGTGAGCCGGAGAATACAGCGGTGTCTGCGAGTCACGGACAGATTCCTGAAACAGAGTAGCAATGTGACTGAATTCTTGGAGAAGAAAAGGTGAATGAAGCCATAGCCTTGATACAAAGAGGAACCATAGAAGACCTTACGAGGAAAGTGGCAAGACATGCCTGCCTTGTTGAGCACGGGGACCAGAGTTGGTTGGAAATTCGGGTCCAGGTAGAAGCACTGAGCTGAGTGGCTGGCATGGGATATTCAAAAGACTTCATAAATGAGTACTTGAAGGTGTAGATGGAGGTGTTCTTCTCACACTTGGAGGACCTCATTTGAGATCCAAAGGACTGGGACTGGGACTGGGACTGCAGGTGAGCAACTTGAGCGTCCTCATTGCCATCCATAGAAATGTAGACACCCAGAGTCTTGTCAGCATGATCAACCCCAAAACAATCAAGTGGTGACCGGACACCAGATTTGTCAGTGATGTTGAAAACACCAGGCATGTCGTCAACAGAGCGATAGTTCCAACCAGAACCATCCACTTGAAATCAATCAAGTAGCAGAAGGACTTGGGCAGGTTAAATAGCTCCACCATTATCAATGAGACCTCCAGCCCAACAATCTAAGCTGCCTGGAAATCAGCAGCCAAAGCCTCACCAGAGGTAGTAGAAGGAGGAGGCACCAGCGCAGAAAAGATCGGTGTCATCCACAAAGGCAAAAACCAACCAGGGAAACAAGCTGGAGGGAGAGGGATGTGAGAAGATGGACCCATGTCCGGCGTTCTGCATCATCCTGAAGAGGATGGTAGAAACCAGAGCCCACAGAGTGGGGCCAAGACCATTGCCTTGGCCAATCCCACTGAGGGGAACAGATTCATCATCATACACAGGACCGAGACCGGCCAAAGCCAGTTTTAATGTGATGGGTGGCACGCTGGAGAGTAGATAGTAGAACCTCACAACATGAGCTGGAATCCCATAGCTCTGAAGGGTGAGACTGGCAATGGGATGTGAGATTCGATCATAGCAGCCCTTGGCATCATTCATTGCAACCGCCCCCGAGCGGCGCTTCTGACGGAGGACATCACAGATGAGCTTCTTGTTGAGACAGGTGTTGATGGCTTTGTGATGCTTCCGGCTGCCGTGTTGGTCAACTGCCACCGCATTGGCGTGTTCTGCATGAGCAAGAATGCGTTTACCAATCATCTTGTTGTTGATCTGAAACTCAGGAGACATCAGTTGGACGAGTCTCATCTTGTCAACACGGTATTCACCAGGTTTCTTGAAGAGTTCAACATCGGTGATGACCTGCCAAGCAGAGGGGGAGAACACAGCAAGCAGAGGAGCCGTCCTCAGCAAGGTATCAAAGGAATTCAGCTGAGGGTCCAAAGCAAAGAATTTATGGTGGGCAAAACTGAGACAAGAAGGCTCTCCAGCAGTGTGTTCCTTCTGACATTTCCAGGCAGCAGCATTGTCAGCTAGGCTGACAGAATGATCAAAGGGAGCCAAATGCTGAATAGAAGCAGGCACTTGAAGGCAAGTAAGCAATTCAGTCTGGTACTGGTCAGTTCCTGGAGGAGGAATGTAGGTGCCAGCAAGGACCTCAGCTGAGGCAGGACCAGTTCCCAAGTATCCAAAGGCCTGGATGAAAGAAGGTGACATAGATGGAGTACCAAGGCATTGTTGCTGATGACAAACATTGGATGCAGCCATGGCTGGCACCATAGTGGACTGAGACTCCAGGATGTGTTCAGCGCCATCAGGTCCAACTGCAACAGCCTTCAGAACAGCAGTCTTATGAAGATGACCGCGGATAGAGCAAGCAGCAAGCCTGAGATCCCTTTGGAGCCGTTCACGGTGCATGCGTGCCCGGATCTGGGAGGCACTCTGATGGTGGGGCTTGCCCTCAGCAAGAAGAGCATCCACCAAGCCTTGGTTGAAGGAGTCACGCCAAGAGGGAGCCAGAAGTTTGGTGGCGCGGTATTGCTTGTAGGCTTGCTTCAAATGGAGGACAGCAGTGGCAAGATCACAGTGTTCTCTCTTGTATAAGGAAAGCTTGCATGCCAAGCATTTTACAATGGTGTGACTGGTGGAGACACCCTGCCTGAGCTGCAGGATCCGTCTCCAGAAATCAATTGTGTCATGGTAGACTTGTAGCTTGGGGGACCAAGGGATCATGCCCATGCAAAGGCGGCAAAGATGTTGTTCAACAGATAGCTGGATGGAAGCAGGGGGTGCATGGAGGACATCATAGGTAGTGAGGAGGGTGTCACGCACAGACATGTCACCAGAAACATACTGAGCCAGCAGGTGCTCAAGCTTGGTCCAAAGGGTGAACACTCCGGCAGTAGCAAAAATATGTTTCACCCGCTTGTTATAGCGCTGCCGAAGATGAGGGTGGGAAGATTTCAGGTGAGGGAGAGATGAACGCACAGGAGGTGGAAGGTGTTTTCCCAAGATGCTGCCATTGCAAACTTCTATCCAAAGCAAGTGATGGTCAGAGGCCATACCCTGCTCACCACCAAATGCATAGTAACCAGCTCTGAAGACATCAACATGTTCAGTAACCCAGATGGCATCAATGGGAGTCCTGGTGGTATTCCTGTTGTAGGTGGCAGGGGGGGACGTGGAGGGGTGTGTAGTCAAGATAGCATCCGTAAAGCCAAGTGCTGTGAGCTCGGAGGACAGACCATCAGACCGGACATCAGAATTCTGGTCAATCCCTAAAATGACTGAGTCACCAGCCTCTAAACACGCTTGAAGGGCAGCTGTGAGGTCACGGCAAAAGAGGATACGGGGGTTGCGACAGGGAAGGTCTTCCTCAGCCTGGAAGTAGCAACAGTGTTGGTTCCAAACAGAGCCAAGGTCCCTGTCATTTTCTACAGGGCAGTAGGCAGAAAAGATGGTAACCGTAGATTGAGCCCTGCCCTGAAACCTGACAAATGTCCACCGGCCAAGCCCAGATGGATCAGCCCCATGGGCAAGCTTGTGAGAGTGAAAGAGCCAATCAATGGTAAAACCCGTACCACCAGGGAGGCGCCAAGTACCGGTGGAGGCCTCATGCTTGTTGCTAGCAAGGTAGGAGAAACTGGAAGGGCATGCCTGTTTGATGCGAGAGTGGAAAAGGTCACAGAGGAGAAGCTTGGGTTCATTCAGACAGTGCTCGGCATAGAGAGCAACCCCAGATTTGCTTTTCGCAAAGCGCCAAGAGTTGTGACAAGAGCGAGACATGAAGGCTGACTTTCTCTGGGGGCCAATATTTTGGAAGGCAATGAGGGTGGAGTTGGAGGAAGGAGCCTGGGAAAGAGATGTCCAAAAGCATCAGAATCCTTGGCAACAAGGATGTCCCCATGAAGATCGGATTGAACAAGGCGGGAAACGGGAGGAGCCGAGGAGGGGGAAGAAGGACTGGATGAATCCAGGGGGGGGATTGGAGTTGGGGGGCATCCCACCAGGCCCTGATGGAGATATCCTTACCATGATCAGAAACATACAGTGTCTGTCGCACGGAGGAGGAAGATGGCAAAGCATAGTTGGGGGAGACATGTGGGAGCACGTGAAACACTGAGAGCCACACAAGGTGCCGCGCTAGGGGTGACACTTGATGCAACCCTGGGTGAAGCAATGTGAAACACTCAAGAGGCAGCACTGGGGGAAGCACTTGGAGCAGCACCTGGTGCAGTGCAAGTAGAAAGACTGGGTGCAGTACATGGTAAAACACTAGGAGTCACAGTTGGTGCTGCACTTGGTGTGACACTGGATGCAACCCTGGGTGAAGCAAGGGGAAACCCTCCAGATGCATTGCTAGGGGAAGCGCTTGGAGTAACACCTGGTGCAGTGCTTGGAGAAACACTGGTAGCCGCAGTTGGTGCCGAGCTGTGTGTGACACTGGTTGCAACCCTAGGTGAAGCACGGGGAAACACTCCAAAGGCATTGCTGGGGGAGGCGCTTGGAGCATAACCTGGTGCAGTGCTAGTAGAAACACCAGGTGCATAACATGGTAAAACACTGGGAGCCACATTGGGGGCCAAGCTAGGTGTGAATCTAGATGCAACCCGGGGGGAGACACTGGGAAACACTCCAAATACAGTGCTGGGGGAGGCGCTTGGAGCAACACCTGGTGCAGTGCTATTACAGACACTGGGTGCAGAGCATGGTGAAACATTGGGAGCCACAGTTGGTGCCGCACTGGGTGTGACACTGGATGCAACCCTGGGTGAAGCACTGTGAAACACTCAAAAGGCATTGCTGGGGGAAGCGCTTGGAGCAACACCTGGTGCAGTGCTAGGAGGAACACTGGGTGCACAACATGGTGAAACACTGGAAGCCTCAGTGAGGGCCAAGCTAGGTGGGACTCTGGATGCAACCCTGGGTGAAGCAATGTGAAGCACGCCAAATGCATTGCTTGGGGAAGCGCTTGGAGTAACACCTGGTGCAGCGCTAGGAGAAACACTGGGTGCAGTATATGGTGACACACTGGGAGCCACAGTTGGTGCCGCGCTGGGTGGGGCACTGGATGCAACCCCGGGTGAAGCCTTTTGAAACACTCAGAAGGCATTGCTGGGGGAAACGCTTGGAGTAACACCTGGTGCAGCGCTAGGAGAAACACTGGGTGCAGGACATGGCGACACACTGGAAGCCACAGTTGGTGCCGCGCCGGGTGTGACACTGGATGCAACCCTGGGTGAAGCAATGTGAAACCCTCAAAAGGCATTGCTAGGGGAAGCGCTTGGAGTAACACCTGGTGCAGTGCTAGGAGAAACACTGGGTGCAGTACATGGTGAAACACTGGGAGCCACAGTTGGTGCTGCACTTGTTGTGACACTGGATGCAACCCTGGGTGAAGCACGAGGAAAACCTCCAGATGCATTGCTAGGGGAAGCACTTGGAGTAACGCCTGGTGCAGTGCTAGGAGAAACACTGGGTGCAGTACATGGCGACACACTGGAAGCCACAGTTGGTGCCGCGCCGGGTGTGACACTTGATGCAACCCTGGGTGAAGCAATGTGAAACCCTCAAAAGGCATTGCTGGGGGAAGCGCTTGGAGTAACACCTGGTGCAGTGCTAGGAGAAACACTGGGTGCAGTACATGGTGAAACATTGGGAGCCACAGTTGGTGCTGCACTTGTTGTGACACTGGATGCAACCCTGGGTGAAGCACGGGGAAAACCTCCAGATGCATTGCTAGGGGAAGCACTTGGAGTAACGCCTGGTGCAGTGCTAGGAGAAACACTGGGTGCAGGACATGGCGACACACTGGGAGCCACAGTTGGTGCTGCACTTGGTGTGATACTGGATGCAGCCCTGGGTGAAGCACGGGCAAACCTTCCAGATGCATTACTAGTGGAAGCGCTTGGAGTAACACCTGGTGCAGTGCTAGGAGAAACGCTGGGAGCCACAGTTGGTGCCGCGCTGGGTGGGACACTGGATGCAACCCCGGGTGAAGCACTGTGAAACACTCAAAAGGCATTGCTGGGGGAAGCGCTTGGAGCAACACCTGGTGCAGGGCTAGGAGAAACACTGGGTGCAAAACCTGGTGAAACACTGGGATCCACCATTGGAGCCGCGCTGGGTGTGACACTGGATGCAACCCTGGGTGAAGCAATGTGAAACCCTCAAAAGGCATTGCTGGGGGAAGCGCTTGGAGTAACACCTGGTGCAGTGCTAGGAGAAACA
Source organism: Pseudo-nitzschia multiseries (assembly GCA_037355745.1). Lineage (NCBI taxonomy): Eukaryota > Bacillariophyta > Bacillariophyceae > Bacillariales > Bacillariaceae > Pseudo-nitzschia > Pseudo-nitzschia multiseries. The sequence goes on along the minus strand of CM074782.1, from coordinate 16,837,399 downwards.
CTGGGTGCAGTACATGGTGAAACACTGGGAGTCACAGTTGGTGCCACACTGGGTGTGACACTGGATGCAACCCTGGGTGAAGCAAGGGGAAACCCTCCAGATGCATTGCTAGGGGAAGCGCTTGGAGTAACACCTGGTGCAGTGCTAGGAGAAACACTGGGAGCCACAGTTGGTGCCGCACTGGGTGTGACACTGGATGCAACCCTGGGCGAAGCACTGGGAGACACTCCAAAGGCATCGCTGGGGGAGGCGCTTGGAGCATAACTTGGCGCAGTGCTAGTAGAAACATTAGGTGCAGAACATGGCGGAACACTGGGAGCCACAGTTGGGGCCGGGCTAGGTGTGACGCTAGATGCAACCCTCTGGGAAGCACGGGAAACACTCAAAAGGCATCGCTGGGGGAAGCACTTGGAGCATGGCTAGTAGGGAGACTGGGTGCAGAACATAATGAGCCACTGGGAGCCACATGAGTTGCCAAGTCAGGTGTGAAACTGGATGCAACCCTGGGTGAAGCACTGGGAAACACTCCAAATGCATCGCGGGGAGGAGCACTTGGAGCAGCACTGGATGCAGCGCAAGTAGGGGCACTGGGTGCAGAACATGGGGAAGCACTAAGAGACACACTGGGGGCGGCGCTAGGAGCAGCACTGAGCCCAGCACCGGGGAAATCCCCAGGAGCCACACTAGATGCAGGGAGGAGACAAGTCGGGAAAAAGAAGGAGCTGAAGAAGAGGAAGGGAAACTGAGGGATGCAAAGGTGGAATTTGGAGATGAAGGCATTTCACCAGGCCCGATGCAAGGAATCCTAACCATTATCAGATGCATACCATGTCTGTCGCACAGAGAGGAGAGGAGCTGGAGCAGAGCTGGTGGAGGCATTGGCATGACTCAGTTCACTGACACTAGCGTCGTGGCCGGGGGAGAAAGCAATGGAGGTGAGGCCAGTGCGCAGAGGAGAATGGAGGGCTGTAGAGCGCCCAATCGGAGCACCATCAGCAGCATGAGGAAAAATTTCAGCCATGGCAGTGCCACCAGGGGAGGCATCATTTGGAGTGGCACCCAGAGCAGAAGTGATGTTGGAAGTACCTGTAGCAAGAGTAGACATGGACTGGCCATCATCAAAACCACACCCACCACTGTCCTCACAAACTTTGTTGTCAGCAAAAAATATGAACTTCTTGTCGGCATCAAATTCGATTGAAAAAGCCGACAAAACAAAACGACGACCGAGGTGCAAAAAACAAATCGAGGTACAAAATACGAGACACGAACATTTTGTTGATTGAGCCTTAGAATCAAACGCACCTCCACTACTTGGAAATCCTTAAGTGGTAAAAACGATATCACCTAAGGCTACAAACAAAAGAGGTTAATTGGTTAGAAACAAGACATCTCCAAAGACCTGACCAATAAGTGAACACTTGGAATCCTTAAGTATATTCGAGAGAATATACTTGATATCCCGTGAGGAAATTACTTATTCCAATCATGAAAATCAATACCGATACCAAATGGGCCTCATCTATCTCAAATACCATGAACAAGCATATGCCCCATCGGATAAATACTTAACCTCATAAATGACCGATACCATTGAACGACCGATACAGTAAGACCGCTACAACGCTATTACAGCAACAGCACCAGTATCGATCCGATGAAGACCAAATAACCGGGGAAGATCTCTACCATGTAAAAAATACCACAGAGAGCCCCAATACATAGTAATAAAATAAGAGCGTCTCTCTGAGCTCACTTTCTCTTTAAATTTTCATTATCCTATCCTTTCGGTCGATTTTTAGAGTAACAACAGGTTATAGAGCCCTTATAACTTACACTTGTGTCCCGCAAGAGCACTAGTGTTTACCTTAAGCTACCTATCTCCGGCCGTTCAGCACCTCCACTGCCGGTTAACTCCAGAGGAAATTGTGTGCTTAGCTCCCTGTGCGACACATTCTCGGCATCCCCCCATCTCATTATTTCTTTCTCTTAACCTCCCTGCTTGTGAATCAGGGTGTGTGATACCGATCCTTCTACACAAATCTTCTTTTGTTGATTCTTCTACAGGAATCTTCTTTTGCAATCCACGACCAAGCCCGGTTAATACAAGAACGACGAACGTTCCGGACATCTTGACGTCGACGATCCGCCCACGATCGTCTCCCGAACACCACGGCGACAACGTTCCAAGGTTAATTCTTTTCTACGATTCATCGCCACCTCCGCCATTGATTCTTCGACGAACGTTCCGGACATTCCAACGGACTAATCATCTCGAACGGATCAAACGCTGCCACAGAAACGCCGACATCCACCATCGACGACGACGACGACGACGACGAAGGTACGATGCCGACTCCATTTGACTGGACTCCAATATTTGGAATCGAGTTTTGATTCTCAAGTGCTAGCAACCCAACTGTGGCCACATCCCTTAACAAAGCCTACTCTGAAATAATTGGCAAAGACGAACTCTCAGAATTCTTTGTGACCCGCGAAGATGCAGAAGAAGAAGAAGGACCACTGGAAATAGCACTGGATCCACAGCTCCACATCCTATATTGCGTTGCCAAACCAATTGCGATCAATCTAATAGTAGACCCAGATGAAGTCACGAAAGGCCACATTTCCAATCTTCTCAGCAAATGTGTTGTCAAACATGTCAGGAACAATGGATCTACCAAGCGCATGAGATACAAGACAGAATTTGACGCCGCTGCAAAGCATGCCATTTGAACCAACACCGATGAAGAACCTACAGTTGTAACTGAACTCACCATTACACATTGGCAATTCACCAAAAAATGGCGCTCTGATCTATTCATGGAAGCATACACTGGAGAACCACCACCAACCAATGATGATGCTGATGGAAATGAAACCAATGATGGAGAATTCCAGAAACACCTCAAAATGTGACCTACGATGAAAGGATGATGGAACTCCTAGAAGGCCAACGCGCTCTTCTTGGTAAACTATCAGAACGCGCTATCAACAACAACAACAACAACAACAGCAACGCCGGCGCCAACAACACAACTGGTCTACCATGGAACCCAGCAACCTTACCCCCACCAGTTAAGGAGAGATACAACCGCAGAGACAAATTCCTTACCAGTGATGACATGAAATACTTTGAAATCACTTCTACGGATGCATCAGGAAATGAAACAGCTGCCAAACAAAACTATTATCTTCACAACCTAGGCAGCGGTAGACAAGACCAGCGCCTAATCACAAGGAGTGGTGACTGCTTTGATCTAACAAGAGCCTCTGACAAGTCCAAGGAAGCAGCTAGGGACAAATTGTTTCTCTCAGGATTCCCACAACTGAAGGATTCAATGAACCCTCAGGTCAGAAAATGGCACAGAGAAATCACAGCCCATGCACAACAGCATCATATCTACATCCACCCATACTACCTCTACAGAAGAGAAGCTGACCATCTCACAGGCTTCACCATTGGAGATACCTTCCCACATGACCTACCTGCAAGATACGAATTGGCCATTCATCAATGGGGAAATCTCATTTATACTGCACTCAGAACTGATAAAATCATCCCTGACGCATGCGCAAGTATGAAGGCCACCATTCAAAGCTTTGAGGGAGGACAAGGATACGAGGCTCTGTACACAGTAATTGCACAGACACACCCCAACTCCAAAAGACCATCTAATGCAGGACGAATGGTCAGGAACCCTCCAAATCAAGATACAAGTGAGTCACTTGAGGAATACTACTTTCGTTACAAGGATTATTTGAGACTTAGGGTCTTCCTCCACAACCAACCCAGCACAATCAGTTCAACAGAGGAAGTTAGCAATCTTATTGAAGGAACCACCCTCTCACAGGAACTCTTCAAGAAAACAGAAGACGAACGTGAATCAGATGACCAATTCAAAAGGGACAAATATAAAGCAGGTCGCCTTCTACAAACTCTCCAAACATATGAGCAAGAAATCAAGGCTGAAAAAAAGTACAGGAAAAAAACTCCAAATCAAGCCTGCCCAAACAATTGCCTACCACAGGAATCAGACCAGGTCCCTGGCAAAGTGACAGGTCCCATAAACGTGCAAGCAACAACACTGTGAGAACCCCTTCAACTCTAACGTCCGAGAACTGTTTCGCGGGGTTCGAATTTACTTCTCGCGCACAAATTTTGTGCGTCATTTTAACACGGCAATATTTCTGGACACCCTGAAATTCCCACCCCCGCGCGACCATAGTCATTGCCTTAAAATCATACAAAAAATAATTATGTGCGCGTGATGCACATTACTCTACTCTCAAATAAAAATAACTTATTTCAGTCTCTAGCAGAACCCAATTATTATTCTGTACCAACAACACTTACTTCTATTAACGAATAAAAAAGAAATTTTGACTCAGTATTAATTCCAAAATATTAATCTCCCAAATAACAATTTGATTCTGCTCTCCTAATTGTGAATTTTATTTCTTGACTACAATATTCCCTTTTTAAAATGTAGATTCTATTATGCTTGATTTATTCCTATTGCAACGTATTACGAATCCTCCATTATTTCTAATATTCTCAATATTAAGTTCATAATTAGTAGTATTTTTGTATTATGTATGTACTGTTATTTTCTACATTAATTGAAGGGATAAATGGGCATTCATCGATGCTGTTATTGCCAGATCAACATTCATCACTCATGGGTTGGAGTTGGGTTTATTACTCTAGCTTTTGCTGCTGTTTCTACTACTGTGCCCACACTGTTGCTCTTGTTGCTTGCTGTTGCCGCTACTTTGTTTTGTTGTTCCATTTTGGCATTCCGTTTTGACCATGTTCCATTGTTGCTCCGTTTTTGTTGTTTTGTTTGCGTTGTTTTGTTTGCGTTGTTTTGTTTGCGTTGCTCCGTTTGCGTTAGTCCATTTTTGTTGCTACATTTTCGTTGCTCTGTTTTTGCTGCTCCGTTTTTGTTGCTCTGTTTCCGTTGCTCCGTGTTTGTTGTTTCATTCCATTGTGCTGTTGTTTTGTTCCATTGTTCCATTGTTCCATTTTTGCTGTGAAAAATAAAAATACCAGAAAGAAGGATAAAAAAAAATAGAATCTCCAACAAATTGTTGTCGTTGTCACTCACTTGCGTTCCGTTGTTGTTCCGTTGCTCCGTTTCATTTGCTATTCTGCTCTGTTGTTCCATTCAATAAAAATAAAAGAAAGAAAAATCAGAAACAAATAGAATCTCCAACAAATTGTTGTCATTGTTGTCACTTACTTGTGTTTCATTGTTGCTCCGTTGTTCCATTCGTTTGTTGTTTCGCTCTGTTGTTCCCCCGTCCAATAAAAATAAAAGAAAGAAAGATCAGAAACAAATAGAATCTCCAACAAATTGCTGTCATTGTTGTCACTCACTTGCATTCCATTGTTGTTGTTCCATTTTGTTGTTCCCTTGTTCCCCTGTTACACTCACTAGTGTTTCTTTGTTGTTCCATTGTTCTGTTGTCCGTGACTGTCGCACAACATTCATTTTCTGTACTTTTTAAAAAAATACCATGCCGACCAAGAAGTATGTAGTTATTTTTTTTGGTTTTGTGTGTGTACAGTTTTGTGTGTGTGCTCCGTTTTTCGTGTTTCATCAGTTTTTCATGTGTGTGTGGTTTTGGGTCTGTTGTGTATGCTGTGTACCCTGACTTCTTCCATGTGTCTGGCTTGTGTGTGGCCTTTATTTTCTACATAAGTAAAGCATGTACCAGTGCAAGCCACCCCTCCCACACCATAATTTTTTCAAAATGGAAAATTTGATTACACGAAGGTTATGTACTTAAATTCCATACTCATCTATAGAATCTGATAGCCAGTCAGTGGTTTGACACTGTCCTGGGTTAGCACAGTACCTACCGGTACCTATGTACACTTTTTGCAAAGTACCCAACAGTGTACCTTTTTGCATGTAGTATCATCTACAACCAGTAATGCCCGCACACTTTTTTTGTCTGAGAATAATCCAAAAACAGCACTTCCATTTTGATTAAACAACTTATGAATTAATTTTATTTGACACTCATTAAACTACATGTTTGGTGATTGGATTATTGGTGTTATTCCAATTATGGATAAGATGAAATGTGCCAGAAAAATAAATTGAATTGACCTGATACTTTGGGAGTCATTACCCACTCAGTCAGTGTGTGCCCTGGATTCATACCAAAAATACTCTCTTGTCTGCCATTTGGAGAGACAAAACACAACATATTCAGTATTGTGAGTGTAAATGTTGTTCCCAATACGCATTTGATGAGTCATGAAAAAATTATTCATGGCCCCGACCAGATACTTTGGGAGTCATTACCAAATAAGTCAGTTTGTGCCCTGGAATAGCACCAAAAATACCCTCTTCTGTGCCATTTGGAGAGACAGACGAAACATTTTCTGTATTGTAAGTGTAAATGTTGTTCCCAATATGCATCAGATGAGTAATGAAAAAAATATTCATGGCCTGGACCTGATACTTTGGGAGTCATTACCCACTAAGGCAGTTTGTGCCCTGGGTTTATACCCAAAATTGTCTCTTGTGTGCCATTTGGAGAGATAGATCGCAACATTTCCAGCATTCTGTGGGGCGAAGCTGTTCCCAATATGCATTTGACGAGTCATGAAAAAATTATTCATGGCTAGGACCAGATAGTTTGGGAGTCATTACCCAATAAGTCAGTTTGTGCCCTGGATTTGCACCAAATATACCCTCTTCTGTGCCATTTGGAGAGACAAACCACAACATTTTGGGCATTCTGTTTGTAAAAGTTGTTCCCAATATGCATTTGATGAGTCATGATGAATGTATTCATGGCTTGGACCGGATACTTTGGGGTTATTACCCAATAATTCAGTTGATGCCTTGGAATTGCACCAAAAATACCCTCATTTGTGCCATTTGGAGAGTGAAACCACAACATTTCCAGGATTCTGTGTGACAAAGTTGTTCCCAATATTCATTTGATGAGTCCTGATGAATGTATTCATGGCTTGGACCGTATACTTTTGGATTCATTACCCAATAAGTTAGTTTGTGCCCTGGAATTGCACCAAAAATACCCTCATGTTTGCCATTTGGAGAGTCAAACCACAACATTTTGGGCATTCTGTGGGGCAACGCTGTTCCCAATATGGATTTGTTGAGTCATGATAAATGTATTCATGGCTTGGACCGCATACTCTGGGAGTCATTACCCAACAAGTTAGTTTGTGCCCTGGAATTGCACCCAAAATACCCTCATTTGTGCCATTTGGAGAGTCAAACCACAACATTTCCATCATTCTGTGTGACAATATTGTTCCCAATATGCATTTGATGAGTCATGATGAATGTATTCCTGGCTTGGACCGGATACTTTGGGGTTATTACCCAATAATTCATTTGATTCCTTGGAATTGCACCAAAAATACCCTCATTTGTGCCATTTGGAGAGTGAAACCACAACATTTCCGGGATTCTGTGTGACAAAGTTGTTCCCAATATTTATTTGATGAGCCATGATGAATGTATTCATGGCTTGGACCGTATACTTTTGGATTCATCACCCAATAAGTTAGTTTGTGCCCTGGAATTGCACCAAAAATACCCCCATTTTTGCCATTTGGAGAGTCAAACCTTAAGATTTTGGGCATTCTATGTGACAAAGTTGTTCGCAATATGCATTTGATGAGTCATGATAAATGTATTCATGGCTTGGACCGTATACTTTTGGAGTCATTACCCAATAAGTTAGTTTGTGCCCAGGAATTGAACAAAAATACCCTCATGCTAGTATGTATCTAGTACAACAAGCGTGTAGTAATCTACTCGCGTAGAAACCTACTTGGATTCAATACTAGTTTGTATCTAGTTCAACAAGCGTGTAGTATTCTACTCGTGTAGAAATCTACTTGGATTCAATACTAGTATGTATCTAGTACAACAAGCCTGTAGTAATCTATTCGCGTAGAAACCTACGCGGATTCAATACTAGTATGTATCTAGTACAACAAGCGTGTAGTAATCTATTTGCGTAGAAACCTACGCAGAATCAATACTAGTATGTATCTAGTACAACAAGCGTGTAGGAATTTACTGGCGTAGAAACCTAATCGGATTCAATATTAGTGTGTATCTAGTAGAAAAAGCCTGTAGAAATCTACTCGCGTAGAAACCTACGCCGATTCAATACTAGTATGTATCTAGTACAAAAAGTGTGTAGAAATCTACTCTCGTAGAAACCTAAGCCGATTCAATACTAGTAAGTATCTAATACAAAAAGTGTGTACAAATCTACAGGCGTAGAAACCTACGCCAATTCAATACTAGTATGTATCTAGTACAACAAGCGTGTAGTAATCTATTCGCGTAGAAACCTACGCCAATTCAATACTAGTAAGTATCTAGTACAAAAAGTGTGTACGAATATACAGGCGTAGAAACCTACCTGGATTCAATACTAGGAATTATCTAATACAAAAAGCGTGTACGAATCTACAGGCGTCGAAACCTACGCTGATTCAATACTAGTAAGTATCTAGTACAAAAAGCGTGTAGAAATCTACAGGTGTAGAAACCTACGCCAATTAAATACTAGGAATTATCTAGTGCAAAAAGCGTGTAGAAATCTACTTGCGTAGAAACCTACGCCAATTCAATACCAGTAAGTATCTAGTAGAAAAAGCGTGTAGAAATCTACAGGCGTAGAAACCTACGTGGATTCAATACTAGGAATTATCTAGTACAAAAAGCGCGTACGAATGAAAAGAATTCACCGTGGAACGCGTATTCATACGAAGCGGGCATATCCTACGAAAAGTCATAAGGGCAAATAACCTTATTCTTAAGGTTATTCCTGAGTGGATGATCGTCGACGATTTTTATGTGGATTGCCTCTTAGCGGGAGTTTTTCCCCATCAGCTCACTCTTTGAAGAATTAACAACTCTAAAACACTATCATGCCCTAAATCTACGTACATTCTAGTACTAATTCTACATGATAAGATGCAATTACATGTGATATTCCAATGGGAATATCACGGCGAATTATACGGTAAAAGACCGATCGAAGATGGCCGGTTTTCGTGTGTTTTGTGTCTTAAGATTACGGACGATCAGTGTGGCAAATTACGAATATGCCGCTTACCGATACGACGAGTAATTAACCTGTCGTTCGTTCAAGCGATTCTAAGACGATTACTCTTACTCACTAAATCAATTGACCGTAAGGCCGATTGTGTTTGTTTTGTTACGACACACTTTCTTTAGTTTATCAGACCCACAGCACTCTACGAGCTGTGGAGGACCGAATGGCGTTTCCCACCGAGAAACGCAGTTGAGCTCGAAGACCAAAGAATCCGGATTAGCCTGATCAGCAACCGGCATCAACCCTCAAGGATGTAAAAGGGGCAATTGCTTGTGGAGCCCTGGATCAGACCAACACCAGGGCGGCCTCCCTGAAAGAAGAGGTCGAAGACACGAACCAAGATGGTAGGCTCCATCGGGTTTCGAGATCCAGCAACAAGCAAGGGAAAAGGGACTGGACGATTCAGCCAAAAGAGTCGCCCAGGTTGGCATCAGTTGAAAGGAATCAATATCCGATCCGAGAACACTGATCTTTCACTGAAAACAAGAATGACGTGAGCCAGAAGATTGAGCCTCAAGTATTCTGTGGCGAAACAGATTGGAACGGACAGATTGCAAAGAGCATCTGCTTGCAAGAAAATCCAAAGATACGGAAACGAGAACACTAAATCTGAAGATCCAGAAAAGAGAACACTAAATTCTCAGGAAACAAGACGAGATCACCGATCTTTCACCACAGAAATACAGAATGAGCAAATCTCGAGACCGGATAGAAAAGCTCACAATCTTAAATTGCAACAAAAGCAAAAGCTCACACAATCGGAACGAAAACTCGATCTGAACCAGAACAAATAACCGGAACGAAAATTCGATCCGGATATACAAATACAAACAGATAAGCAAATCACACTCGGCAGTCACCAACACTAATATCCACCTCTCACATCCGATCCTTTGATTCAATTAAACTCTCTATCCACATACCACCTATGATTGTATATTCGATCGCAACGTCCAACGAATATCGTCCTCCGAATATATCTAGAATATTTGAGATCTTGTCTCCACCATGGCCCAAACAAGAGCAAACTACGGCTCCATTGAGGAAACAAAAATGGAAGTGGATCCACAAGATCCTGATGGAGACAATGAAGGAGTGGGTATGGAAGAAAACGACAAATTTGATGAAAGAATCATGCGTGTAATGGAAAGGGCTATCGCTGACCCAGAAAAGAACTCAACTATGAAGAGAATCATCAACCAAGAAGTAAAGAAAAGGATCAGAGCATTGCAGGAAGCTGAAAGTAGGGGTAGGAATCCAGATGATGATAGCAGTGATGAAGGTCAACAAGATGTCGACCCAAGGACTGAACGGTACGAAAGGAGGTCATCCCAAGCCAAAATAAGAATCAGGGGATTCAACAATGGAAGATTTCTGAATCCAGAACAGCTCGCCTTCAGAAGCAGCTTGATGGACTTTGGTATCAACTATGAATCAGCTGAAGAAATTATGAGGGGAGGAATGTCTAATATTCGTGAAATTACAGACCTCAATAAGGAAAGCATCAAATCGTTCATGCATGGATTGAAATCTATCAGTCCAGACTGTCCTAATCCAAAAAGTATCCACTATGGTAACAGGCTATCATCGAGACTTCTCACATGGGCAAATTGGGCTCGATATCAACCATTGATTGGAGTCAAACCAAGAGCCATTGACTGGAACGCGAACCCAAACAATCTGGAACTGCAACAATTCAGGATCAAGATGATGGAATCAAGTGTGAAATCACAGGAAAAAGCAACTCCACCTGAGTTAAAGGATCTTACAAAATTCAGAGAATGGGAGGAAGGCTTTCGTCAAAACTTGAGATACAGATTCAACTCTGAAGGTTTCCCAATCTTGTATGTCATAAGACCCCAAGAGAAGGAAGATGTTACTGATGAAGCCAGGTCTGGCACAGTCGGGCAAAGTCCATCAGATACCTATCCAACTTGGAGTGACTACAATGAAAGGTGTGGCGTTTTGTCAGGTCATTAGTATGATGAAGACAACAATGTCGTCTGGAGGTTGTTATGTGATGCAACAAGAAAAGGGCCGGGTTGGGAATATGTGGCACATTTCCAAAATACTGAATTGAACTCAGGACATGCGAGAAATGCATTTATTTTGCTGATGCAGCATGCTTATACTGATACCAATATCACTATGGTTCTGAACAAAACCTACCAGGAAATGAAAGAATCACATTACACCGGCGACGCTAAAAATTATGATTGGAACAAGCACAAGAGGAATTGGACTGCTTTCCATGGAATGATTCTAAGATTTGAAAAGAACCACAATGAAAGGAGATTTGTCTGGGACTTCATCAATTCAATCAGCGACAAGCGACTGGATGCTGCTAAAGCTGATGCAATTGATGAGAGCAAAGATTACCGGGACAATTTCACTGAATGTTTGATTCTATTCACCAATCGTTTTGGATTGAAGAAGCTTGCAAATGGGAAGCATAAAAGGGGTTCCAGAAGTGTCTATTCAGTAGGCACATCGAGCAATAAAAAGCAGAAAACAACTGGGACATTCACAGGAACAGTTGAGAACAAGACCTATCCAACAAGCGTTTATAAAACAATGTCAAAGGAACAGCATCAGGAACTGTACCAGATGAGACAGGCGAGTAAGAAAAAGAGGGCTCTCAAGGCTGCTGAGACCAAAAAGGCAAAGGAAGCTGAAAAGGAAGGTGCAGGTGACAGCTTTGGCTCAAAATCTAAGCAATGACATCATAACCGGACACTAGAAAACAAATGTTTAAAAATGGTGAGCCGGTCATTATATAAGATGAATATTCCTCTAGATTTTGATGATGGTGAAAACGAAGAAGGATTCTGTGAGTTAGACTCACATGCTGACACCACTGCAGCGGGAAGCAACATGATATTGCTTAATCCTGATCAGATAACAACACATGTTGATGTTGCCCCTTTTTCTGAAGAGTACAAGTCAATCAAGAAAATCCCAATTGGAAGTTGTGCAACTGCTTGGACGAGTCCAACATCAGGTCAAGTCTACATCATAGTGTTCCACCAAGCGCTGTACTTTGGAAACAAATTGAAGAACAGCTTGATATGCCCAAATCAAGTAAGGGATTGCAATTTCAACTCAGTTGAAGAAACCCCAAGTCAGTTTGACCCCAGGTCCAAGCATGGAATTACAATCCAAACCCCAATGGAAGATGATGACCCCAAGAAAGTTTTCATAAAACTGAGTATGAGAAATGTGATTTCATACTTTCCAACAAGGAAGCCAACAAGATTGGAGCTTGATGAATGTCAACATTTGATCGCAAGGAATGACACCCCATGGGACCCTCATTCACTGAAGTTCAGGATGGCCAAGTTAGCAATTGACAATGGTGATCCAGTTTCAGGGGACCAATTCAGCGTTCAAGCCATGTCAACTGAAGATGCAAGTTCAGTGGTAACAGAACCTACAAGTAATGCCACAGACATGTCCTCCAAGACTAGCATAGAGCCCAAGCATCCAAATCTCATTCAGCAATGCAAGCTGATGAGATTGCACCAGATATCAAACAGAAGAAAGCTGACTGAATGTCAAATAGCGACAGATGGTAATATTTCTCACAGGATTTCGTCAGTGACCACAAAGTTTCAAGATGCAAATATTTCAAGCGCGCGAAGGGTAGACCAGTTTTTGTTTGATGACACAGAATTTGACTTCACAGAGGCCCCTGAAGATGAATCAAAACCAATCCCTAGCTTGCAAGAAGTTGACAATACACTTGAAAGGAGATCACTTGACAGAAGAAATCAATGGGGACCATCAGTGACAACTATTGAAGGTCCAAACAAGGTAGACTGTGAACGCCTAGCCAAGACTTGGAATATCAGTTTCAAAAAGGCAGAACAGACACTGAAAGTCACTACTCAGAAAGCCCTGAGGAATTTGCAACTACCTTTGATGAAGCGTCTGCCAACACAGCGCTTTAGAAACAAGAGAGTTGCTCAAGGAACCTGGTATACTGATACCTGGCATGCTAGAAACACGAGTATTATGAGGCAAGAAAAATGTGCACAGATCTTTACAAATGGAAATGGGTTTGAAGTATTCATACCAATACAGGACAAGTCGCAAGCTCACCAAGGATTGAAAATATTCATTCATGAAGTTGGAATTCCTGAACACTTGATTTCTGATGGTGCTCCAGAACAAGGCTCTCCAAGGACCTACAAGACGCACTGGAATTCAATTGTGAAGCGCAACCATATACACCAAACATTCATCCAACCACATTGCCCTTTCCAAAATCGAGCAGAGCAAGCGATCGGGCATCTTGGTAGTGCAATCACAACCAAGACAGCAAAGAAGAAATTACCAAAAAGACTATGGTCATTTTGTGGCGGACTATGTGCAAACATCAGGCAGAGGACTGCATCAAGCAACCCTTCTTCAATGGGGAGAACTCCATTTGAATTGGTGCATGGCTATATGCCTGATATCGCATTATACACATCATCAGAATGGTATGATTTTATATTTTACTTTGACAAAGGTGATTCTTCATCCCGGGGAGTTGAAAGACTGGGCCGGTGGCTCAGACGTTACGGTAACAAGGTGGGTGGAGGTGATTGTTTTTGGATCCTGACTGAATCAGCAATACCAATCTCTACAAATTCAATAAGGCCTGTCAAGGAATTTGAATGGAGGGATAGAGATGTCCTAAGAAGAATGGAAGCGATTGATAAATCAATTGAATCCAAGATTGGTGATGAAGTGAAAGACAGCGCATCCTTCTTCCAGGAAAATTACCCGGAACCTCAACAAGAGCTATTTGAGGAACAACCAGTAAAATCATCTGATCTGAGACTTGAAATGGCTGAGCCAGAGGCATCAGTTGAAGATATTGATGAACCAGATGAGTATCTGGGAAATGAAGTAATCATTGAAAGAAACGATGAAAGGCTCAGGTGCATAGTCAAATATTATTTTCCTTCTGAATCCGATCCGTTGAGAGTCTAATTCAAAGGCTTCTGAAGAACAGCAACGCTGCGTTAGTGTGTTAGTAGACAAACGATTGTACTCTACGCGTGACAGTTGTGTTTGGATACTTTCGGCAACGGATAATCGAACTACAGGCGAAGCTAGGGAAACGCCAGATCTCTTCTTGCTGTGACTTATTCAGATTGCAGCGAGACAGACCTTAGTATGTAGATTACAAGTAGTTGGTAACAACTAGTGTGAATTTTGGGATTTAAATCAGTTGAATGTTAAAAATATGAGATAAAGTGAAATCTTGCCGAAATGCAAGATATCTCTTTTATTGAGATGAATACGTTGCAACTGCTGTAGCGTAGTGATGAGATTACTTGCTGATTATTTCCGTACATGTATTGGTCGTTGACCATATATATCTGTATGCATGTATATGTATTGTGTGAGAATCACACGCCAATGGTTTTCTTCTCTTGTTCCGTTAGGAAGACTCCATGAATTGTTTATCATTAAGGTCAGGAATTGCTCCCGTAGCTCGTGTGACATTTTATGAAATCAGAGTTTGCTCACCGAAGAACAATGGCAATACTGTAAAACAGGGATTGCTCACCGTTGATGCGCGATGGGAATCGATGCGCCGTGGGAATCGATGTGCCGTGGGAATCGATTACTTAGATTGATACGGGACTCATTGATTCGTACGAATAGGAAATCTACCATCTGGTAGCTTTGGTACTTCTGGTCACGAAAGGAATTTGATACTCCCCATGTCTCCTTGTGAAGGGTCATCACGCTCTACATGATGCTGCCATCATCTTGAAGGAGGTCGCCGGTATTACCACAGAAGTGGAAGATGGGCCTGAGCAGTGGATACACAACTGAGTGTCCCCAATGCTTGGTGAGAATGTCTGCACAGTTATCCTTACCTGGGATGTGCATCATTAAAATGAAACCTCTCGCTATCATGCTTCGTACGTAGTGAAACGATAAAATGTTATGACGTTTGTGCAGCCTTGCGTAAGGGAAGATTGACGTTTGGATCATCTTTTCGTTGTCACCCCAAGAGTAGGAGATATCATGGACTCGTGTTCCTAGGTATTGGAATGAGTGGCGTAAATCAACGATCTGTTCGATGCAAGTCCTTCCTGCAACAAATTCAGCTCCAAAGGTGGCTGTTTCCGTAGTAGACTGCTTCTTTGAGAACCACATCATGGGAGTCTTGTTTGCGAAATGAAGAATGCCGGTTACAGCCTTACCACTGAGAATATCATGCATGAGATTGGCATCGTAGAAATGTGTCAATACTACTGTCTTTCCAAGCGGTGTAGGAGCGTCGTCGGGTAGCTCTTCAGATTGCTCCCCATAGACGGTGTTGGACCAGTCGATGGTGTCGGGTTTAGTCAATATAAAATCTGGTGGTTCCACGCGGAATCTGATTTTAAAATGTCTAAGCTTGGAGATATATCCATAGATACGTTTTGCACGTTCGAGATGCCCATCTCGTGGCTGAGCTCTGAAACTTGAGAGTGTCATCACGGCTGTTTGTACATCGAAACGGCCAATAGCGATGATCCATTGGAGTGAACCGATCATACTTTGGTATTTCTGTATACCAGTTTCTTCGAGAAAGGCTGAGGAGTCCAATTCGGGATGATCGTTCTCTGCAATGGGTGATTGGAACCTAGTGCTAGGTTTGCATCCAAACATTTGTTCATAAGACGCTTCCATCTTTTCGATGAACTTTATGGGATTCATGCATAGAACACCATGCTCGTCGCGCTCAAATCCGCAACCTAGGTGAAAGTTCATAGGTCCGGATCCCTTCAGTTTGAAGTTATATGGTGACAACTGCAATATCTTCAAGAAGGAATTGGGATCTGCCATGCAGAGACATAGGTCATCGACATACGTGCATATAAGTTCATACACACGTTCACCATGTTTGTTCGTTCCAGGCTTGAGGAATATTTCCGGTTCTGCGCGGGATCTTTCGAAGCCGAGTTCAATGAGACAAGCTGCGAGTAAGTCTCCAAAGCACTTGCCTGAGGATCTGAGGCCATATAGGGCTTTGTAAATGATCAACAGGTGATCTTCCAGCGATCCGAATTCGGGACCTGCCTTGATGCATACTTTCTCGCAGGTAACTGCTTCTAGGTAGGCATTACCTATGTCGGTACCCCATGCTTCTAGGTCGCTCAGTTCAGCTAGGAATAGGCACATGCGTAGACCGCGGAGAGATACGACACCTGCATAAACACTGTGGATAGGGGCCTCAGTGAGATTACCGTTAGCAACGAGACGAGCCTTGTGTCTACCGTCGTGTTTGACAGCATATATCATGTGTACCTTGATCTGTTGGAATCCCGGGGGAATGGAGCTTGTCTTGTACACGCCTTTATCAATGAATCTATTGTACTCATTGAGTTGTGCCATTTCCAGAGTGGTGGCATCTTCCAATTTGGTGTTTCCGTTGGCTTGGTCAAATTGGAGGGCTTCTTCATGGTTACGAGGTACTTTGAATCCATATTGGTACTGCGGAGTGGTGCGGAAGGAACGTAGTTTGGCTTGGTGCACGAGCCGATCAAGTTTCTTGGTTCGTCGCGCTAGGTTGGTGATTCGCTTGAGGCGTTTCCAACCCGGGAGGCCGAGCAAGTTGTTGTCTTTCCCATATTTTGCAACGGTGACCGGGTCATCAGCCGCAATGTTGGCTAGAGGTTCATATGTGCGTTCCATATTTTCCCATTCAATCAAAAGGTTATACTTGGAACCTTTGTATTGAGGATGCTTGTTATCCAGTGGACCTTGGTGTCCTAGGATGCGGCAAAATGACCAAAGTTTGCCATCTTCTTGTGTTGAATCACAATGGATGTAATTCATGACATCATTGTATGCAATGATATCATTGAGTTCGTCATCGGAGTGTTTGCACTTAAACTTGATGAAGTCGTTGTTGCGTTCAAGACTGTCTTCCACATCGACAATAGTAAGACGCTTCCGGGTGCCATCGGGGTTGGTTACAAGGAAGGATCGTCCTTGTAGTTTAGCAATCGGGACCGTAGGAATGGTAATGGGTTTACCGTCAGCGTCAAATGGTGCGTTACCTTCTTCGTCGGTAACAACTACCTGTGATGGGTCTACTGAAGGAGTAGCGGGGTTGGTGTGTGGAGTTGTGACGTCACTAACATCAAAGTATGCTAATTCCGGTGGATCAAAATCATCTTCAGTAAGGAGAACGCCATCGGATGTCTTGCTGAAGATGTGTGTCATAGGAGGACCATCAAAACTCTCCCCATAGTTGTTAGGGAGTGGAGAAGGTGACCAACTTGGGCTGTCATCGACCTTCTTATAGAGAAAGCTCGGTAATGAGGGGTGGGCGGGTGGTTGAAGAATAGGTTGAGTGCCAGATGCGTGGGGCGTAGTACCTGGTTGTTCATTGGGTACAGATGGAACGGTGTCATCGGCAGTGTCAGAATCAACGGGTGAAACGCTAGGGGGGATGGAGTTGCCTGGTTTTGTAGTCTCGTCAATGGGTTTACTCAGAGTGGTATGCTCCCCATGTTTGAATGATGGAGCTTCTCCAGTGGCGTATAAACGGGGCAAGGAATCCTTAGCATTGCGCCATTTGATGAAACCATCATCAGTGAATAGGCCTGCGCGCTTGTTACGAGATTCAGGTGTAAGGGCAGAGCGGACACCGGACCGGTCAAGTAACTTATTGGTAACGGGATCCCAGATTCGAAAGCAGAGTCCATTGCCAACATGTTCGGCGATGCCAA
This sequence comes from Pseudo-nitzschia multiseries, assembly GCA_037355745.1. NCBI lineage: Eukaryota > Bacillariophyta > Bacillariophyceae > Bacillariales > Bacillariaceae > Pseudo-nitzschia > Pseudo-nitzschia multiseries. Next base: position 16,819,541 of record CM074782.1, on the reverse strand, counting down.
CGAAGTGACCTAGACGTTCGGTAGACTGGGTACCGAAAGGAGAGTCGTTGGTTTTGAAACAAACAGGTTCAAACCAGAAGAAACTGGTGTATGCGCTGATGTTGCCAAGGGTACCGGTAGCAATGAAGACCGGTTGTTTATCGGACAGCGTAGGATCAGAAATAACATTGAGGAGACCTGCAACGTATGTCATGCACAGTAGCCATAGTGAGGTGGTGTGCCTGTGCGATCCATGACGCAATTGACAATGCGCTTGAACGTTTGGTATCGGCGTTCGAATTGATTCTGGTGTTGGTGATAAGGTTCACTTTGCCAGAGTCCAATCCATAACATTTTGAGGTAATCGACGACTTTCTTACTGGATTGATAGTTACCGTGGTTGCAAAGAAGGCGAATGGGCCTGCCCCATTTTCGAACAAAGTTCTGGAAACAAGATAGGAAGTCGCCGGTGGTACGCATTTCTTCAACGTGTATAATATGTGACTTGCGGCCGAAAAAGATCTGAGCAATCTTGGAGCCACCATCAATTGCTGGGACATCTGAATAGACAGCATCGGACATGACATCGTCATTGAAGGGTCGAACGTTCATGGCCGGTTGAGGGGAATGAAAGCGTTTGAAAATGTTTCCATCAGGGCTAACCGCCAATGAACCATATTGGGTTGAGTTTTCAAACGTGGCCTTGATGCGATCGGTGGAAACCCAACAAAAGAAAGGTTTCAGGGATAGGTAGTCATGTTCATTGGGGTACCTCTCGCGTGGCGTAGCCGCAATATGTGTAGTATCACTGGCAGTACAATCCGTCGGAAACGCAGTGACTGTTCCAGAGGCTGCGGGTAAGGCGCAGCATGCGAGGCGTTAGTGATGAATGTAGTCGGTGGAAGTAAGCCAAAAGGAGCAATTGTTGGTTCTATGGTCATCAATTGGGAGGAAGGGAGATCGAGTGGATTGGCTGGAATATGAGCTGAGGGACGTGACCGTGGAGGAGTCGGGTGGTACGGAGATATCCAATCCTTCAAGACAACGTGGGTTTCCATATTCGTCGTAATCGGCATAAGGGAGTTGCTGTGGTTGAGGAGGATATTTCTGGAGAAACTGTTCATCCTTCGCACTGATCGTGGTATCAAGAACAGATGGGTCCCAATGTTTATCAGATGTCATGATAACATGTGGGAGCGTGTCAAACTCAACAGTCGTATACTTTCGCATCGCAAGGTATGGTAAACCGTGTCGAATGCTAAGAGGCAGTGCATATCCATCGGAGGTGGTGATGACTTGTCCACCGCCAGCTTTGATGGATGTGTCGTCGACAGTGGAAAAATATGCTTCCATTTGACCGGAGGACAATATAGAAGGGTGTTGTCCCGTATAGGCACACTCATTGAAAATGAGGATGACGGGGCCCCTGTTCAATATAGAATATGCTCCGCATGTAGCAATGGGGATATTCTGAACCTGGTGATTGTTAATGCCGGTGACATTGACATATCGTGGTGGGATGTCCTTGGAGATGAGACATGCATCATTGCCGATGATGCAACCATTTGCGCCGCGATCGACCATGGCAAAACCAGGACTAGTAACCTTAGTTTTGTGTATGTGGTATGTGTACGACGTTACTGAGCTATCGTTAGGAAAGGTCAGATCTTCGTTAGGATCATACCACTGATGAAAATTGGCGGAATATGATGATGTTCCTACAGGTATTTGGGTGTCACCGTCCTTTTTGTACCAAATGTCAGGGTTTTCAGAAAGGAATCGAGCAGGATGCGCTGGCGACACGGAAGACTTGAGAGGTCGCTGGTCCTTGGATGAAGAGGTTGTTGATTTGTATACACCTAAGGATGCATGGAAAACACCTCTACGATCATTTTCTACCGCAGGATGTAGATCTGCCGCTGAATTGGCAAGTTCGTCTTTGGTCGAGGTATCGTTTTCTCGGAATGATACTGAATGTCCATGTTGATATGCCTTTCGGGTAATGGGTTTGACACTGTTGGGGTCAGGCTGGTCCTTGTTAAGTAAGTCGTGGCGTAACGATGCGACCACAATTTTCTTGCCTTCCGGGGAAAAACTGAGCCAACTTTTCATGTCCTGACGTGACAGGGCCTTCCATATGTTTGTAGGTAGCCGTGTGGTAGGGTCAGGGGTACATCCAGCCTTAAATACCGCATAATCCTGGTAGTCTCCTTCGAATTCGATAGGGAGAGCGTAGTCATCATGGTTTTGGCCTTGTTCAGAGGAGAAATCATGAACGTGCGCACGTACAGTCGACCGAGGAGCAGACATCGCGGACTGGGAATCGAGTCGAATTGCTTCGAGTAAAAGCGTGATTTTAAGATTGTCAATAGCAGCGGCTTCGGCGACTGCGTCCGTCACGGTGCTATTCGTCCCACCTGGATCCTTGACTTTGGCGAACTGTTCGCTTAGCTGAAAGCTGGAATAGCATGCCTGACATAATGCTGATTTTACAGTATGGTATTCAAGGGGCTTGTTGGGGGGACGGAGCTTATTGAGGTGATTTAATTCATCAAACCAATGTGTAATGAATTTCACTTTGGATTCCTTCCAATTGTTGAGATTCAACTTTAGCAACGCTTGTAGCTGAGTCGAATTGTCATATACCTTGGCCTTTGACTTGCTGTGGAGGTTTACGAAATCGAAGTATGCCTTGCGTCCATTACGAGTGGTAGAATGGCTGTGTACACACGATGCAGAGAGATCGCTTTTGAAGACTTCCAACATTAGTACCCAGAAGAAGGCACACTGTTTGACGAAGAGATCACGTGTGTAACCTTGAAGTGCAGCTGGAGGCCAAGTCTCATCGAGGAATGTTTCTGTGTCGATGTTGTATGCCTCGAGTTTAGCTTTGAAACCTACGAGCCAGTGTTCGAATCTTGAGTCATTCATGAGAGGCGTAAAGGACTTTTCATCCCGTGCTTTTCGGCACCAAGATTCGTACTTTACCTGCTGAGGTGACTTTTTGCTACTTCCCGCCGGAGGAGGTGGGGGGTTCAGAGCGGATTCATTACGCATGCGTTGGGCACGCTCTTCGCGGAATGTCTCGAATTCCTTATATGTATATAATTTTACATCCTTCCAAGTTCTCAAGTCTTCTGCTAGTATAAAAAGTGTGTCGTAACAAACAAACGCAAACGATCTTACGATCGATTGATTTAGTGAGTAAGAATAAGAGTAATCGTCTTCTTAATATCGTATCGTCGATCATCTCTGATGGTCGACAGGTTAATTACTCATCGTCGTGTCGATTATCGGCATATTACCGTGTAATTCTTAGCATACAAAGCACACGTAAAATAAGACACAAAACACACGAAAACCATCTTCGATCGGTCTTTCTTTGTATCGTATTACTGTGTAATTCACCGTGATATTCTCATTGGAATATCACAGTATTTGTACCTTATTACGTAGAATTAGTACTAGGTTGTACATAGATTTTAGGGCATGATAGTGTTTAGAGTTGTTAATTCTTCGAAGAGTGAGCTGTTGGGAAAATTCCCGCTAAGAGGGAATCCACATAAAAGCACCGACGATTATTCACTCATCAGGTTAATAACCTTACGAATAAGGTTATTTCCTTCTTTATGACTTTTCGTACGATATGCCCGCAAAAGACATATGAATACGCCTTTACACGGTGAATTCTTTTCAGTCCCCTTCAGTCGTAAATCCTCCAACCGTTAAGCGGCTGGATTCTATGACTTAACCTATTCATCGTGAGTCGTTGTCGTGTTGAATACCAAACTGTATCCAGTCTACCATCAGAGGCCCTATCAAAAGAAATGGGGCGGCGTTTTGCCTTTCATTCTGGCTCGCATCATGGCATTTTGCCCTGATCTTTGCCAGTTTGATATATTGTATTCATGGATTAAATTATCCATTTTTCGAAATGCTTATTGCAGATCGAACATAAAATCAACTTGTTACTTCGATCGAACGATCGATCGAACATTCCATCGAACGATTGATTTCCCTTTTATTAAATCTCTTACCACATGCAACGAGAACAATGTTCCCGGAAAACAGCGCCACTCATTAGCTTTGTAAACAAATCAGCAATATTTGTTGAACCTGGTTCCTTTGCAACTCTGATAATTCCTGCTGCAATAGATTCACGCGCTTTGTGGTATGCGATGCTGTTGTGCTTCTTCTTACATGGGCTTTCAGGTCGTGTAACATTTGTGACAACAGAATCATTATCACAATACACATTTGTGCTCCCATCAATTGGAACACCCATCATTCTCAACTTGTACCTTAGACCTTCAACCAATTCGATTGCAATTTTCAAAGCAATGATTTCAGATCCAAAAGTTGATGTCTCAACTGTTGTTTGTCTTTTGGAAAACCAAATGATCGGTGCATTATTAATGAAGATAATAACACCAGTATGAGATTGTATCGTTGCCTTGCATCCAGCATGGTCGGCGTCAACAAAACAGCTCATTGTTACATGCTTTCCCAAAGCTTCAGGCATATCTGCTGGTATGACTTCAGCGGCACCAGGGTAAAATTCAGACCAGTCACATTTTTGGAATTTACTCTCGTCAACATTTGGTACAGTATCATCAAAAACCAATTTTGACCTGTTGTACTTTTTCAAATATGCAAATATATGAAATAAATGATTCAAATGCCCGATCCTTGCCTGTGCCAAATACCTTGACATCAGCGAGACTGGCATTACAATGTCAAGCCTTCCTAATTCACAAATCCACCTGAGGACTCCAATTAAACCTTGATAGTAATTTTGCAATTCAGGGTTCAATTCTTCTGATATATCAATTTCCGGTCGGTAATCATGTGATAGTGGACTTGACGCTGATTTTGGTAGATACTTGTAACCATATTTTTCAGTTCCTAACTCTTGTTCGACTGCTGCAACAGCTTTCGCCGTATACTTAGTGCTTGATAATGACCATCTTGGCTTTGAATCACCTTCAAAGTAGAATTTTCCAATATCAGCTCCCAAATACAGAGTTGGCTCTTCAATCGTATCATCCTTCAATTTGAACTTACGTTCAATGTTTTCAAGCTGAAACTTTGGATCTTCACCAGAACATAAGATATCGTCTACATATGCAATGAGCATTGCCCAGTATCTGGATCCATCTTTCCTGGTTTCAATTCTTAAGTGCACATCCGGATCTGCCTTGCAAGGTGAATATCCAAGATCTCTCAAATGCTGGGTGAGGTATGACCTGAAAGATGCACCAGCAACCGGCAGTCCATACAATGCGCGGACAATCTTGCAAGGCCTTCCTGCAAGGTGAGGTGGAAAACCATCTTCAGCTCTCGCTTTTAGAAAGTATTTTTCTTTAATCGGGGCTGTCAAATATGCATTTTGAATATCAGCTGATAGAACCTTCAAATCATTCAGCGCTGCCAGCAGAAAGAATATTCTTACTGAGTCTCGACTGGGAACCGATGAATAAGTATTTTCTTTGGCCACTGCAGGGACTTTGTGACCGTCCCCTACCAACCTGGCCTTCCTTGTTAGGGATCCAAGCTTGATGTCAAAGATCATATGAGTTGTTATCTGCTTATGGCCAACTGGAATAACATCATCATCAGAAAATTCAAACGCGCCTTCTTGTAGATCGATAGCAAAGTCCGCAAGTACTTCTATGTTCCTTTGAACGGATCGGGGGATATGCGTTGGTAGTCCTCCTTCAGTATAGGTAAGCTCGCGTGCAAAGTCCGGTTCGATGAGCGCGCCAAGAAATGCATTCCACTTGCATAATCCGCCTTCCTTGAGAGCTAAACACAACTTGTTATTTTCTTCACTTGTTACGCGGAGTAGGGATACGAGTACCGTTTTCATATCAGTATCAAAACTGGGAAAATGGTTGGCAGTAGTAACTTTGACATCACCTGTGTTGTTCTCGCCCCCAAATACATTGGCGGGCATTACCGGTATGTTCGGCATTTGTGACGGTTCCGATCCTTCGAAGGAATTGCGCGGTGACTGAGAATGAGAACTGCTTCGTGTACGATGTGCGATTGGCATATGCCAGCGTAGGGATTGTATTTAATTCCGTTCCTGTTCCTTTTGTGTGCAAGATACTTTAGAGCTTGCGACTGTTAATCTATTATTTTCCTTCTGAATCCGGTCTGTTGAAGGTCTGATTCAAAGGCTTCTGAAGAACAGCAACGCTGCGTTAGTGTGTTAGTAGACGAACGATTGTACTCTACGCGTGACAATTGTGTTTGGATACTTTCGGCAACGGATAATTAGACTACAGGCGAGACTATGGAAACGCCAGATCTCTTCTTGCTGTGACTTGTTCAGATTGCAGCGAGACAGACCTTAGTATGTAGATTACAAGTAGTTGGTAACAACTAGTGTGAATTTTGGGATATAAATCAGTTGAATGTTAAAAGTATGAGATAAAGTGAAATCTTGCCAAAATGCAAGATATCTCTTTTATTGAGATGAATACGTTGCAACTGCTGTAGCGTAGTGATGAGATTACTTGCTGATTATTTCCGTACATGTATTGGTCGTTGACCATGTATATCTGTATGCATATATATATATATATACTGTGTGAGAATCACACGCCAATGGTTTTCTTCTCTTGTTCCGTTAGGAAGACTCCATGAATTGTTTATCATTAAGGTCAGGAATTGCTCCCGTAGCTCGTGTGATATTTTATGAAATCAGAGTTTGCTCACCGAAGAACAATGGCAATACTGTAAAACAGGGATTGCTCACCGTTGATGCGCGATGGGAATCGATGCACCGTGGGAATCGATATGCCGTGGGAATCGATTACTTAGATTGATACGGGACTCATTGATTCGTATGAATAGGGTATCTACCATCTGGTAGCTTTGGTACTTCTGGTCACGAAAGGAATTTAATATGTTTTCCGAGAACATTGTTCCCGATGCATGTGGTAAGAAATCGATCTGCAATGAGCATTTCGAAATGGATGGTTTGATCCATGGAATACAATATATCAATCGGGCAAGGATCAGGGCAAAATGCCATGATACAAGCCAGAATGAATGGCAAAATGCCTCCCCATTTTTGATAGGGCCTCTGATAGTAGACTGGATACAGTTTGGTATTCAACACACGGCAATGACTCACGATGAATAGATTAAGTCATAAAATGCAGCCGCTTAACGGTTGGAGGATTTATGACTGAAGGGGACTGAAAAGAATTCACTGTGTAATGCGTATTCGTACGAAGCGGGCATATCCTACGAAAAGTCATAAGGGCAAATAACCTTATTCTTAAGGTTATTCCTGAGTGGATGATTGTCGACGATTTTTATGTGGATTGCCTCTTAGCGGGAGTTTTTCCCCATCAGCTCACTCTTTGAAGAATTAACAACTCTAAAACACTATCATGCCCTAAATCTTCGTACATTCTAGTACTAATTCTACATGATAAGATGCAATTACATGTGATATTCCAATGAGAATATCACGGCGCATTATACGGTAAAAGACTGATCGAAGATGGCCGGTTTTCGTGTGTTTTGTGTCTTAAGATTACGGATGATCAGTGTGGCAAATTACGAATATGCCGCTTACCGATACGACGAGTAATTAACCTGTCGTTCGTTCAAGCGATTCTAAGATGATTACTCTTACTCACTAAATCAATTGACTGTAAGGCCGATTGCGTTTGTTTTGTTACGACACACTTTCTTTACGAATCTACAGGCATAGAATCCTACGCAGATTCAATACTATGAATTATCTAGTACAAAAAACGTGTAGAAATCTACACTTGTACAAAAAACGTGTAGAATTCTACAGAAGTTGAAGTATCCTAGATGGGGGTATTTTACGAATCATCGTACCGGTCGCGACAAAAATGATTTCGTACCGGTCGCCACAAAAAAATTACTCTCCCACACAAACACACAGCATAAAGTAAAAATCACACTGTAAACACTGTAAAATTACTTTTTGCTGTGTGTTTGTGTGTGATAGTTTTTTTTGTCGCGACCGGAAAAAAATACTCTTTCCATTCATAATCTTACCCGACTTATTTGAGTAGAGTTGCTAATTGGCATTCCGTCTGTGAATGTGGGATTCCACTTAATCCAATGATCCCTTGATCGTTGATCAGGATTAGGCAGGTTATCCGTGCTCGAATATTTTAGTCTGAAATAACAGCCTTGTACTGAAAAAAGAATTAGCTCGCATTGGAAAAGCTGAGGTGGTTTGCTGGATAGATAGTAGTGTTTGGGTGCAGACAAACATATACGTCTTGAAAGCAATAAATCTCTATCCATTGCTTCTATATCAACAGGCACGAGGTACTGTTTTTCGTGACAGAGCAGTAAGAACGCTGCAAATCAACGGCAGCAGCAACAACAACAATAATTTCATCAGGGCGATTGTCGGAACGTCGGAACAAGCAAAGATAAGAATGAGAGAGATAGGCATCGGCATCGGCATCGGCAACGGCAACGGCAATTGATTGGTCTTCCACTCCACCGGCATTACTGATAATGTATTTCCTCTCTGTTTTTCTTCTTATTTTCACAGGACCAGATCGGAAGCAACGAATCAAAACCAACGGATTGGAAGCAACGGATTGGAAGCAGCAACCATCGAATCGTAAGCAACGGATCGGGAGCAACGGATCGGAAGCAGCAATCATCGAATCGAAACCAACGGATCGGAAGCAACCATTGAATCGGAAGCAATCATCGATTCTACCCTGTATGTGCGGGGAATTTTCCTGGTTGGTGATAATTACGAATCGATTGGCATGTACATTATATTATTCTGTTGTTATTATTTACTCTATGTAGTACATCAATAGATACTCATCCATTTTGTTCAATTGTCATATCATATATTTGAATAGGGTAGTTGGCAAAGGCAACGGCTCCTCCTCATCCACAGCAGCAGCGAGAGCAACAGCAGCAAGAGGCAGCAACCGCAACTGGGAACGATCGAAGCTGGATGGAGGAGATGAATCGCTGTTGTTGTTGGAGGAGGAGACGAATTGCCGTCGTTGTTGTTGTTGGAGGAGGAGACGAATCCCCTATGTTGTTGTTGTTGTTGTTGTTGTTGTTGAAGGATGAGACGAATCGCTGCTCTGTTGGATGAGGGGAGCGGATTCGGATTCGCTGTTGCTCTTGCTAGTCGCTGGTGTTGCTCTCGCTAGTTGCTCTTGAAAGTTGCTCTTGCTAGTTGCTCTCGCTAGTCGCTCTCGCTAGTCGCTCTCGCTAGTCGCTCTCGCTAGTTGCTCTCGCTAGTTGCTCCCGCTAGTCGCTCTCACTAGTCGCTCTCGCTATTCGCGCTTGCTAGTCGCTCTCGCTATTGCTATTGCTGTTGCTTTCGCCAGTCGCTAGTTGCTAGTTGCTAGTCGCTACTGCTGTTGCTGTTGCTGTTGCTCTCGCTAGTCGCTGTTGCTGTTGCTCTCGCTAGTCGCTGTTGCTGTTGCTCTCGCTGGTCGCTGTTGCTCTCGCTCTCGCTAGCCGCTGCCGCTGCCGCTGTTGCTCTTGCTCTTGCTAGTTGTTGTTACTGTTGCTTTTGCTATTCGCTGTTGCTGTTGCTCTCACTAGTCGCTATTGCTATTGCTGTTGCTGTTGCCCTTGCTAGTTGCTGTTGCTGCTGCTCTCGCTGTTGATAATGGTGTCACTTGCTTTCTGATCCGTTTGCTGTTGTTCTTCCTATCCCCGCTTGCTGTTCCTCTCACCGCTCTTGCTGTTCCTCTTCCTGTCGCCGCTCGCCGCTCGCTGTTGTAGCGTAGTAGGGCGCATCATTGTTGTATGCTTATTTTTTTGTATCTTCGTCTTTTTGTTTGAATACCGGTACCCTTCCCGATCGGAAACAAAGTAGAGTAACATGTAGGTATTTGAGTTGGTATCATTTTGTACTATTTGTATGGTGGTGAACCTCCATGGTGGTCTGTTCTATGGAAGGAGAAATAAAATGGTTGTCAAAATGGATATGGTGTTTGTATCTTCGTAATTTGCCTTTTTGCTCCAAAACGCCGCTGCTCGCTGCTGGCTTCCTCCTGCTCGAAACAGCGCTCCAAAACGCCGCTTAGTTGTCGTGTGAATACCCTTCCCAATCAAAAACGAAGTAGAGTAACGTGCAGGTATTTGAGCTGGTGTCCTTTTGTACTATTTGTACGTTGGTGAGCCTTCATGGTCTGTTCTAGTGAAGGAGAAACAGAAGGGTTGTTGCAGGGTCATCAAAATGGAAGTTAATGACATTGGTGATTTTGATGATTGGAATTCCTATCAAAAATAAATCATGTCTTTGAGGGTTTTTCTGCTGTGTTTGCAGGGTCTTTTCACTTGTTCTTTTTTTGACAAGATTTCAGTGTACGGAGCACACACATGTTCATTTCCTGTAGACTTGTACATGGTTTTTGTACTGTGTATTTATTGTGGTATTTTGTACACAGTGTGTTACTAAGTGCAGTTAACAGCATGTTTCGAAGATGAGAGAAAATCATTTGTGCGTAAGAAGTTTGACACAAAATATTGTTCATCATGGCAAATTTATGATATCCCTAACCCTGAAAATGTTATTTAATTGATTATTTTTATTCCACCAAGTCGAGAGTGAGTTTTAGGTGGTGATCCAGATAGGGATTGATGAGATATTGTCTGGAAAGGAGAAGTGCGCAACACGCGAGGTATTTTAGTAGACACGCGACCATAAAAGATAGGAAATTTTAAAAATAGGGTCAAGAATTTTAAAAATACCGCGCAAGAGCCCGCGGGGGGTAGAGAAACAGTTCTCGGACGAACCTCTCACTCAATCAGTCTGATTGACTCACTTGGATATCCTGAAATGGATGAAGCATCGGACAATCCATTCCTCCATCAAGCATATTGCAATGTCATCACTGCATTTGACAAAGAGCCCAGCCTCTTTGACACCTCCAGGCAATGCATTGTTTGCCACACCTCAGGTCATAACTTTGATAATTGCCCTGCCCTACAAGATGTTGAGTCTCTCAGGAAACATAGAATTGCCACTGCAGTTTTTATACGCAAAAGCAAGAGAGAAACACAACAACTCATGGACAATACTCAACGCATCTCCCAAATCAACATTGAAGATGAGGATCAGGATGAGATCTCCCCAGATGATGAACCAGAAGACCAAATTTTTGCCAAGGCCAAGAATAGACAGTCTTTCTTGCAGCCACACGGCATCACCTCAGGATGATCCTCAAGGATTTGACAATGCCACGGCACCTCCAATGGAAGGCTCATGCCCCTCCTTGGACTCCAGCAGTGTCAGTTCCTACAAATCAATTCAGATTGGTGCTGTCACCATGCTATCACAGGGTGCACTCCACCCATCCATCCCAACTGATATGTATTGTGAGATGGAAACCCATAATGTCAAGGCCCCTGCATTACACTCACATTTGGATACCAACGGGGATCCCAACTTTGACCGTGACAACCCCATCCAAACTATTCTCAACAATGTTAAGCAGCTTGTACCAACAGACCCACTAGCAGCTGTATCATATTTTCAACAGGGTGAACGGGCACAAATTGATACAGGAGCCAAAGTTTCTTGCACAAACCTACTGCATATCCTCCATAATTACAAACCTTACACCAAGCTGAGGAAATGTCCAGTTAGGCTCACAGCAGCAATTGGAGGTAAGGCTTCCAGTTGCATCCCAAAAGGTTCTGGCTATGTGCACGTACCAACCCCAAATGCTAGAGGCTACATCTGTGTTTTCTTCTACTATTCCCCATTGCTGTCAACAACACTGCTGAGTGAGAATGATCTCTGTGGTACGACATCCCACATGCTGGACCAGTTCAGTGGTCAGTCCATACACAAATCCTTCACTGACACACATGACACCACCCAAAAGAATGGTAACCTCACCATTTTCTGTCAGAGCACAGCCAAAAGCATCGTCCTCCATGGAGCCATCATTGATGGTCAGTGTTTTACCCATCCAGTGTTGATCCTGACGTAGATCTGGAATCGCCATATGCCAATTGTGCCACCTCTTCAGCATATGCCTTAGCAACTGACATGGAGCTCAAACAAGCTTGTGATCTAGCCTCCAAGGAAGCAATCAGCAATTTCAGGCATGACATCTACACAAACCTTGTGACACTCCAAAAGTGCACTGAAGCTGCCAGAGCGCAGCCTGATACCAGTGACACACCATGGTTTGATGCAAAATTGTTTTTCACCAAGATTGCTGACAAACATATCCCTATTCAAGCAATCAAAGCAAAGATTTCCAAGCTCCTCTGGCATCAAAGACTTGGACATCCATGTGACAACTTTCTATACCAAGCCCATAAGCACATTCTTGGTGTACCAAAGTTCAAGCTCCAAACGAGTATTCTTGATCAATGCCCAACATGCATCCAATGCAAGCAAACCAAAACGCCTGCTGGCTCCCATTCTACAAGGAAGGCTACTCAGCCTCTTCAAGGTTTGTCTATTGATTTTGCTTTTCAGGGATAAAATCATCCAACTCCAAACGGCGGCGCAACTATGAAGGTATCCATGGTGAGACAACTTGGATCCTTATCACAGATCACTATACAGGCATGAAATACGGTGATACCAGGATTGCAAAAGCTGCACCTCTTCACTGGCTAGAACATTTTCTCTCTCAGCACAACCCAACTTGTTCCAACAAGTATGTAACAGTTGACCAAGGTGGAGAGCTATATCACAATCCAGACATCAGAAATCTCTTCTCTGCGTTTGGATACTCCATTTTTCCCACAGGGGCTGATGCTTCACATCAAAATGGCACAGTTGAAAGAGCTCACCGGACCCTTGCTAACTCAGTGAAGACCATGCTCAGTGGCGCCAACCTACCAACCAAATTCTGGCCTTTTGCCTTCTACCATGCACTGCGCTTGTCAAATGCCTTCCCTGAAGAAGGTAACCAACACCATTCACCCTTGGAATTAGCAACTGGTCAAAAGGAAAATCTCACTGACTTCAGAACCTTTGGTTGTCGCGTCTGGGTTAGACCTCCAGGCAAGAAACCAGTCAAGCTCAAACCTAATGCGCGGAAAGGAATATTCCTGGGTTTTGTCCCATACACTACCAGAAACATTCTTTGGTATGATACAGAAACCCACCGTGTCAAAATTTCCACCCATGTCAGGTTTGATGAAGGCATGAATGACTTGCCACTTGCTGACCTACCCCCCAACGTCAAGCACCTACTCAGGACTGATGACAACCTTCCTCTCCCACCAGAACCCACTGAAGTGTCATCCAGTGATTTCCAATTTTCCATCTCGCCATTTGCAAATCTAACCAACCTCAGGCTCACTGTACTACCCTCCTGCACTGACAAAGCTTTTGGTCTCAGGCATGCAAATGACTCGTTTATTGGCAGAGCCTATGTCACTGACATCCTTTCTAAAAGCCCTTCCTCCCGGCTTTTCTCCTCCCATAAGAAGTCTCTCTCTAAACTTCAGGGTGCATGCATCATCTCTGTCAATCACAATTGTGTGTTCACTGCAACTGATGTGACCACTGCGCTGCATGAATCGTACAATCGAGGGGTGCGAGGCTTGCCAGAGATACCAATCACTTTTGCACTTGAAGAAAAATTATCTATGAAGGAAGTCAGGAAACATTTGAATGAATATGGATTATTTGCCCCCAATACTTCCTGGAAGGAGCCCACTGGAGAAGAAGATCCACCATTCTTAGAACGGATTTCATCCATCAAAACCATCAAGCGAATTGGCACCAAATACAAACAACTCATCCAATCAAGAATCAACCAGGTTGACAGCACTGAAGCACTCCATGCCTCCATCCAAAAGCACTTGGCACCAACTGAAGATGACATGGATGTTGTCATTCCCACTATTGATATCCTGTCACTCAGAGCCATCACCAAGCTTCATAAGGCAGGCAATCATGCATTGCCACTAGATGCAGATTCACTACCAACTGAACAAATTGAACTCTTAATCAAGGCCATCAATTCAAAGGAAACTACATCTGAAGAACAAGCACTAAGTCATTTCACTCGAAGGAACCTCAAGTCATTATCCACATGGAATGAATGGGAAGCTGGAGAGCGAAAACAACTTGATCAGTTTGAAGACTTAGAAATGTTTGGATCACCAATTCCATATCCCAAGGATCCGGATGCCATTATTCTCAGACCTCATTGGCAATACGACAGCGTCAAGAGAAATGGTGTCCGCCGAGCAAGACAGTGTTGCAATGGAAGCAAATATGCTGCTCCAACTCTGCACGCCAACGCCTTGTCATATTCATCGTGCGTCCGAGAACTGTTTCGCGGGGTTCGAATTTACTTCTCGCGCACAAATTTTGTGCGTGAATTTAACACAGCAATTTTTCTGTACACCCTGAAATTCGCGACAATCGTATAAGGGGTATACGTAAACTCAGCTCTATTTCTGTGCGCGTGATGCACATTACTCTACTCTCGAATAAAAATAATTTATTTCTGTCTCTAGCAGAACCCAATTATTATTCCGTACCAACAACACTTACTTCTATTCACGAATAAAAAAGAAATCTTTACTCAGTATTAATTCCAAAATATTAATCTCCCAAATAACAATTCAATTCTGCTCTCCTAATTGTGAATTCTATTTCTCGACTACAATATTCCCTTTTTAAAATGTAGATTCTATTATGCTTGATTTATTCCTATTGCAACATATTACGAATCCTCCATTATTTCTAATATTCTCAATATTCATGATTAGTAGTATTTTTGTATTATGTATGTACTGTTATTTTCTACATTAGTTCACCAATAGATAAACTTTCATTCATCGATGCTGTTATTTCCAGATCAATATAGAACTTCCTTTTCTTTTTCTTTTTTGGTCCACTACAACTAGTGGAGCTGCTACTAGTAATATTTGCATCGCCATGCTTATTTTTCTTGATGTGATTTGTCGAACTTTTGTTCCTAAATCTCTCCCTCATCATTTCTTCCAATTCCCTTCCTGTTTCTGGTTGTTTTCGCATCTCGCCAATTTTGTCGCACAAATCACTGAACAACTCTCGTCCTTCCTCCATCCATCCATTTCTGCTTCCACTGTCTGAATCGCAGATTTTTTTTGTCGCGGAATCGTAGCATCACTCTTTTGTTGCTGCTGGTTCACCCATACATGATGCTCATTGTAGATCACTGTCAATGCAAATGCTTCATCTGCTACAGAAAATATATCACTCAGCAAGTGCTTCTCCTTCCGTTGTTTGAAATTGGATTTTGTTGGATTGATTGCCGACATGATTCTTGTAACAAAATAATAAAAATCTTCATTTTCCGCGTTGTTGTATTTCCTGTATTGAGAGTTTAAAATACCTGTGTCCTCATATTCTGTGTCTTCAATAACTGCAACAGTACCAGGGAAGGTGATAGGGACTCGACCTTTTCTGTAATCGGCTGTACGGAAGTATCATCAGTATCAACAGGCAGCATGTTAGTGTTGTCGGACCAAAAATAGATTCCAAAATTCCTACCTTCAACAACCAATTCCCCAACCTGTATTTACCTATCCAGTTTTTTCTCGCTAATGTTTGTGAGTTGTGCCTCAATGCAGTCAGTACTGTCCCTACTTGTTTCCTATAAAAGAAAGAGAATGACGCCATTGGAATATTTGGTGGCTTCATAACTGCATTTGATTGAACAGCCTTTTGTATTACATGCGCAGTTACCTTGTCATTGATAGGGAACTTCATGTTATGGTACCAATGTTTTTTGATGTAATCTCTTAGCTGCTTGTCCAGTGTTTCAGTCATATCACTCAAAGCCTTAAGCATATCGTTGTCTGTCATATGCCCATATTTGTCTGTAATTGTACTTACTGCTCATTCTCTTGTGTTGCCGGCATTGTAACTCCCCTCTCCCTGCATGGTTGCCTCCATTTGTTTATGTATCACTACTACTTTTCCCACCCCTATATGTGGTTCCCTCTCTATTTGCCGTAAGTGTTTTGCCATTTCCTGTTCCACTATGTCAGTGATTTTTTTCATGACATGGTTCACAACATCCTCTGTATCGAAGCATTCTCCGTTGGAAGTTTTCTCTACCACATTGGTTTTTGTTCCTTCTTTCTGTTGGTTCATTACTGTAGTGGTGGTTTTGTTGGTAATGCTCAGTGCTGCTTCGTTACTCTGGTTGATGGTGTTGTGTGTGCATGTTTGTAGTAGTAGAAATTGTGTTATCGGTATCATTTTTTTCACTGTTGTCCTTTGTTTCGTTCATAGTTGTGGTATTACTGTTACACACTTTGTTAGTAATTGCCGTGTTTGTTTTAACTCTTCTTTTTTTCTTACCGTTGTTGTCCCCTGTAGTTTGATGATCACCGTGCCAGATGGTTTTGTTGTTTCGAAGTGTCCTTCCCTCAGATTTTTTGCTTTGTCCTGTCTTTCTGATAGCATTCATATTTTTTAATTTTATTTTCTGAATACGGTGTCAACCAAGAATCATGTGTTTCTTTTTGTGTGGTTTTGTGTGTGTACTAATAATTTTTTCGGGTTCTTTCTTGTGCGTGTACAGTGTTTCATTTGTTTACGGTTTTTTTAATTTTCGTGTGTGTGTGTGTGTGTGTGTGTACGGTGTTTTGTGTTTCGTGTTTCGTGTGTGTGTGTGTGTGTGTGTGTGTACGGTGTTTCCTGTAGTATGTGTACGATGTTTTGTGTGTAGAATTTTTCTGTTGGTTCTGTACTATGATGTTTGCCCTAACTTCTTTTGTGTGTTGTTTGTCTTGGGCACGTCCTTATATATTTGTAGAAGGAGATCACGTACCTGTGCAAGCCATCCCTCCCGCGCCATAATTTTTTCAAAAGGGGAATTTTTGATAACACTAAGGTTATGTATTTCAATCCTCTAGTCACATGTAGAATCTTGTAGACTGCACGTAACATACCGTACTGTCCTGTGTGCCATTTGTATCTACAAACCACAGCATTTTCTGTACTGTGTGTGGCAAAGTTGTTCAAAATATGCATTTGAAAGTTGTTCCCAACATGCATTTGATGAGTCATGTGACATGCATTCATGGCCTGGTACGCAAACTTTGGTAGTCATTACCAAATGAGACTGTTTGTGCCCTGTATTTTCACCAAAAACACCCTCATGTTTGCCATTTGGAGTGTGAAACCTCAACATTTCCAGCATTCTGTGTGACAAAGTTGTTCCCAATATGCATTTGATGAGTCATGATAAATGTATTCATGGCTTGGACCGGATACTTTTGTAGTCATTACCCAATAAGTTAGTTTGTGAACTGGAATTCAACCCAAAATACCCTCATGTTTGCTATTTGGAGAGTGAAACCACAACATTTCCAGGATTCTGTGTGACAAAGTTGTTCCCAATATGCATTTGATGAGCCATGATAAATGTATTCATGGCTTTGACCGGATATTTTTTGAGTCCTTACCCAATAAGTCAGTTTGTGCCCTGGAATTTCACCCAAAATACCCTCATGTTTGCCATTTGGAGAGTCAAATCTCAACTTTTTTGGCATTCTGTGTGGCAAAGTTGTTCCCAACATGCATTTGATGAGTCATGATAAATGTATTCATGGCTTGGACCGAATACTTTTCTACACATTACCCCCTAAGTAAGTTTGTGACATGTAATGTAACCAAAAATACCCCCATGTTTGCCATTTGGAGAGTCAAACCACAACATTTTGGGCTTTCTGTGGGGCAAAGTTGTTCCCAATATGCATTTGATGAGTCATGATGAATGTATTCATGGCTTAGACCAGATACTTTTGTAGTCATTACCCAATAAGTATGTTTGTGCCCTTGAATTACACCCAAAATACCCTCATGTTTGCCATTTGGAGAGTCAAACCACAACATTTTGGGCTTTCTGTGGGGCAAAGCTGTTCCCAATATGCATTTGATGAGTCATGATGAATGTATTCATGGCTTGGACCAGATACTTTTGTAGTCATTACCCAATAAGTTAGTTTGTGCCCTTGAATTGCACCCAAAATACTCTCATGTTTGCCATTTGGAGAGTCAAACCACAACATTTTGGGCTTTCTGTGGGGCAAAGTTGTTCCCAATATGCATTTGATGAGTCATGATAAATGTATTCATGGCTTGGACCAGATACTTTTTGATTCATTACCCAATAAGTTAGTTTGTGCCCAGGAATTCTTGCACCCAAAATACCCTCATGTTTGCCTTTTGGAGAGTCAAACCACAACATTTTGGGCATTCTGTGTGACAAAGTTGCTATCACGCGCTACGTTTGTGATAGCTTCAGTAGCTAACCTACTTGTAGTAATGGATGTGAAATGCTTGTAGTTCATTGGTGGGTTGGTGGGTTAAGCAGAGCTAGTTTGCTTTGCCCACACACACCGGCGTACAGTCGGGCTTAACAGCTTGGGCGGTTAAGCCTCTGGCTGTTAAGCCTTTTCTGCCATTGGGCCATAAGCCACCGGGTGGGAACGGCGTGGAGAGCGTGAGCGAGCGCGTGAGCGCGCGCGTGGAGCAGAGTAAGGGAGGGAGGGAAGAGGCACCAGGGTGCCTCAAAGAGAGCTGCCAGCAGG
Organism: Pseudo-nitzschia multiseries; assembly: GCA_037355745.1. Lineage (NCBI taxonomy): Eukaryota > Bacillariophyta > Bacillariophyceae > Bacillariales > Bacillariaceae > Pseudo-nitzschia > Pseudo-nitzschia multiseries. The sequence goes on along the minus strand of CM074782.1, from coordinate 16,800,998 downwards.
AGTGGGGTCCGCAGCCGGAACCCATTCCTCGGGCAGGCAGGAGTATGTTCCATTGTTGAACATAACAGAGGCAAGATTCTTGAAGATGGGGAGGGATTGCTGATGTAAGTAGCGCATCATGCAGTCACTGTGCCATCTGGCAAGGAGCTTGATGACATTAGAGTCGCATTTGCACTGGAGCAGGGCCATTGCCCCACCCGCGCGAAGGGAGCGAGCAGAGATGGCTGCCGGGGCAATGCCAGTGGTATGGTAGAGGGTCTGGGCATAGACTCTCAGGGAGGAAGTGACAGTTGCTGCGCGAACAAGGGTAAGGACCCCATTGTCGAAGTAACTGGCAAGCGTGAGGGAGGGACCGAAGGGAGTGCGGGAAGAGCAACAGCTTCGGAGGTGAAGGACTTGGCGCGCACAGGCGGCAACGGGGCAGCATAGTGAGTCACCGCTCCTGGCATGCGCCACTACTTCCCCTTTGTCTCCATTCTTCTGGGTGGTGAAGGTGAGGGCGACAGAGGTAGCAGCTTGGAGCTCATGCACAGGGCCATTGTGGTGGACAATTTTGGAGTCAAGGTAGAAGGAGACGTCCTGTAGGTGGAAGGCTTGGTCATCCGTGGTAGTACCAGTGTACTCACCAGGGCGGAGACAGAAGAAGAAGGCGATGCAGATCATGTTTGCAATGGCTTGTTGGGTGGGGGAAGGGGACTCGTGGTATGCAAAGTGGAGGGCATGCATCACGAGGGTGATGGGGACCGGCTTGACCCGGGAGGGGGCCGGGTCCAGCTTGGCATATGCCTTGAACTGGGCAGTTAGCTGGAAGTCAAGACTGCCTGTGGAGTCGGTTCGAGGGTCTTTGGACCCCAGGCGGGCGAGCGTCTGGCCCACTGACCGGATGGTGTCCGATACCGTGCGAGATCGGATGGGCTTGTGGCTACGTGAGAGGTTTCCATCATGGAGTCGTTTGGCAAAGACTTGGAGGATGGGGATTGGATCCTGAATGGACTGGAGGCGCGGGTCAAAACCTTGAGACAAACAGAATTGAACCCATTGGTCCCAATGGGCATCCTTGCGCTTGGCATAGAGCTCAGTGACTGAAGCTCGCATGGTCTTCTGGACAGCGCTAAGGTCAGCGCGGAATGCATGGGCGGCCGAAGGTGGCATAAGGTCCAGGGCAAGTCCTGTGGGTAGGTCGTGTTAAAGTGATGGAGCAAGGCAGTGTCAGAGAGTTCAGATCGAGAGAGGAGGTCTGCTAGGTGGTTAGCGGGGCCCGGGATGTAGTCCCTAAGGGGGACATATTGAAAGAGGCGCTGGTGCAGAGACTGGAGCCGGAGGAGGTAGGCTGCCGGGCCTGTGGTGGTAGTGGCGCCTTTGCGTTGCTAATAGACAGCTGCCGTGTTGTCATAGCAGTTGTGGGTGGTGCGGGCGTTGACCCAAGCAGCCTGAGCCAGAATATCATTGTGGGCAATGGAACCGGCGAGCTCGAGGTCACTGTTGGTGATGGAGCCCGCAGGATTGTCAAAGGAGACGAGCTGGGCTGAGATCCACGTGGGGAACGCGTGCCGCCACATGACGGGCTGCACGGCGCCCGTGGGAAGGGGGACAAAATGGACGCCCCCCATGCCCAAACCTGAAGCATCGCAGGCGCCCAAGGTGGCAGGGAAGGTATCCGGCACGAGTTTGGCAATCGAGGTAGGCCGGTTGGAGAGATCATTGGCAAGCCATTGGAAGTCGCGAAGGAAGCTGTGGACGCGCATGGTGAGCCGGAGACGCTGCCTGCCCGGTTCCTGGTGGCGGAAGGCTTCTTGGAGAATGGAGAAGAGGCCAATGGAGCCCGGAATGGCCAGCGCCATTGACCGGAGCTCCCCAAGGACTTGGTGCCATTGCTTGAGGGGGACATGGCGCTGGGTGGGTGAGATGGAGTGGAGAATCTCCTGTAGGCGGGCCACCCGATGGGGAGGAAGGCTGATGGTTTTGTTGACAGAATCGATGAGCCAGCCGAGGATGACTTTCTTGGTGGTCCAAGTGTCGTCCCCTTGGAGCATTTTCTTGAGGGAAGCAGGCTCCTGCCGGAAGGGAGTGTCAGTGGCATCGAGGGGCCAGAAGACGGTGTCAAGGGATTGGAAGAGAACGCGCTTGACGGCGCGGCGTGTCCATTGGTTGCCCTGGGCAAGGCCAAAGAAGTCATCCGCATAGACATCCCAGTAGCGAACCGGCAACTTGCTGGGAGTGGTGCTACGAGGGGGGATGAGGGGCGGCGTGGAGGCCGAAGGGGGAGGAGGAGGCGGCACCTGGGGGGCCAGAGCGGGTGGCTCCATGGGAGGCGCGACGGGGGTGGTTTCAGAGGGTAGATCCAACCGATGGGGGGTGAGCTGGGCCTCGGCAAGCCCGGTGGCCAGAGTGGCATTGGCCAAGTCCGCAACGGTTTCAGTGAAGGCACAGAAGTTGGGAGGACTGGATTTCCACCCCATAGGGTTGGTGAGGGGGATGCCAATGAGTGGAGCTTCCCCGGGGCAAGAGGGGAACAGGACGCCGAGCTTCATGGTGTCGTCTGGGTGCAATCGGATGCGGTAGAAGCCATCGGCAAGGTCAATCTTTGACATATACACTGGACCAAAACTGTGGTTGGCGCGGTGCAGTTTGGTGAGGAGGCGCGGAAGTGTCCGGCCAAACTGCATGGCGTCCGCAGGGGCAAGAGGGATGGTGTCTTGGTTGACGTCCGAGTAGGTGTAATCGGATATCATGCGTGGGCGTCGGCCTCGTTGGGGGACTAAGCCAAGGGGGCTCAGTCGGAGTCCGGGAAGGTCCTGGATGAGGTCGGCGGGGAGAACCGTCCATTGTTGCTTGTCCATCATGTCGGCATACTCCTCTCGAAGGAAGTCAATGCCCTGGTGGGAGGATTGGTGCGGACCCCGGTGGAGGGCAGCTGCAATTCAAGGTTGATCCCAAGAGGGTCCGGACATGGAGGCGGGGGTGCCGTCCTTGCCATAGCAGGCAAGGAGGCTTCCCGCTGGGTGGGGGATGGAGGCGACGTCAGGATGGATGTCACCCCGTCCTCGGATGGTCCGGATGAAGTCCCCCAGCTGGTGCTGTTGTTGTAGACAGTGACAGCCCGGTTGATGTGCACATCTAGCCGGTCGACGGGGTAGAGGGATGTAGTGATGAGGGGAACGGAGAGTGGGGCCGGGCGGAGGGGCGCTGGCGTCGGCGGTGGCGTAGGCGTCAGCGGGGGGGTGAATAGGAGCGTGCGCCTAGGCAATGGGTGGGTGGGGTTGACGAGGAGCTCGGGCCTAGGCAACGGGGGGGCAATGACGAGGAAACCTGTAGAACATTTGGGAGGCACATACACGGCGAGAGGGGTACATGCGCGCGCGCGCGGGTTGTGCTTACCTAACTCATGTGTGATTTGTAAGGGCAGAGAGGGAGGCATAGGTAGTCGTCGGGAGGAAGGCAGAGCCCCCCTCGGTGAGTGAGAGGGCAGGGTCAACGCGCCAAAGGGGCGCTTGCCATTCAGTCAGACACTAAAAGCGGCTTGGCACCAAGCCCAGACTTGGTCCTGTTCACTGCTGGTGATGGCGCCATGGTCCTGGATGTTCCTGCAGTTGGTGAAGCAGGTTCCTCGAAGGTGATAGGAGTGGCAGCGTTCTTTGCCATCCGGACGAGACAAAGGAATGGTACCTTGTTCTTTCATGGTAGCCATGACTTCCCTCAGTCGGGCGCGTAGGACTTTGTTGGCTACCCCCGCCGTTTGTAGCCAGGGATCCAAGCTGGGGTTGGACACGCGGGCACCTCTGGCGGAGCCTTGGTTGGGGCTGGGGGTAGTCTTGCCGGGCGTGGTGGTGCCTGGGGTTGCAGCAGGGGCAGCCACGGCAGCGGCGCGACGCAGGTGCCTCAGAGCCGGCACATTGGTGACATTGGGGAGCCAGTAGAGGTTCTGGGTGATTCGGAAGGCTTGGAAGTCCTTCCCAAAGTCGGGGGAGGAGACAGTGAATGTTGATCCCCATTGTTCCTTGAGCCAACCTCGCACCCGGATCTGGAAGTAGTATACCACAATGGAGGGGGTGATGAGCTCCCCCAGTTCATCGGCAATTGCTCGGCGGAGGGGCATTTGCTGGAGCTTGAGCTTGGCGAGTCCATTCTGGTAGCCCTGCACGACTGGGTGATGCATGCCTAGAATGGTGGCCAGGACGGCGAGATAGCTTTCCAGTTGGGTGGTAGCTTCAGTCCAGTCGATGGGTAGGTATGCCTTGGTCTTCTGGAGTTCGAGGGAGTCCATCAAGGTGAGGGAGTTGCCTTTGGTGGAGATCATGGTGTCATAGGCCGCCACAGTTGCTGCAGCTTCCTGTTCCCTCTTTAAGGAGGCGGCAGATCCACCGGGGGGAGTGAAAGCCAGCGGGAGTATGCCGTCCGCCATGTCAAAGGGGTCAGTCCCATGAAAGTTGCCATCTTGGAACTTCTTGAGTGCCACCGTGGTGACCAAGGGTGCCAGGATGAGTAACTCGGCGGCGCATGTGGCTACCTGGCTCTGGAAGATCATATGGGTCTTCTCGTGCTTGCCTTTCTGTGCCCAGGCTTGGTAGATGGGGGGTAGGTCGGCTTCCTCAAGCTTGCCACACAGCAGCAGCAAGCGCTGGGTGTACAAGGGGCCCCAGGTGTTCTTGACCGTGGCAGGGGGGCGACGTTGGTCTAGGCCCTCACTGAGCTTGAGCTGTTGGTTGGCGAGGGCAGTGAGGGTAGCTGCCAGCGTGGGATCTACCCTGGCTATTTGGCCGGGTGCCGGCTGCTGCCCCGGAAGGGAGGGTTGCTTCAAGCCCGGGAGGTCCCGGTATAGTACCTGATTTTGCATGTACAAGGTCAGGCCTGGCTCCCCTCGAAAGGGGGTGCCGGGTGTGGCGAAATGGACACCTCCATCAACGATGGTGGGGTCGGTACCGGCAGCTCGGAGGGTATTCAGTAGGGGGGCGCAAGTGAGTGCCAGGTTGAGTGTGTCGAGGTAGGGGTAGATGATGTTCAAGGCGTGGATTGGACTAAGGCCCTTGCCTAGGAGTAGGGGCACCAATTGGAAGGGGATGAAGCAGGCCTTGAAGGGGGTGATGACTTCCATGTGAGGATCATCGCCTAGCACCATGGGGATCATGTGGGAATGGTGAGCATGCTTGATGACGTCGAGGTGGCGATCGAGGGACAGCACCAAGGTCTCGGGCGCCTGCTCGAGGAGGGCAGCATCCACTAGCACTAGCTCCCCCGCATCGCCTTCGATGTCATCCAGGTAGCCAAAGGCCTTGCCCTTGTTGGTACTTGGCGCGGTTAAGGGCCCTGGGTACTTCCGAATGCCATGCACCAATCGGAGGCGCGCCTTTCCAAAGGTGTTGGTCAGGAATATTCCTAGGGCCCCCACAGGTTCTGGTTCGAAGAGGTCCAAGAGCCGGCCCAGGAGTATGGGGGTGGCTGTTTCCTCAGCAAAGTAGTCATAGATGGTTTGGTAGGCCAGGTCCCGGGCAGGTCCCACTCCAAGGGGACTGGGGGTGCTCTGGTAATACTCAGTGTAGGTCAGAATGGTGTGCTTGCGCTTGGAGATGGATGGAAGATTCGCGGATGCTTGGAGGTGCGGACTATCGGATGTGCAGAGGAACCTTGGAGGTGCGGACTGTCGGATGTGAAGGACGTTGGAGTCGCCGGTATCTTGATTCGCGGATGCTTGGAGGTGCAGAGAGACGTTGGAGTCGCCGGTAAGAGAGATGTTGGAGTCGCCGGTATCTTGATTCGGTGCGAGGAGGAGGAGCGGTTCTGTAGACCAGAATCAATTCGACTGGACGCTTGGAGGAGCGGACGCTGGGAGGAGTAGTCCGTACGGATACGTCGGTGCGAGGAGGTGCGGATGAACGTCCGGAGGTGCGTTGAGGAGGTGCGGATCTGTAGACCAATTTCGATTCAACTGGACTCGCGGAGTGGAAATCAACTGGAGTGGCGACGCGGATCAGTCGGAGTTGAAGTCGTCCGTATCTGCAGCTAGTAGGGAATCCGCTTGGAGGTGCGGATTGGTAGCCAATCGATTCACAGATGGATACTTGGTGCGTGCCGTGTAACTATCAAGGCCGGACCTATTGCTTGTAAGGTGACAATGGGGACCCGCGGAAGTGTGAGTGCGTTAGCAAAAGGACTGTCTGCTGTATGGGTACGCTAGGCAATACTAGGGGACCCGGACAGGTACACTAGGCAAGGCTAGGGGACCAACAGATAGGCTTGTCGTACGGGTACAATAAGATAACTATTGGACCAGGACGCGTTACCTATTTATTTATTCTACTACTAATCGGTTTAGGAGCAAAAGAGTGAGCTGTGGGCTTGTATTCTGCTGGGGGAATCCTCTACAGGCTTGTTAGCGCTTAGCCTGTATTTGCAGAGATTTGCTTGCGCTTAGCCTGTATTTGCAGAGATTCGCTTGCAGAATTCGCTTGCAGAATTCGCTTGCAGAATTCGTGTAAGATTTGTACTGTACCTACAGGGAACGTTCCGGGGATATGGTACGCACCAATGTTGCTGATTGCTGATACAGTGAGATCTTTCGCGAACTACGTGCGCTGTATACTCAAGGTGGTTCCCCGGTCTGCTGGTCTGTACTTCACTACCATTCCCCTCATCCGGTTTGCTACATCAATTCCCAATATGCATTTGATGAGTCATGATAAAAGTATTCATGGCTTGGACTGGATGCTTTTGGAGTCATTACCCATTAATACAGTTTGTCGTGCCCTGGAATTTGACCAAAAAATATCCTCATTTCTGCCACTTGGAGAGTGAAACCACAACATTTCCGGGATTCTGTGTGACAAAGTTGTTCCCAATATTCATTTTATGAGTCATGATAAATGTATTCATGGCTTGGACCGGATATTTTTGGAGTCATTACTCAATAATTCAGTTTGTGTCCTGGAATTTTTCCACTCAAAATACCCTCATGTTTGCCATTTGGAGAGTCAAACCACAACATTTCCGGCATTCTGTGGGGCACATTTTTGGCATTCTGTGTGGCAAAGTTGTTCCCAATATGCATTTGATGGGTCATGATGAATGTATTCATGGCTTGGACCGGATACTTTTGGAGTCATTACTCAATAACTCAGTTTGTGCCCTGGAATTGCACCCAAAATACCCTCATGTTTGCCATTTGGAGAGTCAAACCTCAACATTCTGGGCATTCTGCGGGGCAAAGTTGTTCCCAATATGCATTTGATGAGTCGTGATAAATGTATTCATGGCTGGACCGTATATTTTTTGAGTCATTACCCAATAAGTAAGTTTGTGCCCTGGAATTTAACCAAAAATACCCCCATGTTTGCCATTTGGAGAGTCAAACCACAACATTTTGGGCCTTCCTTGGGGCAAAGTTGTTCCCAATATGCATTTGATGAGTCATGATAAATGTATTCATGGCTTGGACCGTATACTTTTGGAGTCATTATTCAATAAGTCAGTTTGTGCCCAGGAATTGCACCAAAAATACCCCCATGTTTGCCATTTGGAGAGTCAAACCACAACATTTTGGGCATTCTGTGTGACAAAGTTGTTCCCAATATGCATTTGATGAGTCATGATAAATGTATTCATGGCTTGGACCAGATACTTTTTGAGTCATTACCCAATAAGTCAGTTTGTGCCCAGGAATTGAACCAAAAATACCCTCATGCTAGTATGTATCTAGTTGAACAAGCGTGTAGTAATCTACTCGCGTAGAAACCTACTTGATTTCAATACTAGTATGTATCTAGTAGTACAAAAAGTGTGTAGTAATCTACACGCGTAGAAACCTACTCGAATTCATTACTAGTATGTATCTAGTAAAAAAAGTGTGTAGTAATCTATTCGCGTATAAACCTACGCGGTTTCAATACTAGTATTTATCTAGTACAATCAGCGTGTAGGAATCTACTTGTATAGAAACCTACTTGGATTCAATACTAGTGTTTATTTAGTACAAAAAGCGTGTAGAAATCTACTCGCGTAGAAATCTATGCCGATTCAATACTAGGAATTATCTAGTACAAAAAGTGTGTACGAATCTACAGGTGTAGAAACCTACGTCGATTCAATACTAGTATGTATCTAGTACGAAAATTGTGTAGAAATCTACTCGCATAGAAACCTATGTCGATTCAATACTAGGAATTTTCTAGTACAAAAAGTGTGTAGAAATCTCCTCGCGTAGAAACCTACGCAGGTTCAATACTAGGAACTATCTAGTACAAAAAGCGTGTACGAATCTACAGGCGTAGAAACCTACGCGGATTCAATACTTTTATGTATCTAGTACGAAAAGCGTGTACAAATCTACAGGCGTAGAAAGCTACGCGGATTTAATAGTAGTATGTATCTAGTACGAAAAGCGTGTACGAATCTACAGGCGTAGACACCTACGCCGATTCAATACTAGTATGTATCTAGTACAAAACGCGTCTAGAAATCTTCTCGCGTAGAAACCTACACAGGTTAACTACTAGGAATTTACTAGGAAGCGTGTACGAATCTACAGGCGTAGAAACCTACGCGGATTCAATACTAGTATGTATCTTGTACGAAAAGCGTGTACAAATCTACAGACGTAGAAACCTACGCAGATTCAATACTAGGAATTATCTAGGACAAAAAACGTGTAGAATTCTACACTAGTACAAAAAACATGTAGAATTCTACAGAAGTTTAAGTATCCTCGCCGTATCAATCGATCGATCCTCGCGACAAAAAAAATCTCTCTCACACACACACACAGTAATTTTCTTTTCTACCTCGCGACAAAAAAAATCACTTTTTCCATTCATAATCTTACCCCACTTATTTGAGTAGAGTTGCTAATCAGCGCTCCGTCTGTGAACGCGGGATTCCACTTAATCCAATGATCCCTTGATCGTTGATCAGCATTAGGCAGGTAATCCGTGCTCGATTATTTTAGTCTGAAATAACAGCCTTGTACTGAAAAAAGAATTAGCTCGCATTGGACAAGAGGTGGTTTGCTGATAGATATTGTTTGAATTGGCCCCCAAACACATATGTCTTGAAAGCAATAAATCTCTATCCATTGCTTCTATATCAACAGGCATGAGGTACTGTTTTTTGTGACAGAGGAATAAGAAGGCTGCAAATCAACGGCAGCAGCAACAACAACAATTTTATCGGGACGATTGTCGGAACGTCCGAACAAGCAAAGGTAAGAATGAGAGAGATAGACAATGACTATAAGGGATACTGCCTCCGGCATTACTGATAACGTATTTCCTCCCTTCTGGTTTCTTCTTATTTTCATACGAACAGATCGGAAGCAACCATCGAATCGGAATCGGAAGCAACCATCAAATCGGAAGCAACCATCGAGTCGGAAGCAACGGATCGGAAGCAAGTATCGAATCGGATTCGGAAGCAACCATTGAATCGGACCGGATTGGAACAACCATCGAACCGCAACCGGGAATCATTGAACCGCAACCGGGAATCATCGAACCACAACTGGCATTGGCATCGGCAATGGCAACCGGCAGCCAGCAACCATCGAACCAACACCGGGAATCATCAAACCGCAACCGGGAACCATCGAAGCAACCGGCATCGGCATTGGCATCGGCATCGGCAACGGCAACGAACAATCGAAGCAAACGGGAACCATCGAACCGCAAACCATCAATTCTTCCCTGTAGGTGCGCAGAATTTTCCCGGTTGGTGATAATTACCAATCGATCGGCATGTACATTTTATTATTCTGTTGTTATTATTTACTCTACTACATCAATAGATACTCACCCATTTTCTTAAATTATCATATCATATATTCGAATAGGATCGTCTGCAACGGCAACAACCCGCTCCTCCACCAGCACTCCACCTGAATCGCTCCTCCTCATCCACCGGCGCTCCAGCAACGCCGTCCTGGCAACACCAACACCAACGTCGTCCCGGCAACGGCAACACCAATCAATCCGCAACGTCGTCCCAGCAACACCAACACCAACGTCGTCCCGGCAACGGCAACGCCAATCAATCCGCAACAGAAATCGTCGGCAACGAATCGTCGGCATCAAATCGTCGGCATCAATTGAACCAACGGCATCGGCAACGGCATTGGCAACAGCAACGAACGATCGAAGCAACCGGGAACCATCAATTGTCAAAAAACAATGGCACCCGGTGCAATGGGATTCAAAACAACAACAAAGCAATTGCCAGCAAAAGCAATCAAGCAAAAATCAAAGAGGAAACATGGGAAGACATGTAGAAAGAAAATGACTTCAAATTTTCTCCAAAACACAGCGCCATCATCATCAACAATCCACCAGACTTACAAACACTTGTCGGAGATAAAACCTACTAACAAGACAGCAAAAGGGGACAGGAATCGGCGCCGAGATCCAAATGCAATTTTCAAACATGTTGAGGAAATAGCATTGAAAACAGTTATCAAAAATGGGTTTAAAGGAAAATGCATGGCTACAAATTGGGGCCGGACAACAGTTGGAGAGAAGAAATAGTCTTTGGCACAGGCTGTGTCTATTGACAGTTGCAAGACATTGGATAGTACCGACAAGAAGTTTGTTCTAGCGTTTGCCGAATCAGAACCATCATTGAGACTCTTTGCAAAAGCTTCCAGACAATTCGCAAAACAACGCTTGGGTACTCCCAAAAATATAGAAATCACAAGAACATTCGCTGGGCAGATTGTTCAATCTAGACCCAAAATAGGCCAAGGAACCAAATGTGACAGTGTAAACAGTGGATATGCTATTATTGGGATGAGACCAAATCGATTGAAATCAGGAAATAGTGTGTATGTTTTCAAAAACAATGTGGACTCGACAACAAAAGCCAACCTTGAACAGAAAGCCCTACACATTGTGAAGGAAATGCAGCTTTGTTTAACTCCAATGTCCAAATTTGTCAACCTTGAAACGGCTGTGATGCATGAGGTTGTTATTCGTACAACACTGAATGCATTCGTTTAATCGGCCATCACGCAACGGCCTTTTCTATTGGAATGGATTATCACTCAAAATGCCATACCGATGCCGATATGTTCTATACAAGGCTGACAGTTATTGCTCCAAAACATGTAAGTGATGACGAGGTGATTTATTACTTTGTCTTCCCCACGTATGGAGTGAAAGTTCCATTGAGGTCAGGCGATACTCTATTCTTCAATCCATTTGTATTACATAGCTGTTCGAATCCGAAATACGAAGGCTGTTATATTATGAGCGCCTATGTATCTCGCAAAACTGTGCTTAGAGCTAAGCCTCTATAATAATGTTGAACAATAATTTAAAGATAACCGTTACATTCACCCTCGCTACTCAATTGGAACTGCTATCAGAACTATCGCTGTCTGAACTGGATAGATAATCACTGGATTCGTTATCATTCAATGCTATCTCAAATGGTTCCAACTGGATGTCGTCCTGTAGTGTGCATGCATTGTACAAACATTCGTAAGACGGTGGTGTAGCAGCATTTTTGCTTTCAAAGAAATCAAGCCACGATATACGATTCGATATCACTAGCCAATCACAATGGGTTATGCAGCCATCTTTTCCTTGCTCTGGGACAACTTCCAGCTCAGAATGGATAGTGTCGACATGAAATAGGTAGAGAGAATTCATCAGGCACCCACGTTTGACAAATTCAGAAGCTGTTTTCTTTGGCACATCTTGAAACCGACAAGTCACAGCATACAATCCGTTTGAATCAATTGGATAGCCACCAATACTACTGTATGGCTGCTTCAAATTCTGTACAGTTAAAAAGCATAGCAGATGGCACGGTATGAGCTTTGGATTGTTATTTAAATCAAAGTCCAATTTCATATAACACCAATCCATCCATACGGAGTTGAGCAGAGAACTGTCCGATCTATATGAAGGATGCGAGCGAAATATAAAATTAGACCCACAAGCAACATCGAAACAATTGTGCTCTGTAACTCCACAAATGTGCGAAGAGTCTCCAATAAAGGTAGCACAGAATCACAAACAAAGTCGAGTATGTCAGAAGGAAAAAATGGTTTGGTTTTGTTGGTAGAACGAAGACACTTCATTGTTCATTCCCCATTCTTGGTTCTCATTATTTGAAAATGAGAACCGCCACCATCAGGGCGTTCAATTGTAGGAGGGTCAGGCGGATTCAAGTTGTAGTGATATGTTGCCTGGCTTAGCATCATTTTCTCTGACTTTCGCTTGGCCGTTTGACCGATTAGTGATGCAGCATTACCTTGAGTGTTCTTGGAAGGAGCTTTAATCTCAGTTTTGTGGTGAGACTCATTGGGAGCACTATCCCAGCCTGTGGGGCTTCCCCATAAAGAGATATAATATGGTAGATGAAAGTACAGGTGATTCTTGATTAGTTTTGTTCCCATCCCTTTCCTGTGACATGTTGAGTTTATACAATTAATAAAGTGAACGATTGTTTTTGGGAGATTCTTTAAGGAAGCATTTTTCATTCGACCGTGTTTAAGAAATTCTTCCATTGATAGAATGAGCTGAATTACCTCTATCTGTTTCTTTACAAAACGATGGTCACCAATAATGTCAGATCCATGTTTGAAAACCATAGCAATCAGAAGAGAAATAACCATTCCAGAGAAATCATGCCCTTCTTTCTTCGTGTGAAAAGAATTCACCGTGTAACGCGTATCTGCAATACGTACTAAGCGGGCATATCCTACGAGAAAGTCATAAGGGCAAATAACCTTATTCTTAAAGGTTATTCCTGAGTGAATGATTGTCGACGGTTCCATGTGGATTGCCTCTTAGCGGGAGTTTTCCCGTCAGCTCACTCTTTGAAGAATTAACAACTCTAAAACACTATCATGCCCTAAAATCTACGTACAACCTAGTACTAATTCTACATGATAAGGTACAATACATGTGATATTCCAATGAGAATATCATGGCGAATTATACGGTAAAAAGACCGATCGAAGATGGTTTTGCGTGTGTTTTGTGTCTTAATTACGTGTGTTTTGTATGCTTAGAATTACACGGTAATATGCTAATTTGACGACGAGTAATTAACCTGTCGATCGGCAAAGACGATCGAACTGTGACAATGATTGTTTTACTCACTAAACCAATCGACCACAAGGCCGATTGCGTTCGTTTCTTTGTTAGGACACACTTTCTTTAGTTTATCAGACCCACAGCACTCTACGAGCTGTGGAGAACCGAATTGAATGGCGTTTCCCGAGAGAAACGCAGTTGAGTTTGAAGACGAATCCGGATTAGCCTAACCCTCAAGGATGTAAAAGGGGCAGTTGCTTGTGGAGCCCTGGAATAGACCAACACCAGGGCGGTCTCCCTGAAAGAAGAGACCAAAGACCTGAACCAAGATGGTAGGCTCCATTGGGTTTCACGATCCAGCAAAACAAGCAAGGGAAAAGACACTGGACGATTCAGCTGAACGAATCGCCCAGGTTGGCATCAGTTGAAAGGAATCAATATCCGAGAACACTGATCTTTCACTGAAAACAAGAATGACGCGAGCCAGAAGATTGAGCCTCAAGTATTCTGTGGTGGAAAACAAACCGGAATGGACAGATTGCGAAGAGCATCTGCAGATTGCGAAAACCATCTGCCCGCATGAAAATGAAAAGATCCAAAGATATAGAATCGAGAACACCAAATCTCAAAGATCGTCGAGAACACCAAATCTCAAAGATCGGATGATGAGAACACTAAATTCTCAGGAAACAATCTTTCACCACAGAAATACAAAATGAGCAAATCCCAAGAAAGAATAGGAAAGCTCACAATCTTGAATTGCAACAAAAGCAAAAGCTCACACAAACCGGAACGAAAACTCGATCCGAACCAGCACACAGACCGGAACGAAAAAATTGATCCGAACCAGTACAAAAATAACCGGAACAAAAATTCGATCCGGATATACGAATACAAACAGATAAGCAAATTGCACTTGGCAGTCACCAACATCTAATATCTCTCACATCCAATCCTTTGGCCCAATTACACTCTCTTCCCACATACCACCTTTGAACCATCGATCGTCCACAATTGAATATTATCCTCCATCTGACCACCATTAGAATATCTCCTCCACCATGGTCCGAACCAGAGCAAACGACCCCAGAGAGGAAGAAAAATGGAAGTGGACAATCCACAAGATTCTGATGAAAACAATGGAGGAGATAGGGGCAACAACGATGAATTTGAAGGTAGAATCATGCAAGTAATGGAAAGGGCCCTCGTTGACCCAGAAATGAACTCAACCATGAAGAGAATCATCGACCAAGAAGTCAAGAAAAGGATCAGAGCAATAAGGGACGCCGAAAGTAGGGGTGAGAATCCAGATGATGAGAATAGTGACAATGAAGAGGGAAACCAAAACGCTGACCAAAACGCGGATGCAAGGGCTGATCAACTCGCAAGGAGGTCGTCCCAACCCAGAATAAAAATCAGGGGATTCAACAATGGGAGATTTCTGAACCCAGAACAGCTCGCTTTCAGAAGCAGCTTGATGGACTTTGGTATCAACTATGAATCAGCCGAAGAAATTATGAGGGGAGGAATGTCTAATATTCGTGAAATTACAGACCTCAACAAGGAAAGCATCAAATCATTCATGCATGGACTGAAATCTATCAGTCCGGAGTGTCCTAATCCAAAAAGCATTGACTATGGCAACAGGCTATCATCGAGGCTCCTCACATGGGCGAATTGGGCTCAATATCAACCATTGATTGGAGTCAAACCAAGAGCCATTGACTGGAACGCAAACCCAAACAATCTGGAATTGCAGCAATTCAGGATCAAGATGATGGAATCGAGTGTGAAATCACAAGAAAAAAAAAACGCCACCTGAGTTAAAGGATCTTACAAAATTCAGAGAGTGGGAAGAAGGTTTTTGCCAAAACTTGAGATACAGATTCAACTCTGAAGGTTTCCCAATCTTGTATGTCATAAGACCCCAAGAGAAGGAAGACGTCACTGATGAAGCTAGGTCTGGAACAGTAGGGCAAAGCCCAACAGATACCTATCCAACTTGGAGTGACTACAATGAAAGGTGTGGTGTTTTGTCAGGTCACCAGTATGATGAAGATAACAACGTCGTCTGGAGGTTGCTATGTGATGCAACAAGAAAAGGGCCTGGTTGGGAATATGTGGCACATTTCCAAAATACTGAACTGAACTCAGGAAATGCTAGAAATGCTTTCATTTCATTGATGCAGCACGCTTACACTGATACCAATATCACTATGGTCCTGAACAAAACCTACCAGGAAATGAAAGAATCACATTACACTGGCGACGCTAAGAATTATGATTGGAACAAACACAAGAGGAATTGGACTGCTTTCCATGGAACAATCCTGAGATTTGAGAAGAACCACAATGAAAGGAGATTTGTTTGGGACTTTATCAATTCAATCAGTGATGAGCGACTTGATGCTGCCAAAGCTGATGCAATTGATGAGAGCAAAGACTACCGGGACAATTTCAATGAATGTCTTATCCTATTCACCAATCGCCTTGGATTGAAGAAGCTTGCAAATGGGAAGCATAAAAGAGGTTCCAGAAGTGTGTACTCTGTGGGCACATCAAGCAACAAGAAGCAGAAAACAACTGGAACGTTTACAGGAAAAGTTGAGTGCAAGCCCTACCCAACAAGCGTTTATAAAACAATGTCAAAAGAACAGCGTCAGGAGCTTTACCAGATGAGACAGGCAAAGAAGAAAAGAAAACTCAAGGCTGCTGAAACCAAAAAGGCAAAAGATGATGAAAAGGAAGGTGCAGGTGATAGCTTTGGATCAAAATCTAAGAAATGACATCATAACCGGACACTAGAAAACAAATGGTTAAAAATGGTGAGCCGGTCATTATATAAGATGAATATTCCCCTAGATTTTGATGATGGAGAAAATGAAGAAGGTTACTGTGAGTTAGACTCACATGCCGACACCACTACGGCTGGAAGCAACATGATATTGCTCAATCCTGATCAGATCACAACACATGTTGATGTTGCCCCTTTTTCTGAAGAGTACAAGCCAATCAAGAAAATCCCAATTGGAAGTTGCGCAACTGCTTGGACAAGTCCAACATCAGGTCAAGTCTACATCATAGTGTTCCACCAAGCGCTGTACTTTGGGAACAAATTGAAGAACAGCTTGATATGCCCAAATCAAGTGAGGGATTGCAATTTCAATTCTGTTGAAGAGACACCTCGTCAGTTTGACCCTAGATCCAAGCATGGAATCACAATCCAAACACCAATGGAGGATGATGATCCGAAGAAAGTTTTCATAAAACTGAGTATGAGAAATGTGATTTCATATTTTCCCACAAGGAAGCCAACAAGATTGGAGCTTGATGAATGTCAACATTTGATTGCGACAAATGACACCCCATGGCACCCCCATTCACTGAAGTTCAGGATGGCAGAGTTAGCGATTGACAATGGTGATCCAATTTCAGGGGACCAGTTTAGTGTTCAAGCCATGTCGACCGAAGATGCAAGCTCGGTTGTCACAGAACCTACAAGTAATGTTACAGACATGCTCTCCAAGACTAGCATAGAGCCAAAGCACCCAAATCTCATGGAGCAATGCAAGCTAATGAGGTTGCACCAGATATCAACCAAAAGAGTGCTGACTGAATGCCAAATAGCAACAGATGGTAATATTTCTCACAGAATCTCGTCAGTGACCAGAAAGTTTCAAGATGCAAATATTTCAAGCGCGCGAAGGATAGACCAATTTTTGTTTGATGACACAGAATTTGACTTCACAGAGGCCCCTGAAGATGAATCAAAACCAGCCCCTAGCTTGCAAGAAATTGACAATACACTTGAGAGGAGGTCTCTTGACAGAAGAAATCAATGGGGGCCATAAGTGATAACTATTGAAGGTCCGAACAAAGTTGATTGTGAATGCCTAGCCAAGACTTGGAATATTAGTTTTTAGAAGGCTGAACAGACACTGAAAGTCACGACTCAGAAGGCACTGAGGAGTTTGCAACTACCATTGATGAAGCGGTTGCCTACACAGCGCTTTAGAAACAAGAGAATTGCACAAGGAACCTGGTACACTGATATGTGGCATGCTAGAACCACCAGTATTATGAGGCAAGAAAAATGTGCACAAATCTTCACAAATGGGAATGGTTTTGAGGTATTCATACCAATACAGGACAAATCTCAGGCGCACCAAGGGCTAAAAATATTCATTCATGAAGTTGGAATCCCTAAGCATTTGATCTCTGATGGCGCGCCAGAACAAGGATCCCCAAGAACCTACAAAACTCACTGGAATTCAATTGTAAAGCGCAATCATATTCATTGAACATTCATCCAACCACATTGTCCATTTCAAAATCGTGCCGAGCAAGCAATCGGTCATCTTGGTGGTGCAATCACAACCAAGTCAGCAAAGAAGAAATCACCGAGGAGATTATGGTCATTTTGTGGTGAACTATGTGCTAATATCAGGCAAAGGACTGCATCGAGCAATCCTTCTTCAATGGGGAGAACTCCATTTGAATTGGTTCATGGCTATATGCCTGATATTGCATTATACACATCATCAGAATGGTACGATTTTGTATTTTACTTTGATAAAGGTGATTCTTCCTCTTGTGGAGTTGAAAGATTGGGTTGCTGGTTGGGTCCTTGTGGCAACAAGATAGGTGGAGGTGATTGTTTTTGGATCCTGACTGAATCAGCAATACCAATATCTACAAACTCGATAAGGCCTGTCAAGGAATATGAATGGAGGGATAGAGATGTCCTAAGAAGAATGGAAGCAATCAACAAATCAATTGAGTCTAAGATTGGTGATGAAGTGAAAGACAGCGCGTCCTTCTTCCAGGAAAACTACCCGGAACCCCAAATAGAGCTATTTGAGGAACCAGTGAAATTATCTGATCTGAAACTCGAAATGGCTGAGCCAGAGGCATCAGTTGGAGATATTGACGAACCAGATTAATATCTGGGGAATGAAGTAATCATTGAAAGAAATGATGAAATGCTCAGGTGCATAGTCAAGGACAGGGTGCGAGATCTGCAAAACAGGCCAATTGGAGTAAGGAATGAGAATCCAATACTGGACACGAGGCTGTACAAACTGCAACTACCTGATGGCACCATTGAGGAATACACGGCAAATATTGTTGCAGAGAGCCTGTACAGTTCTGTTGATGATGATGGACGAATGTTCACAATGTTAGATGAGCTAATTGACCATGAACGCAACAACACTGCCCTAACTGATGAAGAAGCCACAACTGTAGGCAAAAATGGCCGGCAAAGCCATAAGCCGACGACTAGGGGTTGGAGGATTTTGGCCAGTTGGAAAGATGGAACCGAATCATGGTGTAAGCTAAGTGATGTTAAAGAATCATTCCCAGTGCAACTAGCTGAATATGCAGTCAACAATAATCTTGAAAAAATCACCAGCATTCAGATAGTGGGTACACAAAATTTTGAGAAGAAAGGAGCGAATCCTTAAGGCAGCAAAAACAGCCAAGTATTGGTTGAAGACTCACAAATATGGTGTTGAATTACCACATTCAATTACACAAGCGCTGGCAATTGATAGGAAAACGGGGACTGATCACTGGGAAAGAGCAATTCATTAGGAAATGACAAATAATATGGCAGCGTTTGAATTTTCTGATGAAGATGTTATTCCAGTCGGTTACAAGGAAATAACCACCCATATGATCTTTGACATCAAGCTTGGATCCCTAACAAGGAAGGCTAGGTTAGTAGGGGATGGTCACAAGGTCCCTGCCATAGCAAAAGAGAATACCTATTCGTCGGTTCCCAGTCGTGACTCAGTGAGGATATTCTTCTTGCTGGCAGCGCTGAATGATTTGAAGGTTATCTCAGCAGATATCCAAAATGCATATTTGACAGCCCCGATTAAAGAGAAATACTTTCTAAAAGCGAGAGCTGAAGATGGATTCCCGCCACATCTTGCAGGAAGGCCTTGCAAGATAGTTCGCGCATTGTATGAATTGCCAGTTGCGGGTGCATCCTTTAGATCATATCTCACGAAACATTTGAGAGATCTTGGATACTCCCCTTGCAAAGCAGATCTGGATGTGCACTTACGAATTGAAACCAGGAAAGATGGATCCAGATACTGGGCAATGCTCATTGCCTATGTAGACGATATCTTATGTTCGGGTGAAGATCCAACACTGTCACATGATTACCGACCGGAAATTGATATATCAGAGGAATTGAATCCTGAATTGCAAAATTATTACCAAGGTTTGATTGGAGTTCTCAGATGGATCTGTGAATTAGGAAGGCTTGACATTGTTATGCCAGTCTCGCTGATGTCAAGATATTTGGCTCAAGCAAGAAAGGGACATCTGAACCAGTTATTCCACATATTTGCATATTTGAAAAAATACAACAGGTCGAAATTGGTTTTTGATGATTCAGTACCAAGCGTTGATGAGAGTAAATTTCAAAAATATGACTGGTCTGAATTTTATCCTGGCGCTGCGGAAGTCATACCAGCAGATATGCCTGAAGCTTTGGGAAAATATGTGATGATGAGTTGTTTTGTTGATGCTGTTCATGCCAGATGCAAGGCAACAAGGAGATCTCATACTGGAGCTATTATCTTCATTAATAATGCACCAATCATTTGGTTTTCCAAAAGACAAACAACAGTTGAAACATCAACTTTTGGATCTGAAATCATTGCATTGAAAATTGCAATCGAATTGGTTGAAGGTCTAAGATACAAGTTGAGAATGATGGGTGTTCCAATCGATGGAAGCACCAATGTGTATTGTGATAATGATTCTGTTGTCACAAACGTTACACGACCTTAGATCAGTGCCAGGAAAACAATGGAAATTGACAGGCGACCACTTCTTTGTTGCAGGTTGAACAGAAGGAATGTTTATGTTCGGAGAATAACAGTTGCAGTGACGGCACATCCGCATGACACCCTTATTGAAGGAGCCGTATTTTCCACACAATTTATCATGAAGTTCTGTGTCGCCAATAACATAGGCAATGGCAAATTTCATTTTTACCTTCCACTGTTGATTTGCGTACGGAAGATAATTCCATTTGATACCACCGTCTTTGTTACACGCGGCTTTGAAGGGACGAAACGCTACTTCCAAACCATTGTGAAGATTCTGGATTTTTTCCTTTGAAGTGGTAGGAGGAGAGTGTCTGGTTGACTCCCATTCGGGGTCGGGATGGAAGTAAATAGTTGTCCATGCTTCAGGTCAAGAACGGGTCTCCACATTAAAGATACCGAGTGTCATGTTCAATGGTGTTAATGTAAGTCGTCCGTGTGCATCCAAAGAGATGCCATCCATGTAAAATATAATAGGAACAAGAATTTCTTGCGAATTGGGATTGCAAATTTCTTTCCAAGAAGATTTCCACCACGAGCAGTGATGCAATGCTGAGATTACAGAATGAGGATTCAACTCAGGATTATTGTCGGGAGATAGAGGGGTGGAATAGTCGGGAAATGAGAGGTTTTCTTCTATCATTAGCTGCTGGTCAGAAAGAAGAGAATAAATAGCATCCTTAAAAGAACGGACATACACCTGAGTGGGCTTATTATCAGGTAACCAATTCAGTATATGAGGATGAAATTTCATATCAGAGAGACCCAGATGGGATTGGAGATTGTCAAAAATTGCTTTCCAAGATCTAATTTTGGCATCACAAAAATCAAAACCAGGTCTCATTTGACTTTTCTTTGCCCACTGGAAAATTGATTTGAATGTGTTCAGTGGCAATTTATGTCTGGCCATTAAAGTCACGAGTTCCAATTCTGCAAGAAGATGATGGGGCGGCGGTAGTTTTGTGTGGCTTTGAAATGCATCCTCTCTTTCGTTCAGATTAATGATTTCATGAAAAGATGGTGGTGGATGGGCTGGCTGAGCAGTAGAGACGTTAACATCAGAACCATTAGTGTGATCTTCTTTGTTGTCTCCACTGTCTATGTTGTTGGTAGAATTGTTGTCGTTATTTTCATTTACGTCATCGTCATTGTCATCCTTGTCATTGGAATTGGCGATATCATTATTCAGCGGGAATGCATCTTCATCTTGAACAGCAGAAACAGCCATGCGTTCCGATCCATTGGCGGTAAAAAACATCATGTACAATCTGTTGGTTTAGAACAGAATGAAGACCCGTAGCTGATTGACTTGTGACGGTGTTGTGCTGGGAGAGATGGGAAGGGGGAACAGGGGGAACAGATGGACCGTTTTGTGTCATAGTCATCCCAAAAATCTGACGGAGAATGTTGAACAGACGGCAAGGTAGGCTGCACTTTGATAGAGGTGGAGAAGTTATAGATCTTTTGTTTAATTAGACCCTGACTATGGTAAAAATTGCGGCACTCATCAAGACAATAAAGATGTCTTCTTAGGCCACGAGAGACATATTTCAAAGTACCCTGCTTGTTTGCCGTGGATTCATATCCTAAAAACTTGGAGTTTTTGCCATTCTGCGCGCAACAACGGCAGTAGAATAGAAGAGGGGTTTTGATAACAGGAGGCATGATGTTGCGGAGTTGTTTGAAGGAAAATATTAGTAGAATGGGTCGAAAGGACGGAGGTCGAAAACATGAATCGTTGAAAGGAAAAAATGAAATGTGTTATTTTGTGTGTTATGTGTTTTCTTGTATGGTAGATTTCCTTACTACCATACTTTGATTGCAAAAATTGTCCGTACAGTAAATGCATTACTACTTAGTGATGATTGCAACATTCCTCATACAATATGTTTAGTAGTGCACAGCCAGTACAGTCAACAGAAAAGTTGAGAAGATGAAAATAGTCATTCGTGCATAAGTTTTACACAAAATAGTGCTTGTCATGAAAAGAATATGATATCCTTAACCCTAAAATAGTTATTTTATTTGAGGAGTGACGAGATATTGTCTCAAAAGTGAAGGTGTGCGACGTGCGAGGTTTTTTAGTAGACACACGACCTAAAAAGATAGGAAATTTTAAAAATAGGGTCGAGAATTTTAAAAATACTGTGCAATAGCCCGCTGGGGGTAGAGAAACAGTTCTCGGACGATCCTTGGTGTTCTCCTATCTCTCTGACGTCTTTCTTCTGCGCAATTGTCATCATCATCATCATCATCCTCCTCATCTTCTAGAAGATACAAGCAAACAAGCAACTCAAGTGACATAGTCAACGGATCGGCAACTATTTATGTTGTCGGTTGAGTACCTATGATTGCCGGTTGAGCCGGAACGTTGAGTCGCTGAAAAGTTGAGTCGCTGAAAATGAAAAATTTGATTGTGAAGTCACTGAAAAATCTGAACGTCACTAAAAAATCTGAACGGATTAAACCCACATGTTTAATCGCATGAAGAAGACAAATTTGGCTAATATTATTGTCCATATGATGAGATTCCACATTCCAAAATGAGATTTATACACTAGCCCGCCAAAAAATCTATGTAAAATTTTTCATTCCTGAAATACTAAAAACGGAAATCTGTGTACTACATAAAAAAGTATTTCGGGAATCACCCATTAACGTATCCAACAACAACCCCTTGCAAAGCAACCAATATTTTGGGAGTGAAAATCTAGAAAAGCGCCGGTAGCAAACGTACAGACGTACGGACATTCGGAGAAACACACGAATGAGATAACACACGTACGACTAACAGGCAAATAAGCGAGCCGACTCGCTGAATCGCTAACAGTAATAGAGCGCCGATAGAGGTTCGATCCCAGAAGTCATCTTACATGTAAATGCTCACAAATCTAAATACTAATACTTGAAATCACTGAATACCGCTAGTAAGAATATATAGCGGACTACACGTGTAAACGCGTTAGTGACGAGAGAAAAAATAGAGTTTATCAGACCCAAATGGACTCATAGAGTCTGGGTAACAAAATGAAAGCTGATTGCCGACTGATCACCGGTTAATTGCCGTCTGAAGCCAAAAGGCTGGACGTTAAAGACCCTCTCCAACAGAAGAGACTCAGGCGCTTAGAAGATTAACAACACTAGCGCAGCAGAGCACACCAGGCTAATACCCGTGGCTTCTACTGAGGTTTGTAGGGGAGAAAATGAACACCAAAAGCTTGTTATCCACCAAAATAGACACTTGCAAGAGGTCCCCGACGATGGAATCTCCAACGATGGGAACAGCAAAAGATGTGTCGAAAATACAACGGCAAAATAACGTCCGGAATAAAGCGATGTACGTGTGTTCAGTACTACGAATCGCGTAACGGCTACAGAAGAACCGTTAATAAAGAGAGGCACGTGACCTCGAAAATGTGACCTCAAAAACAAAACAAATGGGAATCAAATTCAATTCCTACAGAAAAGAGCCCAAGTATACTCACTCGTATACAAATGATATGATAACAAAACCAGCCGAGGTAATATACATACCCAGTATTGGATAAACACATACACAAAAAATAGAGATGACGAAAAAATGCTGAACCAAATATTTAATAAGAGACGAACGAATATTCGATACCGTTTCGGAAAAAGGGAAACAACTGTTGAGCTTAAGTATAGAGGAACTGAAAAAATTGGGGTTCAGATAGGAATCAATCCTCATACCGTGGATATGAACCTGTTTACTAGCAAAAGCACGTGGAAAGAAAAATACTCCACAAGTTGCTTCAGAACTCAGAAAATCACAATCACAGCTTCCTCATGAAAGCAAAAGCTAACAAACACCTTATTACAAGACTAATTCCTACAACATACTCCGAAACAACACACCATGGCGCCACCAACCAGAGCTCAACTAGCCGCAACCGCGGCAGCAGCAGTAGCACAAGCAGAAGCAGCGGACGCGGCGGCAACAGAGGCGGCGGGCAACTTGATGGGCCTACTACCTCCGTCGGTAACAACAAGATTGGACCCGGAACAGCTTGAGCAACTCACGGTGACTTTGGTTGCAAGACTATCAAGCAGGGACATATCTCTATCAACGACAGCAAGAGAAGCCAAAGAAAGGGCAGAGGCCAATCATGGCATCCCTGGCTACGAAGGAGAAAGGGCGCTGACCTCAGCAGAGGTTTGTTTCAGAAAGATCCTCGAGTCCTTCGGAGTCAACAGGCCTACGGCAAATGAAATATTCAGACATGGATATTCTAACATGAAGGCCATTGCAGACCTCGATTCAGAAGGGATCAAGTCCACTCTAGGGTCGCTAACCAAGGCAAAACACCACCTATGCCCCGATCCACAGGAAGTCTTTATTGGAAGGGCATTTGGCGATCGGCTGAAGCTGTTCGTGGCTTGGATTAAATTCCAGCCTATGATAGGCGCAACGGCCACCGAAGTGGACTGGATCAAGGACCCAACGGCCGAGATGGATACAAGGGAACGTTTGAGATCTACAAAGGAGGACGATGAAAATACGGCCGTTAAGGATCTAACACTACCCGACAAACTGACTACGATGTCAAAGTTCAGGGAATTTGATGAGAACTTACGTGAATACCTACGGCATAAGAGGGGTGTCACCAAGACATCCCTACTTTACACGATAAGACAACAATCTGCAGTCGGAGAAACCGACAGGTGCGGAACGGTCGGCTCGGGCCCAGACAACGCGTATCCTGACTGGACTGAGTATGCAATAAGATGCACGATTCACGCCAACTCTCATTGGTCTAAAGACAACAATACTCTCTGGGGGTATTGTTTAAGCTGGTAGGATCCGGACCCGGTTGGTCCTACATACAAAGCTTTGGGACCAAAAACGGGGTAGGGGGTGACGGCCGAAAGGCATACTTCGCCCTCTACTCTCAGGCATATGAAGCAACCAACGTAAAGCTAATCGTCGAAGCAAAAAGGCAGTTTATCCGGGAATCGGTATACACAGGGGATTCCAAACACTACAATTTTGACAGGCACAAGAGGCTATGGCATGATGCACAGCAAACCTTGATAAGATACGGCGCATTCCCACCTAAGGACCAGTTTGTGTATGACTTTGTACGATCCCTACAGGATGTACGACTCGAGCAATCCATCCCAAATGTAATAACAGAAGAGTCGGACTATTACGCAAATTTTGAGAAAGCTTTGGCGTATCTTACTCGGATGCTCGGAGTAAAGAAACTCCAGAATCAACCACAAAAGAGGGGTAGAAATGTGTCAGCCTTCACTAACAACAAAAAGAGGAAAGGTGACAACAAACGCGGCAATTTCTCTTCCAACAAGCCACAAGGCAACAACAACAACAACAATAGTGGTGGCTCAAAAGCACAACCAGGGACCTATAAAGGGCCCGTTGAATGCAAGTTCTATCCACGAGAAATATGGTTAAGCATGTCCCAAGAGCAGCAACAAAAAGTCCGAGCGCTAAAACAAGCAAGGAATGCAAGCAATAGTGGGGGCAACCAACAATCGAAAGTGGCAGCAGCCACAGCCGCAAACCCTCCCAATAACCCCAGTTCAGCTGGAAACCAGTTCGGCTGTCACAGCCATATTGGAAATGGGAATGGAAATTGATTCGCCGGCCGGGGCCTTAAGATAGAACCTCGGGTAGGCCGGCCGATAGTCCATCTCAAAGAGATGACCCAATCATCCAGTGTTAAGCCAGGCCGATGCGAGCTGCATAGCCATGCCGACACGACTGCAGCTGGATCTAACATGGTATTACTCGATCCACTGGATTCTATCATGACATTTGCTAATGTTGCTCCATTTTCAGATGTGTACTCACCAATGAAAGATGTTCCTATTGCCCGTTGTGCTACTGCTTGGACAGACCCAACGGACGGTATCACATACATATTGGTATTCGGACAGGCCCTCTATTTCGGAGAATCACTGCAGCACAGTCTGATATGCCCAAACCAAATCAGAGAATGCAATTTGAATGTGGTCGAAGACATACCAAGAAGATACTGCAATTCTTCCAGTCACAGTCTTATCTTTCGGGCCGACGGCTTCGAATTGGCAATACCATTGTTAGTTGATGGCGTTCTGTCATACTTTGACACACGCAAGCCGACACGCCGGGAAATTGATACATGTGCCCAGGTCCTTGCAACCGACACTCATACCTGGGACCCATACGCCCCCCACTTCAGAGAAGATGAAGAAGCGGCCAATGCATCCTTCCCACGAGTGGTGGCAGCTCTCTCAGGAGGAGGACCGGCTGGGAACACTGAGTCTTGGATACGATCCACAGACAACCCTATACACATCAATATAAAACACAAGGATTATCGTCTCAGATACCTACAGAAAATCTGTACAACCCGTACTCAACGACCGGGGTATACTCAACAAGAGATTGGTGACCGGTTACACTCAGCTTTCGTTAAAAGTACCGGGGACAGAGAAAGCTCGGAGATACTCCAAATTTCAGCTACTTCAACCAAAACTTCGATTTCACTGACAGAGGAAGAGCTTGCCATCCAAAAGGAAGCAAAAGCTCGGACAAAAGAAAGAAAATTACTCCGACGCCAGCAAGATGTGATAGATAAGGAAACTTCCCTAGAGAAGAGGTCATTTATCCGACGCGGACAATGGGGACCTCCGATAAGGATTCTGGAGAAAGTGGACAGATATGACTCAGAAGCCATTGCAAAGATGTGGAACATCAGTGTAAAGAGGGCCGAAGAAACGATTAAGGTCACTACCCAGGAAGGCATAAGAAATCTTACGCAACCAATCACCCGGAGGCTGAAGACCCAAAAGTGGAGAAACAGGAAAGTACTTAAGGGTCGATGGTTTGCTGATACTATGAAGTTCAAAGTACCGAGTATCATTAGAAACGATACTGACGCACAGATCTTTACCAATGGAAAAGGATATGTGGCATTCTATCCAGTAAGAGGGGAGAAACGGTGTCACGACGGACTATCTTGCTTCATAAATGAGGTAGGAATACCGGAACACCTTGTCACCGATGGGGCAAAGGCCCAAGGAAATCATGAGACACACAGCACTGGATGGACTAGGCTTCGATCGGAGTATCGCATCCGCCAAACCTACATACAGCCCCACTGTTGGTGGCAGAATACGGCAGAACACAGTGCAGGGGACCTAAGGAGATCAATCCGATTGATGACTTCTAAGAAAGGAAGCCCGAGGAGGTGCTGGGCCTTTTGTGGAATGTTGGCGGCCGGACGGTTAAGTAACACCGCATCTGGGGACCCATCTGCGATGGGAAGAACAGGGTTTGAGTTAGTCCATGGATATACTCCGGATATAACCCCATACATGATACACGATTGGTACGATTTCATCCGGTGGTACGACCTACAGGATAAGTCGGAGAAATACGGGCGATGGCTGGGACCATGTGGAGATACTTATGGAGGTGGCGATTGTCACTATGTATTGTATAAGACTGGAAAAGTACACATAACAAACGGCACACGGCCTATATCTGAAGTGGAATGGAAGCACCCAGACACTATCCTGCAGTTAGAGGAACACAACAAGCTACTTAATGAAAGGATCGGCAATGAGGCGAAGCCCTCGGACACTTATCTAGAAAACGAGTTAGGGGAACCACCCTTGGGCCTATTTGATGGCAAATATGAGGGTGAGGACGAGGTACTTATGGCTGAGCCAGAGGCGTCTTCCCCGGACATTGATGATTTAACCGACAATCTTGACGAGTACCTCGGAAGCCAAGTGCTACTGCAGATAGGGGACCAACGGATTCACGGTACGGTTAATAACCGGTACAGGGACGCAAGCGGAATCCCAGTCGGAGAAAAGAATAACAATCCACTCCTAGATACAAGGTCCTACGAGGTTTCTATGCCAGACGGATCCATTGAGATCTACACAGCAAATGTGCTTGCGGAGAATCTCTATTCCTCCATGGACGATGAGGGGCGCATGTACTGTCTTCTGAACGAGCTACTTGACTATGAAAAGGATAAAGAGGCTCTGACAGTACAGCAGGCAACTATCACTACTAAGTCCGGACAAACTCGGACTAAGCCGGCAACCAAAGGGTGGAGAATCCTGCTCAGTTGGAAAGATGGAACTTCTTCTTGGGCAAAGTTAAGTGACATGAGGGAAAGTTTCCCCGTCGAAACGGCTCTGTTTGCCAAGGAACAAGGCATAATAGACGAGCCAGCTTTCAAGTGGTGGGCCTATCGGGTAATTCGGAAGAAAGACCGGATTATCCAGCGCCAAGACCAAATATTGGACCAAATCCCATAAGTATGGGGTTAGACTACCGAAAACAATTGCTGAAGCAAGAAGGATAGATGAGGAATCCGGCAGTGACTATTGGGCCCGGGCTATTGCAAAAGAAATGAAGAACAATTTCATAGCTTTTGAGTTCAATGACAAGGACAAAGTACCGGTGGCACATACAAAAATCACTATGCACATGGTATTTGACGTGAAGATAGACTTAACTCGGAAGGCCCGACTTGTTGGGGATGGGCATAAAGTGCCCGAAATATCACGGGAGTATACATACTCAAGTGTGCCCAGCAGGGATTCGGTTCGGATGTTCTTCCTAGTTGCTGCACTTAATGACCTTGAGGTCTTAAGTGCTGACATCCAAAATGCATACTTAACCGCACCAATTAAGGAAAAGTACTACACAGTGGCTACACTGGAACAAGGATTTGCACCGGAGTTATGTGGAAGGCCCTGCAAAATTGTGAGAGCTCTGTATGGATTACCAGTAGCGGGCGCATCATTTCGATCTCATCTGTCTGAGCACTTAAGGGGACTTGGATATAAGTCTTGCAAGGCGGATCCAGATGTATATATGCGGCCGGCTGTAAAGAAAGATGGCTCAGCATATTACGAATATTGCGTGGCATATGTGGATGACATCCTTGTATGTGGGATGGATCCAAAGTTCCAAATGGATGCAATCGAAAGACAGTTCAAACTGAAGGATGGGACTGTTGAACCACCCACTTTCTATCTAGGGGCGGATATTGGTAACACATCCGTTGATGGGGCTGAGTACTGGTCCATGTCTTCAACAAAGTATACCTCCAAAGCCGTTAAGTCTGTTGAAGAGGAATTGAGTAGGGGGCAATATGCCTTCAAGGTACTCCCAAAATCCGCGAAATCACCATTGGCAACTGGGTATAGGCCCGAAATTGATGCCTCACCAGAACTTGGTCCGGAGAAACAGAACTATTACCAGGGTTTAATAGGTATACTCGGTTGGATATGTGAACTCGGAAGGCTAGATATTGTAATGCCTGTTTCACTTATGTCCCGGTATCTTGCACAGGCCCGAGAAGGACATCTAAACCAATTGTTTCATTTGTTTGCATACTTAAAGAATTACAGCAAATCAAAGTTGGTGTTTGACTGTTCCATCCCAGAACTTGATGAATCAGTTTTCCATGAATGTGACTGGGCCGAATTCTATCCGGAAGCGGGGGAACTAATTCCTCCGGATATGCCCGAGCCACGAGGAAACTCCGTAACTACCACATGTTTTGTGGACGCCGACCATGCTGGTTGCAAGGCTACTAGGAGGTCTCATACGGGAATCATCATCTTTGTTAACAGGGCACCAATCCTATGGTTCTCTAAGAGACAAACAACTGTTGAAACATCCACGTTTGGCTCAGAGATTGTGGCACTCAAGATCGCAATCGAAATGGTAGAAGGCCTACGGTATAAGCTCAGAATGATGGGCATACCTATAGAAGGACCAACCAACATGTACTGTGACAATGACTCGGTCGTTAAGAATGTAACACACCCGGAAAGCCCTTGTAAGAAGAAGCATAACAGTATTGCTTACCATAAGGCACGCGAATGCATTGCAGGAAAGATTATCCGGATTGGAAAAGAACCCGGTGAAACTAATATTGCAGATCTACTCACTAAGCTTATGGGTGGAGTAAAGCTATTCTCCTTATGTAGGAGATGTATGTGGCGGTGCAAATAAGAAACCGGCCCTTAAGGTATCTTCTACAAGTACTTAACAGTACGAGTACGAAGACACGGGGACTCTAGAAAAGCGCCGGTAGCAAACGTACAGACGTACGGACATTCGGAGAAACACACGAATGAGATAACACACGTACGACTAACAGGCAAATAAGCGAGCCGACTCGCTGAATCGCTAACAGTAATAGAGCGCCGATAGAGGTTCGATCCCAGAAGTCATCTTACATGTAAATGCTCACAAATCTAAATACTAATACTTGAAATCACTGAATACCGCTAGTAAGAATATATAGCGGACTACACGTGTAAACGCGTTAGTGACGAGAGAAAAAATAGAAAAACGCACAGACACTTCAGTCATGAGTCACTGACACTCCATCAGTCATGAGTCACTGACGGCTGCCCTGTCCGCCCATCAGTCATTGTTCAATCGTATTGGAACATCAAGATAAATCTTCTCCTTGAAGTTCTCATCCGATTCCTATCAAAGAACACGGTTCTGTGCACTTCGTATTACCCAAAGGCGTACAATACTTGCTACGAGTCATTACTCATAAGATACAAGATGCGAAGTACGAAGTACAAGATATAGACCCTGTGCTCTTGTGCTTTGTGAAGCTTATCGCTGTTAATTTCTCCCATAATACGAAATAGATATTAGTGCAGGTTTAGGTGCCTAGAACCATCAGACTACGCACGCTTCGTTGCCATTTGCTCAAAGCCAGAATGAGAAGCAGACTCGTGAGTCATGCTACGAGCCGGGCACTGCACCGAGCCCTGAACCCGGTCGTAAGCCGAGCTCTTAGCCAAGCCCTTAGCCGGACCAACCACGCAAAGCGGAAACGTCTCCGAGACATGAAAGTCTTTGTTTTGGACAATTCACTTCGCGAGAGTACTGTTGGCCAAGTTGTTGGTCATTCCAGTGCTGATAAGATCGAAATCCTCAAGGCGACCAAGGAATGCGGCTTCCGTCACCAGATTGTGGGTGCCTTTTCCGCCGGCCGCCGCGTCGACGATGCGTTTGCTTCCGCGCTTCGCGAACGGACAAAAGAAACTTCATCCTATAATCATTCGTTTTACGCCTTCTCTGATATCTGTGACACAATTGAGAACAACCGTATGCTGATAGGAGAGGACCACATTCCTATCGGGTTGGCAAAAATGAAACAGTATGGTATACCGAATGCAATCATCGAAATTGATTTGGCAAACAAAGACATTGATTGGGGTGGAAGCTTTCCCGTCTCGAAGGCTTTAGAACATTTAACGTTTTTGCTCCAATGGTCCAACGAGAACTTACCGCCCCCTTCCTGCGAGAAGAGGATGAACTTTGTCAACCTTCGTGACTTTCCCGTGGCGATGTTAGAATGTCCTGAACGCGTCGTCGAATTTGTCAGAGGTATAGCAACCATGCCTTCTTCATACCGTCCAGTGGGCATCACGCAAGAGGAACCCATGGGCGAATTCTTTCCAGAGGAAGTTGCCGCTTGGAACCAAGAGATCCGTGACACCATGGACAATAATGGGTGGCCTAGTTTGTTCCAAAAGGATGGCACCACTCTGGATGGACTACTTCTGAGCCATGTACACAAGCAGTGGGGTCTTGGTGATGCGGTGGTATTGGATGTTCTGGCAGCCGGTGCCGACGGTATTTGGTGCAGCATCTGTGAGGAAGGTGCCTCCATGGGTCACGCGAGCTCTTGCGTTACCTTGGCAAACCTAGCCCGTCTCGGCAACAAAGATGTGGTGTCTCGATACCAGACTCGGAATCTTGCTCAGGCTGCGAGATCTGTTACCAAGATAACAACGAACAAAGACGTTTCACCTCGTCAGATTGTCTACGGACCCAGAGCCATCGAAACGGTGTTTGGGTTTTCGGGAATCGCGGGAGGTGCTACTGATGAGTCCTTCGACAAGAACGACGATGGGGTCATTGATGAGGTCGATCACTTCTCCCTCGCAAAATTTCTTGGAGTGGATGATCCTCCCATCCGTATCAACACGCTCTCCTCTCCAGCGTTGGTTGTTAGTCGTTTGAAACAATGCTTTGGAGACGATCCTGCCTTTACCGAAGAAATCGCTGAAAAAATGTTGGCTGCCATGAAACTCGAATTGATCGACGACTACGAATCTGAACACACCTCACCGATGGGAATCTCCCTTCTTTGGCGAAATGCCACTGGATCGTTCCATCCTAAGATGGTGGAATATGAAAATGACCTGGAAATGGAGAAATTGCAGGTCAGGACCGAACACTTTTTACAAGAAGCAAAAGACTGCTACTTCAACAATATGGAAGAAGGTAGAGACCACATGGATTATAACCATTTCTACCATGCTTACCTCCAGCAATATTTTGGGTGCTTTGCGTGTCCTACCACCAGATTCGTTCTGGACGCTATCGACCTCAACGAGGACGGTGAGCTACCCTGGACCGAATGGCGGTTTTGGTGTCTGTGGGCCTTGCGTCAGTACCCGAATGAGATTGCGAATCTCGATGACCTGCACTCTGTTGTCTTGCGAAATGCCATTCTACCGCTGAGTTTGGAAGAATCTAAAGTAAGAGGCGGCAATTACTGTTCCATAGATGTTTGAGGTCGATCGAAATGAACCGCGTGCGAACTAAAACAGGAGACACAAGTGACGTGTGCAAACTGAAACAGGGCGCGCGCGACTGAATGAATGAGACACGAATGAGATAAGAATCGATCGTACGAGTAATCTTGCTTCTACAGGAATGGACCAACATGAACGGAGACGGGAATGGAAGTGGGAATGAGATTTTACCACTTACCGACCCGGTTCTCCTTCTTACTAAAAATAGGTCCCTATGTACCAAATCTACAGGGCGCAAGGTAAAGGCCTACAGCCCTTGGTAATAAGAGGTACAGGGCACGTGCAGCACATCGGAGTATTAGCAGGTCGATGTGAATATTAGTGATTTAGTGTGTGCATTGGAGTATTAGCGGGCCGATGCACCAATTTAGTAATCTTAGGAAAGAGTGGATGAATCTGCTCACAATTTCAAATAACAGTTTAATGTAATAACCAATTCAAGTAAGCTAAAACCGACAATTTTCTCCTCATCTTTCAGAGCCCTCCAAACATTCTTCGAAGAATTACGGAGCGTTCCCGAGGTCGGAAGATTGGTCGAAGGCGCTACAACAGCAGGTTGGCTCAGAAGAGACACTCACAACACTTCGGTGAGACACTTGGACCAATGAGCCAACAGAAGAAGAAAGAGATATTCGTACATTCGACAACGAAATCCTCTGTACTACAAGAAAGAGATATCCATGCGTTTCAATGGAATACTCTGTACCACAAGAAAGAGATATCCGTGCGTTTCAACGGAATACTCTGTGTCCACCAAGTATCGGACTGCAGGCTGGTTAACAACAACGGAGTCAGCGGAATAGCTACGGCAGGCTGGCTAATAACAGGGAGTCAGCGAAAGAAGACGTGTGAGGACGACGCAAACCGTGTGGAGTAATTTGGATATCCACCCACTAGCGACCCACCAAGTACAACAGCAGGATTGGTATCAACAAATCGATAGGGCCAATTATCAACATCCGTTGTCAATTTACGAAAATATACTACAGCAGGATTGGTATCGACAAATCGATAGGGCCAATTACAATACAAATTATTCGGACGATGGGGGAATCTGACATCGACGTCCAACAATCGGAAAATACAATCAATCCCTACCAAAATTGCATAGGCGGCAGACTCGGATATCGAGAAATCAAAATCAAACGGACCGATTATAAACAACAATTTACATTTGAGCGATTATAAACAACAATTTACATTTGAGCAATTATAAATGACAATTTACATACTTTTTGTCTATTACCGAATGGAGGAGGATAGAAATTGCTTTCTCTGCAGAATCAAGCTCGGACGACGGCAGCAGTGTGATATCAAGCTCAGAGGAAGAGAGCAGCGTGCTATCGAGTAGCAGCAGTAGCAGCTCAAGCGACGAGGACACCAAGAAGAAGTGCAGATACAAGATGGTGGTGTACACGGACAGCCAAGTACCCAAGTTGGCCAAGGGCAATGCCGGCAAGTTTGAGGACTGGTACACCCAGTTTCAGGCATACGCCGACAAGCACAAGTATGGCGACATGTTATCCACAAAGGCCCATAAGGATCTGCCTCCAGAAGGGCAGCTTACACCACGAGAGGATATGAGCAAGGCACAGAAGAAGGCCTTCAAATACCACAATACGGCGCTGAACGATTTGTACAAGGCGTTCACTGATAACAGCACAGGCCTTGCCATCATGGAAAAGTCCAAGATCGATCAGGGTGGATCAGCTGAAACCAATGCCAAACTGCGGACGCAATGGCCTCGAGGCAGAGTACATCGTGTAATTGAGGAACTCACGAGGGAGTACAGAAGGACGAACAAGTCACATGATAGAGAACAATTGAACATTGATCTGCGGGGTCTAAAGCTAGCCATTGGAGCCCCTCCACAGGACCTTATTGAAGATATCTATGACTTGCAAAGGAAATACCAGTACAAATCAGTTAGTCCCTCGCTGGATGAACTCATCGTGGCATTTAAAGCAGCTTTGCCCGCTTATCTGCCGATGCAGCTCACACCCCTCATGGACGAACTGCAAGATGCCAACACATCCGAATTGGAATTATGGGAGGCAATCAATCTTCAAGCTGCAAGCCTAAACAAGTCGGCGCGCAGTGTGCAAAGTAGGGGTGGAAAAGCCAAGGAATTGAGCTTGTTTGGAGCTGAGATGACTGATTTTGCCAATCAGGACACGCGTGATAAATGGCCAACTAATGCAGTCTGTTATTGGTGCAAGGAAAAGGGGCACAAGGCATACAGCTGTGAGAAACGCAAAGCAGGCCACCCGCGTGTCAACAAGAAGGCTGAAAATAACAACAGCAACGGCAACAATAACAGCAGCAACGGCAACCGTAACAACAGCAACAATGGTTCAAATACAAACAAGTCCAATGGCAAACAGCGCGGAAGACGCAAATGCGGGATCTTGGTGGTAACCATCGCGATGCGGTCTGTTTTGAGGATGAAAAGAATGCTGCAAGGCGTCCAGCTGGTTGGAAATCCAAATTGAAAGATGTCCAGGGCGCAACAATTGACTATGACTTTTGTCTCTCGGCCATGAAAACCTCTACAACTTCACTTCAACTTCTTAATGCCCAGAAGCGAGCCACAAAAGGGGATGTTGTGCCTGAGGGATTTGATCTGTTGTATGATGACAATGTTTTTGTTTTTGATACAGGCGCCACAAGCCACAGCTCTAATAGTATACTCTGTGCAACCAATTTGCGGGCTAGTGATGCCACCATCACCACCCAAAGTGGCAATGAACTGAAAGGATGTCAGATTGGGGATATCCCCTGTCAAAAGATTGACAAGGATGGCAATAAGGAGTACCAGACTTTGTTGCAGGGTGTAAATTTCAATCCAAATTTTGCATTCAACCTGTTCTCAGCAAACTTGGCATTACAGAATGGTTGGATAGCCACAGGAAGTGACAAAGCCGGATGGTCTCTCAGGAAAGGAAATACCCAAGTGAATTTTGACATCCAGATACCCACTTACACGAGCTGCGTGTGGGTCGGCTACTTTGAGCGCTTTGCCAATCCTACTAACAACATTGACATCAGCGCGGCAACAGCGGCAACCACTACCAGTGGTGGCACAAAGATGAACATCAACAAAGCCCACCAACTTCTGGGCCACATGGATGAAATCAAAACCCGGCGGACAGCAGATGCACTTGGCTGGACCATCACCCGGGGTGCGATGCTGTTTGAGGTCGATTTTCAATCGTACGAATTATCGTGCTTCTGCAGGAATCTGAACGAATGAGACACAAATGAGAGACACAAGTGAACGAATGAGACACAATGAGAGACACGAGTGAACAAATGAGACACGAGTGAAGGAATGAGACGCGCGGTTGATTGAACAAGACGCACGGTAGATCGAATGGAGAAGGAATGAGAATTTTCTCTTGGAATGTGGAGAAGGGTCATCATCAGCATGTGGAGAAAAGATCATCTGCTCCCGGATGATGTGGCTCAAAAAGTATCTTCTCCAAATGACCCCTTATGTACTGGAATTTACAGGGCACAAGGTAAAAGCCTACAGCCCTTGGTACTAAAGGTACGGGGCATGTGAAAATTGCACTGAAGTATTAGCGGGCCAGTGCAAATGTTAGTGATTTAGTGTGTGCATCGAAGTATTAGCGGGTCGGTGCACCAATTTAGTGAATTTAGAAAAGAGTAGAATATCTGCTCACAATTTGAAAACATCGAATGTCGTAAACAAACAAAACCAGTAATAAAATACCAGTTAGCAAATACCACTTTCTACCTCAAATTTTGGAGCCCTTCAAACACATGCTACCATGTGAAGATTGTGCCAAAGCCAAAGCAAAGCGGAAAGTGATCCCTACAGAGAGTGAATACATAGCAGCCACCAAGCCGGGCGAGAGACTATTTTTGGACATGTCCTCAGTGAAAGCCCCCAAAGCCGCCAAAAGTAACAAGTTGACTGCCCCATTCATTACCAAACCCCATTTTCACATGATTGTTGATGAATACTCCTCATGCCGGTTTGTTAATTTCTTTGCCAGTAAGGATGGAATGGTTGAGTCCACCTGTGCATTGCTCAACCAATGGAAATCCAAAGGCCAAGATTTGCAATACAATCAATGTGATAAAGCGGGGAAAACACCAATCTTGATTCACGCCTGGCCTCCTCTGATTAGAAATTTTCTTGCAAATTCGAGTATACTTCTGTGGATACTCCCCAGCAGAACAGTGTGGTTGAAACCGCAATCTATTGGTCAGTTTGTCGCGCCATGGCACTTTGCTCTCAAGCTAATGTGCCCAGGGACTACCAATTTTGCTTCTTTCCAATAGCAATGCAATGTGGCATTCATTTGGACTGGCTGGAGGCGTCACTGTGAATGGAACGACTATGCCCAAGATCCAACATTTTTGTGGCAAACTTCCCGATTTCTATGCCCATCTTTGCACCTTTGGCGAGGCTGGTGTGGTCCGAGTCAAGCGCCCCACAAGTCCCAAGCTCAATTATCGCGGGACCCCAGCTTTCTTTGCTGGCTATTGCACTGACCAGCCAGGGGACTGCTATATGATGTATGATCCATTGAAGAACACTTTTACAGCTACCCGTGATATCTACTGGCTGAAGCAAATGTATTTTCCCCCCACTGCACCAGCAGGTGAAGATCTCAATTTTCATGCCGATTTTCTTGAAGGTGGCCACATGGATCCACCAATCAATGACCCCCCTACACCACCGGCCACACCTGTTTCAATCTTGCGCACCTCTGCCAGACCCCGTCAGCCTTGCGTGCAGTTTCAAGATGAAATTGGGGAAGCCACAGTACCAGCAATCCCCTTGCAACCTGAATCTGAACTCGCGCCACCAAACGCTGATGCCCTGGCTGCAAACGATCCCTATGACAATGGATATGATGATGATGATATTGAAGAAACCAAGACCGAATACAAAAGTGATGATTATGATAGCAGTGAAGATACAGAAGAAGAAGATCCGCATGTGGTAACCACCACGCGATATGGCTTCGTAGTGAGGAACTCTCATCTCAATCCGGATATACAATATGGCGACATGGCCGGCTATGCAGCGCAACTCACAAATGCTGAAATCCAGTTCCACAAGGCAATGGCTGAGCTACAAGAATTCAATCTTCTGTCAGTCTCCATTCCCTCTCAAGAAGCCGCTATCAGTGAACTCAGTTTGGCTGGCGCCGCTGGGAATGCCTTTGACAACACCAACGAGTTAAAGACCATGAACTACAAGGAATCTATGGCTAGTCCTATGCGAGACAAGTTTACAGAAGGTATCGATGCTGAACATGACAAAATGGTTAAACACGGTGTTTTTGAAGAGATCGATGAAGCCAATATCCCACCGGGCACCAAAATCATGGATACAACTTGGGCCAACAAGATGAAACCCGATGGCACTGTAAGATGCAGGAATGCAGTCCAAGGATTCAAGCAACTAGATGGCGAGCACTTTGATGGCCAAGACAAGTCTTCACCGGTTGTCAGAGACATTTCTATTCGGATTGCAATGATATTGATGGTCATGGCGAATTTCACAGCTTATATTGTGGACGTTGAAGGAGCTTTCCTGAATGGCAAATTTCAGAATGGAGGGCAAATATTCACCAAGATTCCAGAAGGCTATCAGAAATACTATCCCTCATATGTACTTCTGCGATTGCAGAAAACCCTCTATAGTACCATCCAAGCAGCTCTACAGTTCTGGAGAGAAGCTCGGCGTGCAATGCACAACATGCAGATGGAAAGATGCAAGGCTGATCCCTGTCTATTCTTCAAATGGATCAATGGCAAGATACTTCTAATGCTACTATGGGTGGATGATTTTTGCATCGTGGGTGAAGAAAAGGAGGTCCTGAAACACAAGGAAGAACTCAAGTCCCTTTTTGATTGCAAGGATGTTGGAGAGATGGATGAATATGTCGGATGTCAAGAGGAACAGAATCCTTTGGATGACCCAACCAGTCAAGATCAAGAGATTCATTGACGAATTCGAGCTTGATGAATGCAGAGGCAATCCTGCCACTCCAGCAGAGCCAGGATCAGTGTTGAAGAAAGAAGGTACCAGGCCAAATGACAGTACTCTCACCAAGGAAGATCAGACCAAATACATGTCCGGAACAGCCATCCTATTGCATATGATCAGATGGTCATGAATCAAAACACAAAATGCTGTTTGGGAGCTGTCTAGGTTCATGACTGAAGCAAAGAAGTCACACATGAAAGCACTGAAGAGAGTAATGAAGTATTGCACAGGAACACCAAAGCAAGGCCTTACGCTAGCCCCAAATGCAGTATGGGATGGCACCAATAACTTCATTTTCAAGTTGATTGGATTCAGTGACTCAGAGTCCGCCAAGGACAAATCTTGCCACAGTGTCAATGGCTGGTCCACCTGGCTGAATGGTGCCAATGTGACTGCAAGATCAAGAATGATGCCAATCATTGCTCTATCAGTAATGGACGCCGAATTGTATGCAGCTGTACTATGTGTACAAGACATGCTGTATATTTGGAGAGTGATGATGTGTCTAGGACTGCAAATCAAGCTACCTATGGTGATATTCGTGGACAATAAGGGTGCAGTCGATTTCTGCAACAATTGGTCCATAGCCGGTCGCACCAGACATATTGAAGTGAAACAGTATTTTCTATGAGAACTCAAGGAAATGGGCGTCATCAAGGTGATGTGGAAGACAGGTGATGAGATGACAAGTGATATCTTCACCAAAAACCTCACTGGAGCTCTATTCGAAAAGCACGGTTCCAAGTTCTATGGAAAAGATGAATACTCCACGAAGACCAAAGGCAACAAGGATGTGAGCTTCTCAACTGTAGACAGAGAGATAGAAGAAGCTCATGCGGCCTACACCAAATTCTGGAGCAGTATCATTGACTGAGTCTATTATCCTTTGAAGCAGGGGAGTGTGTTTGAGGTGGATCAAAATGACTCGCGTGCGAACTAAAACAGGACGCGCGCGACTCAACGAATGAGACACAAGTGACGTGTGCGAACTGAAACAGGGCGCGCGCGACTGAATGAATGAGACACGAATGAGATAAGAATCGATCGTACGAGTAATCTTGCTTCTACAGGAATGGACCAACATGAACGGAGACGGGAATGGAAGTGGGAATGAGATTTTACCACTTACCGACCCGGTTCTCCTTCTTACTAAAAATAGGTCCCTATGTACCAAATCTACAGGGCGCAAGGTAAAGGCCTACAGCCCTTGGTAATAAGAGGTACAGGGCACGTGCAGCACATCGGAGTATTAGCAGGTCGATGTGAATATTAGTGATTTAGTGTGTGCATTGGAGTATTAGCGGGCCGATGCACCAATTTAGTAATCTTAGGAAAGAGTGGATGAATCTGCTCACAATTTCAAATAACAGTTTAATGTAATAACCAATTCAAGTAAGCTAAAACCGACAATTTTCTCCTCATCTTTCAGAGCCCTCCAAACAATAGAATGATGATTAATTCCCCTGAAGGGTATCGAATACAACGGAAACTAAGATACACTGGTGGCTATAAAAACTGCGTCGTAACAGTAATAAAACAAAAGGATCGTAAGAATTAGTGCTTTGCAGGGGCCCTGTGGAGTTGTTGAGTACGTAGTTATTGTATGTATTGTAAGTATGTGTCAGTAAAGTTATGGCAAGAAGTACTCATACAATAACGCGTACAATTTCTACTAGTACTAGTGTGCATCAAGTCAGATCAGAATTATCAAAGGTGTTCTGATCTGTACCAATTCTTACCAGTACCAATTCTATGATTAGCCAACCAACCAAATTTATGTGTAAGCTATCAGCAAGGTATCTACATTCATAGGGTTGGGGTTAGATTTGAACAATCAAGCTGTAGGAGCTACTGGTAATTACGAGCTACCAGATCTACAAGCAAGCTGTCTATGTTCTTACCAATCATACCAATTGATATATAACTATTCAAGTGACGTCATTCGCACAAGCTCTTTTTTAAATTGGAGCAAGCAAGCTGTACGAGCTACAGGTAATTACGAGCTACCAGATCTACAAGCAAGCTACCTACCTTCATATTGATCATACCAATTGATCTATACTACCAATCAAGGGAGTCATTAGCGCGAGTTTTATTTTAAATTGGAGCAAGCAAGCTGTACGAGCTACAGGTAATTACAAGCTACCAGATCTACAAGCAAGCTACCTACCTTCATATTGATCATACCAATTGATCTATACTACCAATCAAGGGAGTCATTAGCGCGAGTTTTATTTTAAATTGGAGCAAGCAAGCTGTACGAGCTAACGGTAATTACGAGCTACCAGATTTACAAGCAAGCTATCTACGTTCATACCAATCATACCAATCAATTTATATTACTACGTCAATCGCGCAAGCTCTTTTTTTCGAAGTAAATTGGAACAAGCAAGTGTACGAGCTACTGTTAACTACAAGCTATTAGAACTACAAGCAAGCTATGTAGTTTTATACCTATCCTACCAATCAGTCTATACTACTAATCAAGTGACGTCATCTGCACAAGTTCTATTGCAAATTCGAAAGAACAAGCAAGAAGTGTACAAGCTACTGGTAATTACGAGCTATCGTGTTCACAGTTCAACAACGACCACAATCGTATCAGAGTAATTAAGTCTCAGAGTAATTAAGTCCAGCTCATTCATGTAGAAATTGTACCAATTCGAAAAAGTCTGATTGTATTTCTCAACGGCAACGACAGAAGACCAAAGAAACGGATGACGACGTCGATCGGTCAGAATACATCCACAACATCTACCAGAACTCAGTAGGAAGTGTAATCGGGCGTACGGAATTCGCCGTCGGCCGACACGAGCAAGAAACAACAAAATCTTTGAAGGACGAAAACGCCGATCGGTCAGAAAACATCTACATCACCTACCAGAACCCAGTAGGAAGTGCAATCGGACATACGGAAATTGCTGACGTAATCTTTGAAGGACGAAAACGTCGACCGGTCAGAATACATCCATAACACCTACCACAACACCGTAGGAAGTGTAATCGGGCATACGGAAATTGCCGTCGGCCAACACGAGCAACAAAGGAACAAAATATCTGAAGGACCAAACAAATGGACTAAATCGTCGACCGGTCGGAAAATATCCACAAAACCTACCAGAACTCAGTAGGAAGTGTAATTGGGCATACGGAAATTGCTGTCAGAGAATCTGGTGAATGGACTAAAACGATGATTTGAGTACTAGCAACAGCAACAGCAACAACAACATCAACAGCAGCTCAAGCGATAGCAGTTGGTGTGACGGCAGCTGTCGTCCGGATTCTGATACCAGGAAGCTGCGTATTCAAGCGGCGTTTCCATTCAACCGGCGTTTTCAAGCGGCGTTTCCATTCAACCTGCGTTGCAATCGGCGTTTCTACTCAACAAGAGAAGACAGCGCAAGGTACATTCATTCTGAATTGAACGCATACAACTTCTACCAGTGTGCATTAAGTCAGATCAGAATTGCCCAAGGCGTTCTTACAAGCTACCAAAGACAACAAGGACCAAAACATCGACCGGTCGGAAAACATCCACAACACCTACCAGAACTCAGTAGGAAGTGTAATCGGGCATACGGAAATTGCTGTCGGGGGCA
This sequence comes from Pseudo-nitzschia multiseries, assembly GCA_037355745.1. Classification (NCBI taxonomy): domain Eukaryota; phylum Bacillariophyta; class Bacillariophyceae; order Bacillariales; family Bacillariaceae; genus Pseudo-nitzschia; species Pseudo-nitzschia multiseries. The sequence goes on along the minus strand of CM074782.1, from coordinate 16,758,868 downwards.
GACACGAGCAACAAAGGGACACAAAATATCTGAAGGACCAAACAAACGGACTAAAACGTCGACCGGTGGGAAAACATTCACAACACCTACCAGAACTCCGTAGGAAGTGTAATCGGGCATACAGAAATTGCCGTCAGCGGCAGACACGAGCAACAAAGGGACACCACCAACCAAAAACCGGATCGATCAGACTTTGAAGGACGAAAACGTTGACCGGTCAGAATACATCCACAACTCCTACCAGAACTCAGTAGGAAGTGTAATCAGGCATACGAAAATTGCCGTCAAACAATCTGTTGACGACGCACATCAGAGTAGATGGCTGTAAGTACATCATGTCCGACTCATTCATGTACAAATTGTACCAATTGTAACAAGTCCGATTGTATTTCTCACCAACTCTCTCTTCTGGCAAAGCCGACAACGAAGTCAGAAACAATTAAAAGTCGACCGGTCAGAAAACATCCACAACACCTACCAGAACTCAGTAGGAAGTGTAATCGGGCATACGGAAATTTCCGCCGGCTGACAAGAGCAACAATGGGACGAAATATCTGAAGGACGAAAACGTCGACTGGTAAGAATGCATCCACAACACCTACCAGAACTCAGTAGGAAGTGTAATCGGGCATACGGAAATTGCTGTTGGGGGCAGACACGAGCAACAAAGGGACACCACCAACCAAAAATCGGATCGATCGGACCGACTGTCACAAGTTTTTCAGTTCCGACGACGCTGTGTACAAATCCTACCATTCTGCACAAGTCGGATTGGAAATACTATCGAACTTTGGTCGAGAGCAAAACAAAGACCAACCAAAAACTGGATCGATCGGACCGACTATCAAAAGCATTGAAAAGAATTCACCGTGTAAGTACGCACTTACGTACTGAGCGGGCGTATCGTACGAAGAAGTCATAAAGAAGGCAATAACCTTATCTGTAAGGTTATTAACCTGATGAGTGAATAATCGTCGGCGCTTCCATGTGGATTGCCTCTTAGCGGGAGTTTCCCCATCAGCTCACTCTTTGAAGAATTAACAACTCTAAAACACTATCATGCCCTAAATTTACGTACAACCTAGTACTAATTCTACATGATGAGATACGATTACATGTGATATTCCAATGAGAATATCACGGCAAATTATACGGTAAAAGGCCGATCGAAGATTGCCGATTTGCGCCGATTGCGTTTGCTTTTGTTACGACGCACTTTCTTTAGTTTATCAGACCCAGCATCCTACAATGCTGAGGACCGAATGGCGTTTCCCACCGAGAAACGCAGTTGAGCTCGAAGACAATCTGGATTAGCCTGATCAGCAACCGGCATCAACCCTCAAGGATGTAAAAGGGGCAATTGCTTGTGGAGCCCTGGAACAGACCAACACCAGGGCGGCCTCCCTTGAAAGAAGAGGCCGAAGACACGAACCAAGATGGTAGGCTCCATCGGGTTTCGAGATCCAGCAACAAGCAAGGGAAAAGGGACTGGACGATTCAGCCAAAAGAGTCGCCCAGGTTGGCATCAGTTGAAAGGAATCAATCTGAGAACACTGATCTTTCACTGAAAACAAGAATGACGTGAGCCAGAAGATTGAGCCTCAAGTATTCTGTGGCGAAACAGATTGGAACGGACAGATTGCAAAGAGCATCTGCCCGCAAGAAAATCCAAAGATATGGAAACGAGAACACCAAATCCGAAGATCCAAAAGAAAAGTTAACACTAAAATTCTCAGGAAACAAGACGATGAAAAAGGATCATCGATCTTTCACCACAGAAATACAGAATGAGCAAATCTCGAGACCGGATAGAAAAGCTCACAATCTTAAATTGCGACAAAAGCAAAAGCTCACACAAGTACAGATAACCGGAACGAAAATTCGATCCGGATATACAAATACAAACAGATAAGCAAATCACACTCGACAGTCACCAACATTTAATATCCATCTCACATCCAATCCTCCGATCCGATTACACTCTCTCTCCACATACCCCCTCCGATTGAATATTCGATAGCAACCTCCATCAAATACCATCCTCCAAATATTTCGAAAAGAATACTTCGAAACGACCATTCGATTACCCCATTAGAATATTTGAAATCTAGTCTCCACCATGGCCCAAACAAGAGCGAACTACGACTCCATTGAGGAAACAAAAATGGAAGTGGACCCACAAGATCCTGATAGAGACGACGAAGGAGTGGGTATGGAAGAAGACGAAGAATTTGATGAAAGAATCATGCGTGTAATGGAAAGGGCTATCGCTGACCCAGAAAAGAACTCAACCATGAAGAGAATCATCAACCAAGAAGTAAAGAAAAGGATCAGAGCATTGCAGGAAGCTGAAAGAAGGGGTAGGAACCCAGATGACGATAGCAGTGATGAAAGTGGAAACCAACAAGATGACGACCCAAGGACTGAACGGTACGAAAGGAGGTCATCCCAACCCAAAATAAGAATCAGGGGATTCAACAATGGAAGATTTCTGAATCCAGAACAGCTCGCCTTCAGAAGCAGCTTGATGGACTTTGGTATCAACTATGAATCAGCTGAAGAAATTATGAGGGGAGGAATGTCTAATATTCGTGAAATCACAGACCTCAATAAGGAAAGCATCAAATCGTTCATGCATGGATTGAAATCTATCAGTCCAGACTGTCCTAATCCAAAAAGTATCCACTATGGTAACAGGCTATCATCGAGACTTCTCACATGGGCAAATTGGGCTCGCTATCAACCATTGATTGGAGTCAAACCAAGAGCCATTGACTGGAACGCGAACCCAAACAATCTGGAACTGCAACAATTCAGGATCAAGATGATGGAATCAAGTGTGAAATCACAAGAAAAAGCAACTCCACCTGAGTTAAAGGATCTTACAAAATTCAGAGAATGGGAGGAAGGCTTTTGTCAAAACTTGAGATACAGATTCAACTCTGAAGGTTTCCCGATCTTGTATGTCATAAGACCCCAAGAGAAGGAAGATGTTACTGATGAAGCCAGGTCTGGCACAGTCAGGCAAAGTCCAACAGATACCTATCCAACTTGGAGTGACTACAATGAAAGGTGTGGTGTTTTGTCAGGTCATCAGTATGATGAAGACAACAATGTTGTATGGAGGTTGTTGTGTGATGCAACAAGAAAAGGGCCGGGTTGGGAATATGTGGCACATTTCCAAAATACCGAATTGAACTCAGGACATGCAAGAAAAGCTTTCATTTCATTGATGCAACATGCTTACACTGATACCAATATCACTATGGTCCTGAACAAAACCTACCAGGAAATGAAAGAATCACATTACACGGGTGATGCTAAGAATTATGATTGGAACAAGCACAAAAGAAACTGGACTGCTTTCCATGGAACAATTCTGAGATTTGAAAAGAATCACAATGAAAGGAGATTTGTTTGGGACTTTATCAATTCAATCAGTGATGAGAGACTTGATGCTGCCAAGGCCGGCGCGATTGATGAGAGCAAAGACTATTGTGACAACTTCAATGAATGTTTGATCCTATTCACCAATCGTCTTGGATTGAAGAAGCTTGCAAATGGAAAGCATAAAAGAGGTTCCAGAAGTGTATACTCAGTAGGCACATCAAGCAATAAAAAGCAGAAAACAACTGGGACATTCACAGAAACAGTAGAGAACAAGACCTATCCAACAAGTGTGTATAAAACAATGTCAAAGGAACAGCATCAGGAACTGTACCAGATGAGACAGGCGAGTAAGAAAAAGAGGGCTCTCAAGGCTGCTGAGACCAAAAAGGCAAAGGAAGCTGAAAAGGAAGGTGCAGGTGACAGCTTTGGCTCAAAATCTAAGAAATGACATCATAGCCGGACACTAGAAAACAAATGTTTAAAAATGGTGAGCCGGTCATTATATAAGATGAATATTCCTCTAGATTTTGATGATGGTGAAAACGAAGAAGGATACTGTGAGTTAGACTCACATGCTGACATCACTACGGCTGGAAGCAACATGATATTGCTCAATCCTGATCAGATCGCAACACACGTTGATGTTGCCCCCTTTTCTGAAGAGTACAAGCCAATCAAGAAAATCCCAATTGGAAGTTGCGCAAATGCTTGGACAAGTCCAACATCAGGTCAAGTCTACATTATCGTGTTCCACCAAGCGCTGTACTTTGGGAACAAATTGAAGAACAGCTTGATATGCCCAAATCAAGTGAGGGATTGCAATTTCAATTCTGTTGAAGAAACCCCTCGTCAGTTTGACCCCAGATCCAAGCATGGAATTACAATCCAAACCCCAATGGAAGATGATGACCCCAAGAAAGTTTTCATAAAACTGAGTATGAGAAATGTGATTTCATATTTTCCAACAAGAAAGCCAACAAGATTGGAGCTTGATGAATGTCAACATTTGATCGCAAGGAACGACACCCCATGGGACCCCCATTCACTGAAGTTCAGGATGGCCCAGTTAGCAATTGACAATGGTGATCCAGTTTCAGGGGACAAATTCAGCGTTCAAGCCATGTCAACTGAAGATGCAAATTCAGTGGTAACAGAACCTACAAGTAATGTCACAGACATGTCCTCCAAGACTAGCATAGAGCCCAAGCATCCAAATCTCATGCAGCAATGCAAGCTGATGAGATTGCACCAGATATCAACCAGAAGAATGCTGACTGAATGCCAAAAAGCGACAGATGGTAATATTTCTCACAGGATTTCGTCAGTGACCACAAAGTTTCAAGATGCAAATATTTCAAGCGCAAAGGGTAGACCAGTTTTTGTTTGATGACACAGAATTTGACTTCACAGAAGCCCCTGAAGATGAATCAAAACCAATCCCTAGCTTGCAAGAAGTTGACAATACACTTGAAAGGAGATCACTCGACAGAAGAAATCAATGGGGACCATCAGTGACAACTATTGAAGGTCCAAACAAGGTAGACTGTGAACGCCTAGCCAAGACTTGGAATATCAGTTTCAAAAAGGCTGAACAGACATTGAAGGTCACTACTCAGAAAGCACTGAGAAATTTGCAACTACCTTTGATGAAGCGTCTGCCAACACAGCGCTTTAGAAACAAGAGAGTTGCTCAGGGAAGCTGGTATACTGATACCTGGCATGCAAAAACCACGAGTATTATGAGGCAAGAAAAATGTGCACAGATCTTTACAAATGGAAATGGGTTTGAAGTATTCATACCAATACAGAACAAGTCGCAAGCTCATCAAGGATTGAAAATATTCATTCATGAAGTTGGAATTCCTGAACACTTGATTTCTGATGGTGCTCCAGAACAAGGCTCACCAAGAACTTACAAGACGCACTGGAATTCAATTGTAAAACACAACCATATACACCAAACATTCATCCAATCACATTGTCCTTTCCAAAATCGAGCAGAGCAGGCGATAGGCCACCTTGGTAGTGCAATCACAACCAAGACAACAAAGAAGAAATTACCAAAAAGACTATGGTCATTTTGTGGTGAACTATGTGCAAACATCAGGCAGAGGACTGCATTGAGCAACCCTTCTTCAATGGGGAGAACTCCATTTGAATTGGTGCATGACTATATGCCTGATATCGCGTTATACACATCATCAGAATGGTATGATTTTATATTTTATTTTGATAAAGGTGATTCCTCATCCCGAGGAGTTGAAAGACTGGGTTGCTGGCTTGGACCTTGTGGTAACAAGGTGGGTGGGGATGATTGTTTTTGGATGCTGACTGAATCAGCAATACCAATCTCTACAAATTCAATAAGGCCTGTAAAGGAATTTGAGTGGAGGGATAGAGATGTCCTAAGAAGAATGGAAGCGATCGATAAATCAACTGAATCCAAGATTTGTGATGAAGTGAAAGATAGCGCATCCTTCTTCCAGGAAAATTACCCAGAACCTAAACAAGAGCTATTTGAGGAACAACCAGTGAAATCATCTGATCTGAGACTTGAAATGGCTGAGCCAGAGGCATCAGTTGAAGATATTGATGAACCAGACGAGTATCTGGGAAATGAAGTAATCATTGAAAGAAATGATGAAAGGCTCAGGTGCATAGTAAAGGACAGGGTACGCGATCTGCAAAACCAACCAATTGGAGTAAGAAATGAGAATCCAATACTGGACACGAGGTTATACAAATTGCAACTACCTGATGGCACCATTGAGGAATACACAGCAAACATTGTTGCAGAAAGTCTTTACAGCTCTGTTGATGATGATGGACAAATGTTCACCCTGCTGGATGAGCTAACTGATCATGAATGCAACAACACTGCTTTAAGTGATGAGGAGGCCACAACTGTAGCCAAAAATGGCAGAAAAAGCCATAAGCCGACAACCAGGGGCTAGAGGATTTTGGCCAGTTGGAAAGATGGAACCGAATCTTGGTGTAAGCTAAGTGATGTCAAAGAATCATTCCCAGTGCAACTAGCAGAGTATGCAGTCAACAACAATCTTGAAAAATTACCAGCATTCAGATGGTGGGTGCATAAAATTTTGCGAAGAAAGGAACGAATCCTAAAGGCGGCCAAAACAGCCAAGTATTCGTTGAAAAGTCACAAATATGGTGTTGAGTTACCACATTCAATTACACAAGCACTGGCAATTGATAATAAAAAACAGGCACTGATCACTGGGAACGAGCAATTCATAAAGAAATGACAAACAATATGGCAGCTTTTGAATTTTCTGATGATGATGTTATCCCAGTTGGTCACAAGGAAATCACAACCCACATGATATTTGATATCAAGCTTGGATCCCTAACAAGGAAGGCTAGGTTGGTGGGGGACGGTCATAAAGTTCCGGCGGTAGCAAAAGAGAATACCTATTCATCTGTTCCCAGTCGTGACTCAGTGAGGATATTCTTCTTGCTGGCAGCGCTGAATGATTTGAAGGTTCTCTCAGCAGATATTCAAAATGCATATTTGACAGCCCCAATAAAAGAGAAATACTTTCTAAGGGCAAGAGCTGAAGATGGGTTTCCTCCACACCTTGCAGGACGACCTTGCAAAATATAGTTCGGGCACTATATGGGTTACCAGTTGCAGGTGCGTCATTCAGGTCATATCTCACAAAGCATTTGAGGGATCTTGGATATTCCCCTTGCAAAGCAGATCCGGATGTGCACTTACGAATTGAAACCAGGAAAGATGGATCCAGATTCTGGGCAATGCTGATTGCCTATGTTGATGATATCTTATGTTCTGGTGAAGATCCAAAGTTCCAGCTAGAAAACATTGAACGAAAGTTCAAGTTGAAAGATGATACCATTGAAGAACCAACTCTGTATTTGGGAGCTGATATTGGAAAGTTTTACTTTGAGGGTGATTCAAAACCAAGATGGTCATTATCAAGCACCAAATACACTGTAAAAGCTGTCACGGCTGTTGAACAAGAGCTTGGATCTGAGAAGTACGGTTACAAATATTTACCAAAGTCTGCATCCAGTCCACTGTCACATGATTACAGACCGGAGATTGATATCAGAGGAACTGAATCCCGAATTACAGAACTACTATCAAGGCTTGATTGGAGTTCTCAGATGGATATGCGAGCTTGGAAGGCTTGACATTGTAATGCCAGTTTCTCTAATGTCAAGATATTTGGCTCAGGCGAGAATGGGACATCTGAACCAGTTATTTCATATGTTTGCATATTTGAAGAAGTATAACAGGTCCAAATTGGTTTTTGATGATTCAGTACCAAGTGTTGATCAGAGTAAATTTCAAAAATGTGACTGGTCTGAATTTTATCCTGGTGCCGCTGAAGTCATACCAGCAGATATGCCTGAAGCTTTGGGAAAACATGTGACAATGAGTTGCTTTGTTGATGCCGACCATGCCGGATGCAAGGCAACAAGGAGATCTCATACTGGTGTCATTATCTTCATTAATAATGCACCAATTATTTGGTTTTCCAAACGACAAACAACAGTTGAAACATCAACTTTTGGATCTGAAATCATTGCATTGAAAATTGCAATCAAATTGGTTGAAGGTCTAAGATACAAGTTGAGAATGATGGGTGTTCCAATTGATGGGAGCACCAATGTGTATTGTGATAATGATTCGGTTGTCACAAATGTTACACGACCTGAAAGCCCATGCAAGAAGAAACACAACAGCATTGCATACCACAAGGCCCGAGAATCCATTGCAGCAGGAATTATCAGAGTTGCAAAGGAACCAGGTTCAACAAATATTGCTGATTTGTTTACCAAGCTAATGAGTGGCGCTGTTTTCCGAGAACATTGTTCCCGATGCATGTGGTAAGAAATCGATCTGCAACGAGCATTTCGAAAATGGATGATTTGATCCATGGAATACAATATACCAATCGGGCAAGGATCAGGGCAAAATGCCATGAAACAAGCCAGAATGAAAGGCAAAACGCCGCCCCAATTGATAGGGCCTCTGATAGTAGACTGGATACAGTTTGGTATTCAACACACGACAACGACTCACGATGAATAGATTAAGTCATAAAATGCAGCCGCTTAACGGTTGGAGGATTTACAACTGAAGGGGACTGAAAAGAATTCACCGTGTAAGTACGTACTTAGGTACTGAGCGGGCGTATCGTACGAAGAAGTCATAAAGAAGGCAATAACCTTATCTGTAAGGTTATTAACCTGATGAGTGAATAATTGTCGGCGCTTCCATGTGGATTGCCTCTTAGCGGGAGTTTCCCCATCAGCTCACTCTTTGAAGAATTAACAACTCTAAAACACCATCATGCCCTAAATTTACGTACAACCTAGTACTAATTCTACATGATGAGATACTATCACGGCAAATTATACGGTAAAAGGCCAATCGAAGATTGCCGATTTGCGCCGATTGCGTTTGCTTTTGTTACGACGCACTTTCTTTAGCATTTCAGTTCCGACCGCGCTGTGTACAAATCATACCATTCTGCACAAGTTGGATTGGAAATACTACTGAACTTTGGTCGAGAGCGAAACGGAAAACATCCACAACACCTACCAGCCAGAACTCAGTAGTGAAGCGGCGTTTCAACCGGCGTTTCAACCGGCTGTTTTAACCGGCGTTTTCAACCGGCGTTTCAAGCGGCGTATCCATTCAAGCAGCGTTTTAACCGGCGTTTCTATTGAACCGGCGTTTTTCAAGGGGCGTTTCAACCGGCGTGTCCATTCAACCGGCCTTTTCAGCGGCGTTTCAACCGGCGTTTTAACCGGCGTTTTCATTGAACCGGCGTTTTCAAGCAAGGAAAATTCACGAGCATCCGGTGAAGGGACTAAAACGAGGATTCTAGTATTACCAACAGCAGCAGCAACTCAAGCGATAGTTGGTGTGACGGCAGCAGTGAGGATAGCAGGGACAATAAGGATTCTGATACCAGGTACAGTTTTTGAATTGTGTGAAGTGCATTGTGTTGTAGCATGGAAGTAGTGGTGTTCTTGGAGTATGCAAATTTGCAGACAAATCAACAGCCAAAGTAAGATGTCATTTCCATCCTTCACCTTCAAGGGGGGAATAGAATGTCACTTTATGGAGACAAAGCCCACTTGTACATTGTGCGTGCGAAAATCTGCTTTGCAGATTGTTTCACAGTGGTGTACTTTAAGGTGCAGAGGCTTTCTCCATAAGTATAATCTGAAATGGTACTGTTGTCTTACAATGATGAATTCAATCTTGAACTTGAAGCTTGTTGCATTACAAGGAGTGGCATTAATTACAATTTGCTGAAAAATACATGGTGTGCACACTTGACTATAGTCTTGTGGGTAAGACTCATCCTCTGTCAACAATTATGTATTCTTGATGTCATAGGAATAATACGAGCTTACACTCAAGCATTGTTTTCATCCAGCCAGCTCTGTGGAATCTGAATGTTGAAAATAATCATGAACTTTGTTCAGTGTTTCTAATTTTGGTTTGTTTGTTTAAATCTAATATCGGCAACCGACGTTTCAACCAACAAGAACACATCAATTCGACACGGCGATCCAACACAACAATCCTCGACATCAATTCAACACACGGATTCAACACACCGATCCAACACAGCAATCCTCCACATCGATTCAACACATTGATTTGACACATCAATCCAACACAGCAATTATCCCCATTGGTCCAGCACATAGATTCAACACATCAATCCAACACAGCAATCCTCCACATTGATCTGGCACATCAATTTTCGTTTCAACTGGCGTTTTTTGAACTGGTGTTTTGGAGCGGCGTTTAGAACTGGCGTCTACATATCAAACGGTGTCTTGTTCATCATGAGTGAGAAAGCAAAAAAGTTGGAAATCAAGAAAGTGTTGGGTCTGGAAGAGATTGTTGTTCCTTTGTTGTACATGAATGAAAGAATAAGCAAGGAGAAGTCATTTGAAATGTTGAACACAGCCAAACCAAGTGCTGCAAAAGGAAATCATTATGTTTCAGGACTGGTGTACTCTACACATCAAATGCCAACACCAAACACCAACAATAGATGGATTCATGTTGTCAGACGTCCGACAAAAAAGGAACGATTGAATAGGATGGCAAAATACTCCCATGTTATCTCAACACCAGTACAAAAACAAGAGTACAACTTTGCTAATGGAAAAATCTATGTTGAATATCTAAAGACTAATCCGTCAGATGACATTACAAACAACCTTTCAAAAATTCTCAACTCACATACAGAAGTTAGAACAAAATTGGGTGAGACAGGAAAAATGGTAGCTTTTGGTTCAAGATTTGATTGTGTCTCAGCTTCAACAACTTATTATGGGGCTAAACATGAAGATTTGGCAAGCGTACAAAGCACTGTGAGAAAATTTCTGTGTTCCTTTGCATGATGTGTTGGAAAAAAGTATGTGCAATGAATTGCTTCCGCCTGTGATGAAGCACTTAAAAAGAAAAGAAAATACTCTTTGTTTCCAAAAGAAATCATATTTGCCAACATTTGCTTGTGCTAGGAATTTGACCAATGCTATTCACACTGATAAGCAAGACACTACACGTTCATTTGCTTTGTTCTTTTCAAGCAATCCTAAACAACCCTTGCCAACAACATGGTTTCTTTTTCCTTTTTTTGGTCTGTCAATTGAGTTAAAGGGTACAGTGCTAATAACTTGGGAAGCATTCTCTATGCCTCATGCGTCATGTACAGTTTTGGCTACATCTGAGAATTGTTTCTCTAGCCAGCATGAAGCTTCTGTTGTTTTGGCTGTTGGTTTCATATGAAACTCATCACCGAAGTTGGCATCGCATATGGTATTTCCTTGGCATTATCATGAAAGATGTAACTGCATGATCCAGACATCATGTCAATTGCTTTTTCTTTAGATAGTTTTCAAATTTCCACTAGATTGGGTTTGTTGTATTTTGATAGAGGATCATTTTTTTCTTTGAACCGATTGACTTCCCTTTATTCTTTGTCTTTTGACTATCTGACATCCTTTCAACAATCTGGTGGTCATCCGGTGGGGATGTCTCATTTGTCGTCACATCTATTTCTGTTGTTGTTGCTGTTGTGTCATTACCAGAAATTGTTGTCGTCTCTGTCCCTGCAACCGTTTTGTAGTTGACCGTGTCCTGTCCAATTTTTTCTAAATTTGTTTCCTTAACAATGCCGACATTCACATTGGCATTGCCATTGTCATCGATTGCTGCTTCTAGCATGACAGAAATTGTTTTTGACTCCATTTTTCCTTCAAGTGTGTTCTCCGTACCCACAGTTATATTGGCATTGTCATTAATTTCCTGACCCTCTAAGTCCATGGGAGTTAGTGTCGTCAAAGCAGGTTTGTTGGCGGGCAATAAATTGCTGTTCATGATGGGATTGTTCCTGTCGGGTGCTGTATCGATTGCTGCTTCTAGCATGACAGAAATTGTTTTTGACTCTGTTTTTCCTTCTAGTGTCTTCTCTGTACCCACAGTTGCATTGGCATTGTCATTGATTTCCTGACCATCCAAATCCATGGGAGGTATATTGCTGTTCATGATGGTTTGTTCCTGTTGGGTGTTGTGAAGTTATGTGTTTGTTTTCGTCTTTTCTTCTTTGTGTATCAGTATTCTTATGTTTTGTGACTACCAACAACCCAAAAACTCACGCAATTTGAGCACAGTGCAAATTATTCCAATCCCTGACTAAAAAGTAACTCAGTCATCAATTCAAAAATTGAACAGATTTGAAGACAGTGCAAATCTTGCCAATCTCCGACCAAAATATAACTCAATCCTCAACCCAAAAACATACCAGATTTGAACACAGTGCAAATCCTGTCAATCCCCGACTAAAATATAACTCAGTCATCAATCCAAAACTCACCAGATTTGAAGACAGTGCAAATCTTGTCAATCCCCGACCAAAATATAACTCAATAATCGACGCAAAAACTCACCACATTTGAAGACAGTGCAAATTTTGCCAATCCCAGATCAAAATATATCTCAGTCATTAATCCAAAAACTCACCAGATTTGAAGAAAGTGCAAATCTTGCCAATCCCAGACCAAAATATTACTCAGTCATCAACCCAAAAACTCACGAGATTTGAAGACAGTGAAAATCCTCCCAACCCCCAACCAAAATATAACTCAATCATCAACCCAAAAACTCACCAGATTTGAACACAGTGCAAACCTTGTCAATCCCAGACCGAAATAAAATTGAATCATCAACCCAAAAACTCACCAGATTTGAAGACAGTGCAAATCTTGCCAGTCCCCAACCAAAATATAACTCAATCATCAACCCAAAAACTCACCAGATTTGAAGACAGTGCAAATCTTGCCAGTCCCCAACCAAAATATAACTCAATCATCAACCCAAAAACTCACCAGATTTGAAGACAGTGCAAATCTTGTCAATCCCAGACCAAAATATAACTCAGTCGTCAACCCAAAAACTCAACAGATTTGAAGACAGTGCAAATCCTGCCCATCCCCGACCAAAATATAACTCAGTCATCAACCCAAAAACTCAACAGATTTGAAGACAGTGCAAATCTTGCCTGTCACAGACCAAAATATAACTCAATCATCAACCCAAAAACTCAACAGATTTGAAGACAGTGCAAATCTTGTCAATCCCCAACGAAAATATAACTCAATCATCAACCCAAAAACTCAACAGATTTGAAGACAGTGCAAATCCTGCCCATCCCCGACCAAAATATAACTCAGTCATCAATCCAAAAACTCACCAGATTTGAAGACAGTGCAAGTCGTGCCCATCCCCGACCAAAATATAACTCAGTCATCAATCCAAAAACTCACCAGATTTGAGGACAGTGCAAATCTTGCCAATCCCCGACCAAAATATAACTCAATCATCAACCCAAAAACTCACCAGATTTGAAGACAGTGCAAATCTTGCCAGTCCCTGACCAAAATATAACTCAATCATAAACCCAAAAACTCACCAGATTTGAAGACGGTGCAAATCTTGCCAATCCCCCACCAAATTATAACTCAGTTATTAACCCAAAAACTCACCAGATTTGAAGACAGTGCAAATCCTGCCAATCATCAACACAAAAACTTACCAGATTTGAAGACAGTGCAAATCCTGCCCATCCCCAACAAAAATATATAACTCAATCGTCAGCCCCAAAACCCACCAGATTTGATGACAGTGCAAATTTTGCCAATCCTGGACCTAACATTAACTCAGTCGACTATCAAAATATTGACCAGATTTGGCCCAAAATTATATCACAGGTACGTTAGGCAAGCAAATTGGAAATGTTTTCAACTATTTCAAATCTACATGGCTCTGAATATCCAGTTTCTTACCTAATATCATTGAACATTTTCACTACAATATTCTGAAACAGGTTGATAATGCTTGTGACAGCTCATGCCATTCAAAAAGCCTATGAAGGGGCATTTAAAGCAAAAAATAAATTGATTACTTTTTCTCAGGGAAAGTTCAAAGCAAAAATTTGCTGTATCTGTGACAGATTCATAAGAACAGGTGATGAAAAAAACTTGACTTTAGTTCTCGAGCACATCCATATGTTAGAGATTATTTTCACAAGAAGAAAATCAAGTGGGACAAGATGCCATTTAAATTTGCTTCTGTGTCAGTTAGGAACCAAGTTCTGAAGCAATACACACAAAAATGTATCAATGGGAGAAGAATAATCCACAATCAACAAATTAAATTCAATGATTTCATTTTGTCACCAAAGACATATGCTATCAAGCCTTCTAATGATAGAGATGCTATTTTCCAATTTGGGTGCTGCAGCCAATGCTATAATGGTATTGAGAGCATGAAAAAGAACAATAATAAACAAGCCAAGCTTCCAAAATATGTTATAGCAAATGGACTCTTGCATGGATATCCTCCTAAGGAACAATTAGATTTGACAGCAACAGAACTTGCCATTATCTCATATGTGAGAATCAGCCATCACACATTTCATTTCCATGCTGGACAGCATCAAATGATTAAAGGGTATCACTTTTTGAGAAGAAACAATTTGGAATATACAAGTGGCGTTATCAACTATCTGGAATCAATAGGGAAAAATCAAATTCAAGTGATCCTAACAGGATCATTCACTAACCAACAAAAACTGGCAGTAAAAAAAAAGATGGAGTTCAGAATTCAAAAAGTGAAAAAAGCCTGCATTGGATGAAACAAAATATGGGTTGCCTTGAAGATGAAAACATAAATGATACACATATCATTTTACCTCTTTTTGTTGACAAAACCAATCAGATACCATCTTCCAACTCAAACATTGAACAACAATTTGAAATGCATGTCATCTTTCCTGATGAGAATCTACCTAGCACAACCAATGGAGGATTTGACACAGATTAACATTTCAAAGACCACTGCATAGAAGATCTCATTGACAAAAATGCCACCATGATCTGTAGGACATCCAACAACATACTGAAAGATTATGAAGGGAACAATTTCTTGCGTTCTTTTCCACTTCAATTTCCATATGGCATTGGATCTGTTGATGTGGATGGAGAAGAGAGAATGAGCCCTTATTATCTGAAATATTTATCAGAGTTATCATCACCATGCTTTCATCAAGCTGAATTTGTAGCAGTTATGTACAATTTTGTACAAAGAGTCAAAATGGTGAAACATTCCTATTTAAAAACAACAAAAAACCTGAGGTGCAACTTTTCACAGCTTGACCCGGTTCAACTTAAACAAGCATCAATCAATTTTCTAGATGGAAATGTTGTGCCAGAAACAAATGAAGACTTTTTTCTTTCTAAAATAAGGGGAGTTACAAGTGCAATGGGCAATACAAATGTAGCTTCTGATATTTATCAACATCTTGGATGAATTGGATCTTTTTGGGAACACAGTTTTAGGATTGGGTGATGACAACTGTTTTAGAACGAGTCATAATATTATTTTCCTTCTGAATCCGATCCGTTGAGAGTCTGATTCAAAGGCTTCTGAAGAACAGCAACGCTGCGTTGGTGTGTTAGTAGACGAAGGATTGTACTCTACGCGTGACAATTGTGTTTGGATACTTTTGGCAACAGATAATCGGACTACAAGCGAGACTATGGAAACGCCAGATCTCTTCTTACTGTGAACTTGTTCAGATACAGCGAGACAGACCTTAGTAATGTAGATTACAGATAGTTGGTAGCAACTAGTGTGAATTTTGGGATATAAATCAGTTGAATGTTAAAAGTATGAGATAAAGTGAAATTTTGCCAAAATGCAAGATATCTCTTTTATTGAGGTGAAATACGATGCAACTGCTGTTGCATAGTGATGAGATTACTTGCTGATTATTTCCGTACATGCATTGGTTGTTGACCGTATATATCTGTATATATATATATATATATATATATATATATTGTGTGAGAATCACATGCCAACGGTTTTCTTCTCTTGATCTGTTAGGAAGACTCCATGATATGTTTATCATTAAGATCAGGAATTGCTCCCGTATGGGCGGGTGGTTGGAGAATAACCTGATTACCAGATGCGGGAGTTGTTGCACCGGGTTGCTCGGTAGGTACAGACGGCGTGGTGTCGTCATGTTCCGCAGGAGTGGCAAGGCTTTGATTGGTGTCAGAGTCAGTAGTTGAGATGCCAAGAGTAGGAGTAGCTGGGACGTCCTGTGGTGTAGAATCTGCAGTGGGACTATCCGTAGTGATATGCTCCCCATGTTTTGTGAGTGTAGGAGCGTCACCAGTGGCGTACAATCGGGGTAAGGAATCCTTGGCCTTACGCCATTTGATGAAGCCGTCATCGGTAAAGAGGCCAGCTCGTTTGTTGCAAGACTCAGGTGTAAGAGCAGAGCGTACACCAGACCGGTCAAGCAATTTGTTGGTGACTGGATCCCAGATTCGGAAACAAAGTCCATTGCCAACATGTTCGGCAATGCCTACAAAATGACCAAGGCGTTTGGTAGACTGGGTACCGAAAGGGGAGTCATTGGTCTTAAAATAAACAGGTTCGAACCAGAAGAAACTGGTGTGCACGCTTATATCGCCAAGTGTACCGGTAGCAATGAAGACCGGTTGTTTGTCTGACAGAGTTGGATCAGAAATAACATTGAGGAGTCCGGCAACGTATGTCATGCACAGTAGCCACAGATGTGGTGGTGTGCCCGTACGATCCATGACGCGATTGACAATACGTTTAAACGTTTGATATTGCCGTTCAAATTGATTCTGGTGTTGGTGATAGGGTTCACTTTGCCAGAGTCCAATCCATAACATTTTGAGATAGTCGGTGACCCTCTTACTAGATTGGTAGTTCCCATGATCACATAGGAGGCAAAGAGGCCTGCCCCATTTTCGAACAAAGTTCTGAAAGCATGATAGGAAGTCGCCGGTGGTGCGCATTTCTTCAACATGTATGATATGGGACTTCCGACCAAAGAAGATCTGGGCAAGTTTGGAACCGCCATCAATCGCTGGGACATCGGAATAGACAGCATCAGACAAGACGTCGTCATTGAATGGTCGAACGTTCATAGCCGGCTGGGGGAATGAAAACGTTTGAAAATGTTACCATCAGGGCTAACCGCTTATGAACCATATTGCGTTGAATTTTCAAAAGTAGCTTTGAAGCGATCTGTAGAAACCCAGCAAAAGAAAGGTTTCAGAGATAAGTAATCATGTTCGTTGGGATAGCGTTCACGGGGTGTAGTAGCAATACATGTAGCATCACTAGCAGTACAATCTGTGGGAAAGGCAGTGACCGTCCCAGAGATTGGGGGGGGAAGTACAACATGCGAGGCGCTCCTGATGAACATAGTCGGTAGGTGTAAGCCAGAATGAGCGGTCGTTGGTTCCATGATCATCAATAGGGAGAAAGGGTGATCGAGTACAATGACTGGAGTATGAACTGAGAGACATAACCGTGGATGAGCCAGGGGATACAGAGATATCTAATCCTTCAAGACAACGTGGATTTCTGTATTCGTCGTATTCGGGATATGGAAGTTGCTGCGACTGAGGAGGATATTTCTGAAGAAATTGTTCATCTTTAGCACTGATTGTGGTATCGAGGACGGATGGGTCCCAGTGCTTATTGGATGTCATGATAACATGTGGGAGCGTGTCAAATTCAATAGTCGTGTACTTTGGCATGGCAAGGTATGGTAAACCATGTCGAATGCTAAGAGGTAGTGCATATCCATCGGAGGTGGTGATTACCTGTCCACCGCCCGCTTTGATGGATGTGTCATTGACAGTGGAGAAATATGCTTCCATCTGGCCGGAGGACAAGATAGAGGGGTGTCGACCTGTATATGCACATTCATTGAAAATGAGGATGACAGGACCTCTATTCAAGATGGAATAGGCGCCGCATGTAGCAATGGGAATATTCTGCACTTGGTGATTGTTGATGCCTGTGACATTGACATATCGTGCCGGAATATCTTTGGAGATGAGGCACGCATCATTACCGATGATACAACCATTTGCACCGCGGTTGACCATGGCGAAGCCGGGATTGGTGATCGTAGCTTTGTGAGCACGATAGGTGTACGATGGTATTTGATTATCATGTGGGAAGGTCAGATCATCATCGGGGTTATACCATTGATGAAAATTGGCGGAATAAGAGGATATTCCCACAGGTATCTGGGTATCGCCGTCCTTTTTGTACCGAATGTCAGGATTCTCAGAGAGGAATCGTGGGGGATGTGCAGGGGACACGGAAGACTTGAGAGGTCTTTGGTCCTTGGAGGAAGAAGTCTGAGACTTGTATACACCAAGTGATGCATGGAAGACACCTCTACGGTCATTTTCCACAGCGGGATGGAAGTCTGCTGAGGCATTGGTATGTGCATCTCCATTTGAGGTATCATCTTCTAGGAATGAGACGGAATGTCCATGTGTGTATGCTTTTCGGGTGATGGGTTTGACAGCATTAGAATCCGGCTGATCATCTGGGAGCAATTTGCGTCCTAATGATGCGACCACTATTTTCTTGCCTTCCGGGGGAAAATTCAGCCAACTCTTCATATCTTGACATGATAGGGCCTTCCATATGCCAGTGGGCAGGCGTGTGGTAGGGTCAGGTGAACGTCCAGCCTTGAATACCGCATAGTCTTGGTAGTCACCTTCAAATTTGATAGGGAGAGCATAGTTGTCATGGTTTTGGCCTTGTCCAGATGAGAAGTCATGTACATGTGCACGTACTGTGGACTTAGGAGCCGACATTGCCGACTGAGAATCGAGTTGAGTTGCTTCGAGTAGGAGCGTGATTTTGAGTTTGTGGATAGCAGCTGCCTCAGCAACTGCATCTGTCATGGTACTATTTGTGCCACCTGGATCCTTGACTTTGGCAAACTGTTCACTTAGCTGAAAGCTGGAATAGCAGGCTTGACATAATGCTGATTTTGCAGTATGGTACTCAAGGGGTTTGTTGGGTGGACGAAGCTTGTTGAGGTGATTCAATTCTTCAAACCAATGTGTGATAAACTTCACCTTAGATTCTTTCCAGTTGCTGAGATTCAACTTCAGCAAAGCTTGCAATTGAGTCGAGTTGTCGTATACTTTGGCTTTTGATTCGCTGTGAAGACTCACAAAATCAAAATATGCTTGACGTTCATTGCGTGTGAGGGAATGGCTGTGGACGCATGACGCAGATAAGTCACTTTTGAAGACTTCCAACATTAGAACCCAGAAGAAGGCACACTGTTTGACGAAGAGGTCACGTGTATAGCCTTGTAGTGCAGCTGGAGGCCAAGTTTCATCAAGGAATGTTTCGGTGTCAATGTCTTATGCCTCGAGTTTAGCCTTGAAACCCACGAGCCAATGTTCGAATCTTGAGTCATTCGTGAGGGGCGTAAAGGACTTTTCATCCCGTGCTTTTTGACACCAAGACTCGTACTTCACTTGCTGAGGTGACTTTTTATTGGTTCCCGGTGGAGGAGCTGGGGGATTCAGGACAGATTCACTCTGCAGGCGCAGAGCGCGTTCCATGCGGAAGGTTCTGAAGTCTTCATACGTATATGACATTACCTCCTTCCAATTCTTCCCGTCCTTGCGCAGGTCATTCAAGAATTCCGCAAGTGCTTCTATAGTCCGTTGGATGGACCGATGGAGATGGGTTGGTAGCCCACTTTGAGTGTAGGTAAGCTCGCGGGCAAAATCAGGTTCGATGAGTGTGTCGAGAAAGGCCAGCCACTCGCATAATCCTCCCTCTTGGAGAGCTACACAAAGGTTGCTATCGGCTTCCTTTGTTAGGCGGAATATGGTTAGAAGTATCAGCTTCATATGGGTATCAAAACTAGGAAAACTGTTTACAGTAGCGGCGGCGCCATCACCTGTGCTGTTCCCACCACCGAATGGATTGGCAGGCATGTTCAGTCTTGGTGATGATTCCGATTCGTCGGAGAAATCGCGTGGTGAAAGGAAACTGCTCCGTAGACGATGTGCGATTGGCATATGCCAGCGTAGGGATTGTGTTCAATTTCGTCCCTGTTCTTTGTGTGCAAGCCACCTTGGAGCTTGTGACTGTTAATCTATTATTTTCCTTCTGAATCCGATCCGTTGAGAGTCTGATTCAAAGGCTTCTGAAGAACAGCAACGCTGCGTTGGTGTGTTAGTAGACGAACGATTGTACTCTACGCATGACAATTGTGTTTGGATACTTTCGGCAACAGATAATCGGACTACAAGGGAGACTATGGAAACACCAGATCTCTTCTTACTGCGAACTTGTTCAGATATAGCGAGACAGACCTTAGTAATGTAGATTACAAGTAGTTGGTAGCAACTAGTGTGAATTTTGGGATATAAATCAGTTGAATGTTAAAAGTATGAGATAAAGTGAAATTTTGCCAAAATGCAAGATATCTCTTTTATTGAGGTGAAATACGATGCAACTGCTGTTGCGTAGTGATGAGATTACTCGCTGATTATTTCCGTACATGCACTGGTTGTTGACCGTATGTATCTGTGTGTATATATATATATTGTGTGAGAATCACATGCCAACGGTTTTCTTCTCTTGATCCGTTAGGAAGACTCCATGATATGTTTATCATTAAGATCAGGAATTGCTCCCGTAGCTCGTGTGATACTTTATGAAATCAGAGTTTGCTCACCGAAGAACAATGGCAATATTATAAAACAGAGATTGCTCACCGTTGATGCGCGATGGGAGTCGATGCACCGTGGGAATCAATATGCCGTGGGAATCGATTACTTTGGTTGATACGGGACTCATTGATCCGTACGAATAGGATATCTACCATCGGGTAGCTTTGGTACTTCTGGGCACGAAAGGAATTTAATACATAATCTATTTTCCTTCAACACATCAGTCATTACTAAGGCAGGAAGCAGTCATTGTGGACACAATTTGATTAAGGCACCAAATATTGACCAAACAAAAACAATATTTTGTTCAGCTTCTAGAGTATCATTAATGGAAGATGGTGAAGATACAGATATGGGCAGGGATTGGCATGAACTTGACATCACAAACATGATTAAAGTGATGGTAACACACCATACTGTTGTTACAAATGAAGAGATCACAAACTTATCTGCCACGGGTACTTGTGAAAACATGATTGCATATGGTAAAGAGATATTCAATGGTGACAAACATCAAATGATAGCATTTGTATACATTGTCTCTGGATTTGTACTGAGAGTTTATGAAAGACAAAAGAAAAATGGAATGCAAAAAACAAGAAACACAAGGAGAAGATTATCTGGCGAATTGGGAAGACTTGCACCATTCAATGAATTTGGTGAGGAGGAAGAGAAGGATGATTTTGACTCATCTATTTCAAGGCGTGACAAGATCAACTTCAGTACAACAGTTCAGATGTTGAAAGAAATGCATGAACATAAACAACAATCCATAGCATTTCTATCAGGTGCAGGTGGTACAGGAAAAAGTCGCGTGATCAGAGCAATTCTGTCTTATTGCAAGGAATTCTGTGAAAATTTAAACATCAAGTTTACAAGGCAAACAATTGTTGTTACAGCTTTAACTGGATGTGCAGCAGTGTCAATTCAGGGTAGCACTCTTCATAGTGCTTGCCACATTCCAGTGAAAGAGAACGATTAATCCCTTGAAAAATTAAGTGAATTCAAAGAAGATTGGGTTGACACAGAAATGATCATTATTGATGAAATATCCTTTGCAAATTATTCATTGTTAAACATCATGCTGCATAAAACATTAAATGAATTGAAAGATGCTCCAAGAACAAATACATTGTACGGTGGTATCAGTGTACTCTTTGCTGGAGATTTCAATCAGCTACCACCCATAAATGGAACCAAAATATATGATGGGCAACATACAACAATGTTCAGAGATGCTGTCAATGTGATGCTGGAATTAAAAACAAACCACAGATTTCAGGAAGATGCATCATATGGAAAATTGTTAGAAACAATTTTCAAAATTGGGCTTGGTGAAGAAGATGCTAAGCTTATCAACTCAAGGAAAGTGATTGAGAGTGATTCTTTACCAATGGCAATATCTTATGCTGTAGCAAGAAACAAAGACAGGTGTGCAATCAATGATGCAATTTTTGCCCTTCATTTACAACAAACCCATTCCAAGAACATTCAAGACCCTATTCCCTTGCACACCATATGCATTCGAGCATCCAATGTTGAATACAAATATGCCAAAAGCAGAAAAGATTACAAGGCCTTTCCAGATAAAGGAGATATATTTTACAGTTGTTGCTCTGATGCAGATGTTACAGAAAGAAGAGGAAGTATTATTTTCCTTCTGAATCCGATCCGTTGAGAGTCTGATTCAAAGGCTTCTGAAGAACAGCAACGCTGCGTTAGTGTGTTAGTAGACGAAGGATTGTACTCTACGCGTGACAATTGTGTTTGGATACTTTCGGCAACGGATAATCGGACTACAGGCGAAGCTAGGGAAACGCTGGATCTCTTCTTGCTGTGACTTATTCAGATTGCAGCGAGACAGACCTTAGTATGTAGATTGCAAGTAGTTGGTAGCAACTAGTGTGAATTTTGGGATATAAATCAGCTGAATGTTAAAAGTATGAGATAAAGTGAAATCTTGCCAAAATGCAAGATATCTCTTTTATTGAGATGAATACGTTGCAACTGCTGTTGCGTAGTGATGAGATTACTCGCTGATTATTTCCGTACATGTATTGGTCGTTGACCATATATATCTGTATGCATGTATATGTATTGTGTGAGAATCACACGCCAACGGTTTTCTTCTCTTGTTCCGTTAGGAAGACTCCATGATATGTTTATCATTAAGGTCAGGAATTGCTCCCGTAGCTCGTGTGATATTTTATGAAATCAGAGTTTGCTCACCGAAGAACAATGGCAATACTGTAAAACAGGGATTGCTCACCGTTGATGCGCGATGGGAATCGATGCGCCGTGGGAATCGATATGCCGTGGGAACCAATTACATAGATTGATACGGGACTCATTGATTTGTACGAATAGGATATCTACCATCTGGTAGCTCTGGTACTTCTGGTCACAAAAGGAATTTAATACTCCCCATGTTTCCTTGTGAAGGGTCATCACGCTCTACATGGTGCTTCCATCATCTTGGAGAAGGTCGCCGGTATTACCACAGAAGTGGAAGATGGGCCTGAGCAGTGGATACACAACTGAGTGTCCCCAATGCTTGGTGAGAATGTCTGCACAGTTATCTTTACCTGGGATGTGCATCATTAAAATGAAACCTCTCGCTATCATGCTCCGTACGTAGTGAAACGATAGAATGTTATGGCGCTTGTGCAACCTTGCGTAAGGGAAGGTTGACGTTTGGATCATCTTTTCGTTGTCACCCCAAGAGTATGAGACATCATGGACTCGTGTTCCTAGGTATCGGAATGAGTGGCGTAAATTGACGATCTGTTCGATGCAAGTCCTTCCTGCAACAAATTCAGCTCCAAAGGTGGCTGTTTCCGTAGTAGACTGCTTCTTCGAGAACCACATCATGGGAGTCTTGTTCGCGAAATGAAGAATGCCGGTTACAGCCTTACCACTGAGAATATCATGCATGAGGTTGGCATCATAGAAATGTGTCAACACTACTGTCTTTCCAAGCGGTGTAGGAGCGTCGTCGGGTAGCTCTTCAGAATGCTCCCCATAGACGGTGTTGGACCAGTCGATGGTGTCGGGTTTAGTCAATATAAAATTGGGTGGTTCCACGCAGAATCTGATTTTAAAATGTCTAAACTTGGAGATATATCCATAGATACGTTTTGCACGTTCGAGATGCCCATCTCGTGGTTGAGCTCTGAAACTCGAGAGTGTCATCACGGCTGTTTGTACATCGAAACAGCCAATAGCAATGATCCATTGGAGTGAACCGATCATACTTTGGTATTTCTGTATACCAGTTTCTTCAAGAAAGGCTGAGGAGTCCAATTCGGGATGATCGTTCTCTGCAATGGGTGATTGGAACCTAGTGCTAGGTTTGCATCCGAACATTTGTTCGTAAGACGCTTCCATCTTTTCGATGAACTTTATGGGATTCATGCATAGAACACCATGCTCGTCGCGCTCAAATCCGCAACCTAGGTGAAAGTTCATAGGTCTGGATCCCTTCAGTTTGAAGTTATATGGTGACGACTGCAATATCTTCAAGAAGGAATTGGGATCTGCCATGCAGAGACATAGGTCATCGACATATGTGCATATAAGTTCATATACACGTTCACCATGCTTGTTCGTTCCAGGCTTGAGGAATATTTCCGGTTCTGCACGGGATCTTTCGAAGCCAAGTTCGATGAGACAAGCCGCGAGTAAGTCTCCAAAGCACTTGCCTGAAGACCTGAGGCCATATAGGGCTTTGTAAATGATCAACAGGTGATCTTCCAGCGATCCGAATTTGGGACCTGCCTTGATGCATACTTTCTCGCAGGTAACTGCTTCGAGGTAGGCATTACCTATGTCGGTACCCCATGCTTCCAAGTCGTTGAGTTCAGCTAGGAATAGGCACATACGTAGGCCGCGGAGAGATACGACACCTGCATAAACACTGTGGATAGGGGCCTCAGTGAGATTACCGTTAGCAACGAGACGAGCCTTGTGTCTACCGTCGTGCTTGACAGCGTATATCATGTGTACCTTGATCTGTTGGAACCCGGGGGGAATGGAGCTTGTCTTGTACACGCCTTTATCAATGAATGTATTGTATTCATTTAGTTGTGCCATTTCCAGAATGGTGGCATCTTCCCATTTGGTGTTTCCGTTGGCTTGATCAAATCGGAGGGCCTCTTCGTGGTTACGAGGTACTTTGAATCCATATTGGTACTGCGGAGTGGTACGGAAAGAACGTAGTTTGGCTTGGTGCACGAGTCGATCAAGTTTCTTGGTTCGTCGCGCTAGGTTGGTGATTCGCTTGAGGCGTTTCCAACCCGGGAGGTCAAGCAAGCTGTTGTCTTTCCCATATTTTGCAACGGTGACCGGGTCATCAGCCGCAATGTTGGCTAGAGGTTCATATGTGCGTTCCATATTTTCCCATTCAATCGAAAGGTTATACTTGGAACCTTTGTATTGAGGATGCTTGTTATCCATTGGACCTTGGTGTCCTAGGATAATAATAATATACGTATTTAAGTAACTTTAACCACCGAAGGTGGATCTAAACTACTCAGTCTGTATCCAGACTTTAACGTCGCCTCAATCGAAGAGAGTTTAAGCCCCAAGTTGTAGAACGACAAATTTGGCAAACGAATCCTGAAAGCAAGCAGGGAGAGTACAAGTGAAAACTGTTGAAGGATATCAGTAGCATAATCCGACAAACAGGTAGGAGGAAGGGTGAAATATTGGGAGCAGCACAGGGTGCAGAGGTGGGTGACTAGGGGAAGAACTAGGAAGGGCACCGGGTGGAGCAACCCTGGGAGACAGTGGGAGCAGCGCTGGGGGCAGCATTGCCAGGAGTCAAACTTGATGCAGCTCAAGGAGTATCACGAGGGGCAGAACCTGGTGAGACTGAAAGCAGCTTGGGGTGCAGAACCTGGCGAGACGTTGGGAGCAGCACTTGGGGAAACGCTGTAGCAATGTAGGGTGCACTGGTGGAGACACTAGGAAAAGCGCTGGGGAAAGCGCTGAGTGAAAAGTGTGGCCCATCCGTTAGGATCCATTCAGCCAAGCCCTCATCAAGGCAGCCTCCTGGCGATACGGCTGCTGGGAAGGGAGAGGGACTGCATAGTGTCTCCTGGCAAGCTGGATGGCCGCAAGCCATTGACGCTTGGCAGTAAGAGTGTAACCACGGAGCACTTGGAGGGGGATCTGGAGGAGGGAGGGAGATTGAGGCAGAGCACCAGCTAAGCCAATTGCCAATTCAGATGAGATGGAAGCATTGAGAGATTGGTGTTGTTCTGACTCAAGCAACCCTCCAGTGCCATGGAGCCGTTGGTTTCGGTACGTCCAGAGATCCCAACAGGTGAGGAAAAATTGATGAATCACTGCAGTGGCCCATCGACGAGGAGAGCGCTTGCTACCAATTGAAGAATAATAGTCAGCCTGAATCTGAGGCCAGAGGGGTGTCCACCTCCCAAGGAACCAGTTGTGCCAGCCAATCCGGCACTGAGACCTTATAGCAGATGCAATATCAGGGGAGTACGAGGAAGGGTGGATACGCCTACCTTGACGAACCCTAGTGGTAACATCCACAATGGCGAGAGCCAGTGAAGGGTCTGTAAGCTCAGAAGTAAGGCGCTGTTGCAAAGGGCCCCGAAAGGAAGACAAGCAGTGCTGGACAGCCCCGGGGTCGGAACATGAAAGAACATGGGAAACCTTTTCCTCATCTTGGGCACACAGAGGGCATCGGGAGTGATCCTGGTGCTGGTAATGAAGTAGCTGATTGCCAACACCAATACAACCCGAAGCAAATTTGACAAACCACCGCTGCATACCAGGAGGGAGGCGCTTGAAAGCAGAGTGATGGGCACACCAATGGATAGAATCGGAGACTTGTGGTGGAATGGAGATGTCGTGGTGAGTTTGCCAATAGTGAAGAAGTGGGGGACCTGAAATAAGAATGTGCAAGGCATCTCTGTCAAAGCGAGAGCATTTGAGACCCTTCTGTGAGAGAGCCCAGGGCTCAAACACAAGTCGGGGATAGTGGTAAGGAGAAGAACGATTCATGGATAGAAATGCCTTGGCCATGCCATCAACTTGATGATTGCGAAGCGCCCACCAGTCAAGAGAAAGACCCTCTTGATGACCCTGAACCCACTTGAAGGTGACAGTGATTGGAAGAGCAGAGAGCATATTGCGAATGACATAGACATAGTCAAAAGATTTCTGAGAGATAGACAAGGGCCAGGTTCCCTGAGCCTGTTGAAGAGCCGTATCCCCATCAAGGGCAATGGTGAGTGAGCCGGAGGGTACATCATAGAGGTCCACCAGAGCCATACAGCAGGTGAGGACACCAATGATGCCAGCCAATTCACTCCGGTAGGAAGACTGATCTTCAGGGGAGCCACTGACAAGGTTAGATCCAGTGAGGAACAAGGAGGGAGACTTGGTGGAGGTGTTGGGGGAAAGGATGAAGGAAGATGTACCGCGGAGGAGAACGGGATCATAAGAGCCGTCACAGACAGCGCTGGCAGAGCCACGCAGAATGGCATCGGCAAGAGCCTGGCATCCGTCCTGGGGAAGGGAGTATTGATGGAGAAGGACTCGGGGACAACCGCAGAGAGCATCAAATGCATCCTCTGGGGTGGCAGGAAGACACTGAAAAGGATCGTAGGTCAAGGGGTCTTCGTCTGGTGGATGAGAGATAAAGGAGGATTGACCAACAATCCGGAACACATTCCCACTGGAAAGGAGGGATACAATAGTGTCTGCACTGGGAGGTTTGGCACAAAGGATGGTAGTGTTAAAGCTATAACGACCTCGGCCTTGCGAAGAACCAACCCTCCAACCAGTGGGGCATTTGAAGAAGAGCCGGTCAGTAGAACGGCACAAAAACCAGGGCCAAACAGAGGAGGACTGGGTTGACAGCCAATGCCCCAGGTGAAAGGAGGGGTGGAAAGCTCGGTCCGAAGGCAAAGCCAACGGGGGTAAGAAGGATTTCCGAAGGGCACGTTGCCAGAGCTGAAGGGCGGGAAGATGCCACGGAGGGGGGCAACGAGGCCAGTCAAGGTGAGCGCGAAGATGGTTGGAGGACTGCAGCTGGAAGGCCATAGGAGAAAGCCGTGTGCCATCTGCAGTGCAGATATCAGCAAGGGAGATAGCCTGGAGAGACATCCTGATGAGATTCAGAAGAGACAGGTCGGCGCCCCGAAAGCCAGCAGTGACAAAAGCTTGCATGAGGTAGCAGTCATTCACTCTAAGCAGAGGAAGTGTAGGAAAGTCTTCCACCATACTCACAGGGTGCATAGAAAAGAAATGCCACACATGCTTATACCAGCAGGGAGTGATATAAGAGGCATATGGCTGATAGGGGGTAATACCGAGATGAAAAGGGATCCCCAGTTCAAGCCGAAAGGCTTCAGCTGTAAGCCTAAGAATATGGCCTGTCTGGGAACCACGTACAGATTCCTGAAGCAGGGTAGCAATGTGACTGAATTCCTGGAGAAGGAAAGGGTGAACGAAACCAAAGCCTTGATACAAAGATGGACCATAGAAGACCTTGCGAGGAAAGTTGCGAGACATGCCTGCCTTGTTGAGCACGGGGACCAGAGTTGGGTGGAGAATTCGGTTCCAGGTAGAAGCGCTGAGCTGAGTGACGGGCATGGGGTATTCAAAAGACTTCATAAATGAGTACCTGAAGGTGTAGAGGGAGGTGTTCTTCTCGCACTTGGAGGACCTCATTTGAGATCCAAAGGACTGGGACTGGGTCTGCAGGTGATCAACTTGAGCTTCCTCATTGCCGTCCATAGAAATGTAGACACCCAGAGTCTTGTCCGCGTGATCAACCTCAAAACGGTCAAGAGGTGATTGGGCACCAGATTTGTCAGTGATGGTGAAAACACCGGGCATTTCATCAACAGAACGATAGTCCCAACCAGAACCAGTCCACTTGAAATCAATCAAGTAGCAGAAGGATTAGCAGGTTCAATAGCGCCACCAGTAGCAATGAGACCACCAGCCCAGCGGTCTAAAGCGGGCTGAAAATCAACAGCCAAAGCCTCACCAGAGGTAGTAGAGGAGGAACCGGCACAAAAAAGATCAGTATCATCCACAAAAGCAAAACCAACCAAGGAGACCAGCTGAAGGGATAGGGAGGTGAGGAGATGAACCCCATGGCCTGCATTCTGCATCATCTGGAAAAGGATGGTAGACACCAGAGCTCACAGAGTTGGGCCAAGACCGTTGCCTTGCCCAATCCCACTGAGAGGAATAGATTCATCACCATACATAGGACCGGACCGGCCAAATCCAGTTTTAATGTGATGGGTAGCACGCTGGAGAGTGGAGAGTAGAACCTCGCAAACATGAGCCGGAATCCCAAAGCTTTGGAGGGTGAGACTGGCAATGGGATGGGAGATTCGGTCATAGCAGCCCTTGGCATCATTCATTGCAACCGCCCCCGAGCGGCGCTTCTGGCGGAGGACATCACAAATAAGCTTCTTGTTGAGACAAGTGTTGATGGCTTTGTGATGCTTCCGGCTGCCATGTTGGTCAACTGCCACCGCGTTGGCCTGTTCAGCATGAGCGAGAATGCGTTTACCGATCATCTTGTTGTTGATCTGGAACTCAGGAGACATCAGTTGGATGAGTCTCATCTTGTCAACACGGTATTCACCAGGTTTCTTGAAAATTTCAACGTCGGTGATAACCTGCCAAGCAGAGGGCGAGAAGCCAGCAAGCAGAGGAGCAGTCCGCATCAGAGTATCAAAGGAATTCAGCTGAGTGTCCAAGGCAAAAGATTTATGGTGGGCAAAACTGAGGCAAGAAGGCTCACCAGCAGTGCATTCCTTCTGGCATTTCCAGGCAGCAGCATTGTCAGTAAGGCTAACAGAATAGTCAAAGGGAGGCAAGGACTTAATAGCAGCGGGCACTTGAAGGCAAGTAAGAAATTCAGTCAGGTACTGGTCAGTTCCTGAAGGAGGGACGTAAGTGCCGGCAAGGACATCAGCTGAGGAAGGTCCAGTACCCAAGTAGCCGAAGGCCTGAATGAATGAGGGAGACATGGAGGGAGTGTCGAGGCATTGTTGTTGGCGGCAGACATTGGAGGCAGCCATGGCTGGCACCATGGCAGATTGAGACTCCAAGACTTGTTCAGTGCCATCGGAGCCAACAGCAACCGCTTTCAGAACAGCAGGCTTTGAGAGGCGACCACGGATAGCGCGAGCAGCGAGCCCTAGATCCCGTTGGAGCCGTTCACGGCGCATGCGTGCCCGAATCTGAGAGGCGCTCTGGTTGTAGGGCTTGCCTTCAGTAAGAAGGGCGTCCACCAAACCTTGGTTGAAGGAGTCTCGCCACGAAGGAGCCAGGACTTTGACAGCACGGTATTGCTTGTAGGCTTGCTTCAAATGGAGGACAGCCGTGGCAAGATCACAGTGTTCACCCTTGTATAAGGAAAGTTTACATGCCAAGCACTTCACCTTGGTGTGACTGATGGAGACACCTTGACGAAGCTGCACAATCCGCCTCCAAAAATCTATGGTGTCACGGTAAACCTGGAGCTTGGGGGACCACGGAATCATGCCGGTGCGAAGCCGGCAAAGATGGTGTTCAACAGACAGCCGGATGGAGGCAGAGGTAGCATGGAGGACATCATAGGTAGTGATGAGAGTATCACGCACAGTGGTATCACCAGATAAATACAGTGCCACTAGGTGCTCTAGCTTAGTCTGAAGGGGGAACACACCAGCAGTAGCAAAGGCATGTTTTACCCGCTTGAGATAGCGCTGCCGAAGGTGAGGGTGGGAAGATTTCAGGCAAGGAAGAGAGGATTGCACAGGAGGTGGAAGATATTTGCCCAAGATACTGCCATTACACACTTCGATCCAGAGCAAGCGATGGTCAGAAACCATGCCGTGCTCACCATCAAAAGCACAGTAACCAGCCCGGATGACATCAACATGCTCAGTAGTCCAAAGGGCATCTATGGGAGTCCTGGTAGTATTTCGATTGTGGGTGGCAGGCGGGGAACTTCAAGGGTGGGTAGTTAAGATGGCATCCTTGAAGCCGAGTGCTGTGAGCTCAGAGGAGAGACCGTCAGACCGGACATCAGAATTATGGTCAATCCCTAAGACAACGGAGTCACCTGCCTCTAGGCAAGCCTGAAGGGCAGCTGTGAGGTCACGTTGAAAGAGAATGCGTGGGTTGGGACAGCGAAGATCCTCCTCAGCTTGGAAGTAGCGACAGTGTTGGTTCCAAACAGAGCCAAGATCCCTGTCTTTTTCTACAGGGCAGTAGGCAGAAAAGATGGTAACCGTAGCTTGAGCCCTCCCCTGAAACCGAACAAAAGTCCACTGGCCAAGCCCCGAAGGATCAGCACCGTGGTCAAGCTTGTGAGAATGAAAGAGCCGGTCAATAGTAAACCCCGTACCACCAGGGATGTGCCACGTGCCAGTGGATGCCTCATGCTGGTTGCTAGCAAGGAAGGTGAAACTGGAAGG
This sequence comes from Pseudo-nitzschia multiseries, assembly GCA_037355745.1. Lineage (NCBI taxonomy): Eukaryota > Bacillariophyta > Bacillariophyceae > Bacillariales > Bacillariaceae > Pseudo-nitzschia > Pseudo-nitzschia multiseries. Next base: position 16,727,882 of record CM074782.1, on the reverse strand, counting down.
GTAGGCCTGTTTGATGCGAGAGTGAAAGAGGTCACAAAGGGGGAGCTGAGGTTCATTCAGACAATGCTCTGCGTAGAGAGCAACCCCAGCTTTACTTCGAGCAACACGCCGAGGGTTGTGACGGGAACGAGACATGAAGGCTGACTTCCACTGGGGACCAATATTTTGGAAGGTGATGAGGGTAGAGTTTGAGGACGGAGACTGGGGAAAAGGATGGCCAAAAACATCAGAATCTGTAGTCACAAGGATGTCCCCATGAAGATTGGATTGGGCGAGACGGGAAGCAGGAGGAGGCAAGGAATGGGAAGAAGGACTGGAGGAATCCAGGTGGGGATGAGAGTTGGAGGGCATCCCACAGTGCCCTGAAGGAGACATACTAACCATGATCAGACGCATACCGTGTCTGTTGCACGGAAGAGGAAGCGTGTGAGGTATAGGTGTGGAATACGGAAGGCCACAGCAGGTGCGGTACCAGGAGTGGCAGCACAGGAAGCAGCACAAGGAGAAGAATTGGCACTGGATGCAACCGTGGGTGAAGCACTGGAAGGCATGCCAAGGGCACTACTGGGTGAAGCACTGGGGGGCAAACCAAAGGCATTGCTGGAGGAAGCACTGGAAGTGTCACCTGGTGCAGTGCTGGGAGGAACACTGGGTGCATATCAGGGTGGAACACTGGGAGCACCAGGTGATGCAGCACTAGGTGGGACACTGGAGGCGACCCTAGGTGAAGCACTGAAAAGCAAACCAAAGGCATTGCTGGAGGAAGCACTGGGAGTTGCGCCTGGTGCAGTGCTGGGAGGAACACTGTGGGCAGAGCAGGGTGAGACACTGGGAGCACCAGTTGATGCAGCGCTAGGTGGAGCACTGGAGGCAATCCTGGGGGAAGCACTGGAAAGCAAGCCAAATGCATGGCAGGAGGAAGCACTGGGAGTGGCGCCTGGTGCAGTGCTGGGAGGAACACTGGGTGCATGTCAGGGTGAAACACTGGGAGCACCAGTTGATGCAGCACTAGGTGGAGCACTGGGGGCAACCATAGGTGAAGCACTAGAAAGCAAGCCAAATGCATGGCAGGAGGAAGCACTGGGGGTGGCGCCTGGTGCAGCGCTGGGAGGAACACTGGGTGCATATCAGGGTGAAACACTGGGAGCACCAGTTGATGTAGCACTAGGTGGAACACTGGAGGCAACCCTAGGTGAAGCACTGGAAAGCAAGTCAAATGCATGGCAGGAGGAAGCACTGGGAGTGGCGCCTGGTGCAGCACTGGGAGGAACACTGGGTGCATATCAGGGGGAAACACTGGGAGCACCAGGTGATGCAGCACTTGGTGGAACACTGGGGGCAACCCTAGGTGAAGCACTGGAAAGCAAGCCAAAGGCATTGCTGAAGGAAGCACTGGGAGTGGCGCCTGGTGCAGTGCTGGGAGGAACACTGTGGGCAGAGCAGGGTGAAACACTAGGAGCACCAGTTGATGCAGCACTAGGGGGAACACGGGAGGCAACCCGAGGTGAAGCACTGGAAAGCAGGACAAATGCATGGCAGGAGGAAGCACTGGGAGTGGCGCCTGGTGCAGTGCTGGGAGGGACACTGGGGGCAGATCAGGGGGAAACACTGGGAGCACCAGTTGATGCAGCACTAGGTGGAGTACTAGAGGCAACCCGAGGTGAAGCACGGGAAAGCAAACCAAATGCATTGCTGGAGGAAGCACTGGGAGTATCGCCTGGGGCAGTACTAGGAGAAGAACTGGGTGCAGATCAGGGTGATCCAACAAAGCAACCAAGGGAGACAACAAGCAACCAAACTAATAGCGAAAACAGAAGGAGCAAGTCTTAGAAGGTCAGGGTGGGGCCTGGTGTTGGTAGAAACAGAGCAGAAGGGGAGGAGATATGAGAAAGGAAGTCTGTGTAGAGTCCTACGTGTTGTGAGTACTGGAAATTCGGAACGTCGGACAACGTTGCGAGACGCAAAGTTGTGGACCTTGGTGTCCTAGGATGCGGCGAAATGACCAAAGTTTGCCGTCTTCTTGTGTTGAATCACGATGGATGTAATTCATGACATCATTGTATGCGATGATATCATTTAGTTCGTCATCGGAGTGTTTGCACTTAAACTTGATGAAGTCGTTGTTGCGTTCAAGACTGTCTTCAACATCAACGATGGTAAGACGCTTCCGGGTGCCGTCGGGGTTGGTTACAAGGAAGGATCGTCCTTGTAGATCGGCAATCGGGACCGTAGGAATGGTAATGGGTTTACCATCATCGTCAAATTGTGCGTTACCTTCTTCGTCGGTAACAACTACCTGTGATGGGTCTACCGAAGGAGTAGCGGGGTTGGTGTGTGGAGTTGTGACGTCACTAACATCAAAGTATGCTAATTCCGGTGGGTCAAAGTCATCTTCAGTAAGGAGAACGCCATCGGATGTCTTGCTGAAGATGTGTGTCGTAGGAGGACCATCAAAACTCTCCCCATAGTTGTTAGGGAGTGGAGAAGGTGACCAGCTCGGGCTGTCATCGACCTTCTTATATAGAAAGCTCGGTAACGAGGGGTGGGCAGGTGGTTGAAGAATAGGTTGAGAGCCAGATGCGGGAGGTGTTGTACCTGGTTGTTCGTTGGGTACAGATGGTATGGTGTCATCGGCAGTGTCAGAATCAGCGGGTGAAACGCTAGGGGGAATTGAGTTGCCTGGTTGTGTAGACGCGTCAATGGGTTTACTCAGAGTGGTATGCTCCCCATGTTTGAATGCTGGAGCTTCGCCAGTGGCGTATAAACGGGGCAAGGAATCCTTGGCGTTACGCCATTTGATGAAACCATCATCAGTGAATAGGCCCGCGCGTTTGTTGCGGGACTCAGGCGTAAGAGCAGAGCGTACACCGGACCGGTCAAGTAACTTGTTGGTAACGGGATCCCAGATTCGGAAGCAGAGTCCATTGCCAACATGTTCGGCGATACCGACGAAGTGACCTAGGCGTTCGGTAGACTGGGTATCAAAAGGGGAGTCGTTGGTCTTGAAATACACAGGTTCAAACCAGAAGAAACTGGTGTATGTGCTGATGTCGCCAAGTGTACCGGTAGCAATGAAGACCGGTTGTTTATCTGACAGCGTAGGATCAGAAACAACATTGAGGAGACCTGCAACGTATGTCATGCACAGTAGCCAAAGATGTGGTGGTGTGCCTGTACAATCCATGACGCGATTGACAATGCGCTTGAACGTTTGGTATCGTCGTTCGAATTGATTCTGGTGTTGGTGATAAGGTTCACTTTGCCAGAGTCCAATCCATAGCATTTTGAGGTAATCGACGACCTTCTTGCTGGATTGATAGTTACCGTGGTCGCAAAGGAGGCGAATTGGCCTGCCCCATTTCCGAACAAAGTTCTGGAAGCAAGATAGGAAGTCGCCGGTGGTACGCATTTCTTCAACGTGTATAATATGTGACTTGCGGCCGAAGAAGATCTGAGCAATCTTGGAGCCACCATCAATTGCTGGGACATCCAAATAGACAGCATCGGACATGACATTGTCATTGAAGGGCCGAACGTTCATGGCCGGTTGTGGGGAATGAAAACGTTTGAAAATGTTTCCATCAGGGCAAACCGCTAATGAACCATATTGGATGGAGTTTTCAAATGTGGCCTTGATGCAATCGGTGGAAACCCAACAAAAGAAAGGTTTCAGGGATAGGTAGTCATGTTTGTTGGGGTATCTCTCGCGGGGCGTAGCCGCAATACGTGTAGTATCACTGGCAGTACAATCCGTCGGAAACGCAGTGACTGTCCCAGAGGCTTCAGGTAACGTGCAGCATGTGAGACGTTCTTGATGAATGTAGTCGGTGGAAGTAAGCCAAAAGGAGCGATCGTTGGTCCTATGATCATCAATAGGAAGGAAGGGAGATCGAGTGGAATGGCTGGAATACGAACTGAGGGACGTGACTGTGGAGGAGCCGGGGGATGCAGAGACATCCAATCCTTCAAGACAACGTGGGTTTCCATATTCGTCGTAATCGGCATAAGGGAGTTGCTGTGGCTGAGGAGAATTTTTCTGGAGAAATTGTTCATCTTTTGCACTGATGGTGGTATCAAGAACAGATGGGTCTCAATGCTTATCGGATGTCATGATAACATGTGGGAGTGTGTCAAACTCAATAGTCGTGTACTTTCGCATCGCAAGGTATGGTAAACCATATCGTATGCTAAGAGGCAGTGCATATCCATCGGAGGTGGTGATTACCTGTCCACCGCCGGCTTTGATGGATGTGTCGTCGACAGTGGAAAAATATGCTTCCATCTGGCCGGAGGACAATATAGAAGGGTGTCGTCCTGTATAGGCACATTCATTGAAAATGAGGATGACGGGGCCTCTGTTTGATATGAAATAGGCTCTGCATGTAGCAATGGGGATATTCTGTACCTGGTGATTGTTAATGCCGGTGACATTGACATATCGTGGTGGGATATCCTTGGAGATGAAACATGCATCATTGCCGATGATGCAACCATTTGCGCCGCGATCGACCATGGCAAAACCAGGACTAGTAACCGTATTTTTGTGTATGCGGTATGTGTACGACGTTACTGGACTATCGTTAGGAAAGGTCAGATCTTTGTCAGGATTATACCACTGGTGAAAATTGGCGGAATATGATGATGTTCCGACAGGTATTTGGGTGTCACCGTCCTTTTTATACCGAATGTCAGGGTTTTCAGAAAGAAACCGAGCAGGATGCGCGGGTGACACGGAAGACTTGAGGGGTCGCTGGTCCTTGGATGAAGAGGTTGTTGATTTGTATACACCTAATGATGCATGGAAAACACCTCTACGATCATTTTCTACAGCAGGATGTAGATCTGCTGCTGAATTGGCATGCTCATCTTTGGTCGAAGCATCGTCTTCTCGGAATGATACCGAATGTCCATGTTGATATGCCTTCCTGGTAATGGGTTTGACACTGTTGGGGTCCGGTTGGTCCTTGTTAAGTAAGTCGTGTCGTAATGACGCGACCACGATTTTCTTGCCTTCCCGAGAAAAACTAAGCCAACTCTTCATGTCCTGACGTGACAGGGCCTTCCATATGTTTGTAGGCAACCGTGTGGTAGGGTCAGGGGTACGTCCAGCCTTAAATACCGCATAATCTTGATAGCCTCCTTCAAATTCGATAGGGAGAGCATAATCATCATGGTTTTGGCTTTGTTCAGAGGAGAAATCATGAACGTGTGCACGTACAGTCGACCGAGGAGCAGACATCGCAGACTGGGAATCAAGTCAAGTTGCTTCGAGTAAAAGCGTGATTTTAAGTTCGTGGATAGCAGCGGCTTCGGCGACCGCATCCGTCACGGTGCTATTCGTCCCACCTGGATCCTTGACTTTGGCAAACTGTTCACTTAGCTGAAAGCTGGAATAGCATGCCTGACATAATGCTGATTTTACAGTATGATACTCAAGGGGCTTGTTGGGCGGACGGAGCTTATTGAGGTGATTTAATTCATCAAACCAATGTGTGATGAATTTCACTTTGGATTCCTTCCAATTGTTGAGATTCAACTTTAGCAACGCTTGTAGCTGAGTCGAATTGTCATATACTTTGGCTTTTGATTTGCTGTGAAGGTTTACGAAATCAAAGTATGCCTTGCGTCCATCACGAGTGGTAGAATGACTGTGTACACACGATGCAGAAAGGTCACTTTTGAAGACTTCCAACATTAGTACCCAGAAGAAGGCACACTGTTTGACAAAGAGATCACGGGTATAACCCAGAAGCGTAGCTGGAGGCCAAGTTTCATCAAGGAATGTCTCTGTGTCGATGTCGTATGCCTCGAGTTTAGCTTTGAAACCAACGAGCCAGTGTTCGAATCTTGAGTCATTCGTGAGGGGCGTAAAGGACTTTTCATCCCGTGCTTTTCTGCACCATGATTCGTACTTGACCTGCTGAGGTGACTTTTTGTTACTTCCCGCCGGAGGAGGCGGTGGGTTCAGAGCAGATTCGTTACGCAAGCGTTGGGCACGTTCTTCGCGGAATGACTGGAATTCCCTGTATGTATATGATTTTACATCCTTCCAATTTCTCAGGTCTTCCTCTAGAACGACATCGTCTTCTTGTAGATCGATAGCGAAATCCGCGAGTGCTTCTATGCTCCTTTGAATGGATCGAGGGATATGCGTTGGTAGTCCTCCCTCAGTATAGGTAAGCTTGCGTGCAAAGTCCGGTTCGATAAGTGCGTCGAGGAACGCCTTCCACTCACATAATCCACCTTCCTTGAGAGCTAAACACAACTTGCTATTAGTCTCACTTGTTACGTTGAGTAGGGATACGAGTATCTTCTTCATATCAGTATCAAAACTGGGAAAGTGGTTGGTAGTGGTAACTTCGGCATCATTCTTCTCTTCCCCCCCGAGTGCATTGCCGGGCATCATCGGTATGTTCGGCATCTGTGATGGTTCCGAGCCTTCGAAGGAATTGCTCGGTGACTGAGAATGAGAACTGATTCGTGTACGATGTGTGATTGGCATATGCCAGCGTAGGGATTGTATTCAATTCCGTTCCTGTTCCTTTTGTGTGCAAGCCGTCTTAGAGCTTGCGACTATTAATCTATTATTTTCCTTCTGAATCCGATTCGTTGAGAGTCTGATTCAAAGGCTTCTGAAGAACAGCAACGCTGCGTTAGTGTGTTAGTAGACAAACGATTGTACTCTACGCGTGACAATTGTGTTTGGATACTTTCGGCAACGGATAATCGGACTACAGGCGAAGCTAGGGAAACGCCGGATCTCTTCTTGCTGTGACTTATTCAGATTGCAGCGAGACAGACCTTAGTATGTAGATTACAAGTAGTTGGTAGCAACTAGTGTGAATTTTGGGATATAAATCAGTTGAATGTTAAAAGTATGAGATAAAGTGAAATCTTGCCGAAATGCAAGATATCTCTTTTATTGAGATGAATACGTTGCAACTGCTGTTGCGTAGTGATGAGATTACTAGCTGATTATTTCCGTACATGTATTGGTCGTTGACCATATATATCTGTATGCATGTATATGTATTGTGTGAGAATCACACGCCAACGGTTTTCTTCTCTTGTTCCGTTAGGAAGACTTCATGATATGTTTATCATTAAGGTCAGGAATTGCTCCCGTAGCTCGTGTGATATTTTATGAAATCAGAGTTTGCTCACCAAAGAACAATGGCAATACTGTAAAACAGGGATTGCTCACCGTTGATGCGCGATGGGAATCGATGCGCCGTGGGAATCAATATGCCGTGGGAATCGATTACATAGATTGATACGGGACTCATTGATTTGTACGAATAGGATATCTACCATCTGGTAGCTCTGGTACTTCTGGTCACGAAAGGAATTTAATAGGAAGTACACATGTTGATCCATTTCTAAAGCTATATATTGGTTGTCCCATCATGATAACAAGCAATATATCTGTTGAAGAATCTATAGCTAATGGTACAATGTGTGAAATTAAAGGTTTGATTTTGAAACAAGAGATGAACAGGTTTGAAGCCCTTGAGAGTGTTGTGATCAATGGCAATTATGTCAATTGCATTGATCCTGATAAAATTGAATCTTTACAAGTTATTCTTACAGATACCAATACTCCAGAAGAACAACCCATATACAACCTCAAATTGCCAGAAAAAGATATTTATGCCTTGTGCAAGTATCCTTCTCTGTTTAGTGAGCACATAAGTCACAAATCATCAAGACAGAATTTGAGCGTCAAACTCAAACAATTCCCTCTCAACATTTCCCATGCTAGAACTGTGCATAAATTACAAGGGCGTTCCATAGACAATATTTTGGTTTCAAGTTGGAACTATAGGATGCAACATTGGATATATGTTGTTTTATCAAGGTGTGAAACATTGAATGGATTGTACTTGAGGGATGAGATAGATCATACCAAAGTCAAGGGAATGTGTAAAGAAATTAAACATTTCTATGATGAATTCCAGAAAGAAAAACAACCACCATCAGTGTTGATTGAAAAGGTTACCAATAGTTTCTAGCAATAATTCGAAGACAGTGCAAATCCTGCCAGTCCCCGACCAAAATATCACTCAATCATCAACCCAAAAACCCACCAGATTTGAACACAGTGCAAATCCTGCCAGTCCCCAACCAAAATATAACTCAGTCATCAACCCCAATACCCACCAGATTTGAACACAGTGCAAATCTTGCCAATCCCCAACCAAAATATTACTCGCGCATCAATCCAAAAACCCACCAGATTTGAAGACAGTGCAAATCTTGTCAATCCCTGACCAAAGTATAACTGAGTCATCAACCCAAAAGCCCACCAGATTTGAACACTGTGCAAATCTTGTCAATCTCCGACCAAAATATAACTCAATCATCAATCCAAAAACCCACCGGATTTGAACACAGTGCAAATCTTGTCAATCCCAGACCAAAATATAATTGAATCGTCAACCCAAAAACCCACCGGATTTGCAGACAGTGCAAATCCTGCCTATCCCCAACCAAAATATAACTCAATTGTCAGCTCGAAACTTCACCAAATTTGAAGACAGTGCAATTCTTGCCAATCCCCGACCAAAATATAACTCAGTCATCAACCCAAAAACCCACCAGATTTGAACACAGTGCAAATCTTTTCATTCCCCAACCAAAATATAACTCAATCATCAACCCAAAAACTCACCAAATTTGAAGACAGTGCAAATCTTGCCAATCCTTGGCCAAAATATATTTCAATCGTCAACCCAAAGACCCACCAGATTTGAAGACCGTGCAAATCTTTCAAGTCCCCAACCAAAATACAACTCAATCATCAACCCAAAAACCCACCAGATTTGAACACAGTGCAAATCTTGCCAATCCCCGACCAAAATATAACTCAGTCATCAACCTAAAAACCTACCAGATTTGAAGACTGTCAATCCCCAACCAAAATATAACTCAATCGTCAGCTCAAAAATTCACCAAATTTGAAGACAATGCAATTCTTGCCAATCCCCGACCAAAATATAACTCAATCATCAACCCAAAAACCCACCAGATTTGAACACAGTGCAAATCTTTTCATTCCCCAACCAAAATATAACTCAATCATCAACCCAAAAACTCACCAAATTTGAAGACAGTGCAAATCTTGTTAATCCCCGACCAAACTATAACTCAGTCATCAACCCAAAAACCCACCAGATTTGAAGACAGTGCAAATCCTGTCAGTCCCCGACCATAATATAACTCAAACCTCAACCCAAAAACCCACCAGATTTGAAGACAGTGCAAATCTTTCCAGCCCCCAACCAAAATATAACTCAATCATCAACCCAAAAACTCACCAGATTTGAAGACAGTGCAAATCCTACCAATCCCAGACCAAACTATAACTCAGTCATCAACCTAAAAACCCACCAGATTTGAACACAGTGCAAATCTTGTCAATGCCCAACCAAAATATAACCCCTAACCCTCCCCGACCAAAATATAACTCAGTCATTCTACGAATCAGTTGAGTAATTTCAATTGTCAGTGTTTCAATTGATTGGATTGTATGATTGAACTCTACTTGTATGACGACGACGAGAATTGTATGATTTTTATCTTTATTCAGGTTTAATCTTATGGTTACTTGCAAGCATAAAAATGAGAGTTTGCTATCATAAAAATGAACGCGCGCCACTAAATATTACTATTGCTTTTAGAAGAAGCATCTCATTTCCGTAAATAAATGTTTGGGTCCTGTTTTTAACTATTTTTAGTTGTAGCGTTTGTACCAAGTCTACTTGTTAAAAACAGATTTTTTTAATATTTCTACATAACCCCCCCCCCCCAAACCCCCTATAAACTCCGTCTAGAAGGTTACGTTGTCAACTCTTAGGGTTAGTGTTAAACGTTCAACTAACAACTCCACCAATAATCATCGTACGCGTCGATACGGGTTAATGACTCTCATCGTATCGTAATAATCGGCGTACCGGTAGTACCTGTAGGAGGCTCCCAAAGATTAATGCTTTGCAGGGGCCCTGCGGAGTTGTTGAGTACATAGTGTTTGTATGTATTTTAAGTATGTGTTCGTAAAGTTATTGGGCAATATTTGAATTGGTTATTCGAGTCATGGTGTGTAATTATAGTACATATGTTACGTATGTACTGGGGAAAGTCTTTCGTCATTGTTTTAGTGTTAACAGTCCGGGCGCAAGGTACATCCATTCTGATTGAGCGCGTACAATTACTACCAGTGTGCATTAAGCCAGATCAGAATTACCCGACCTTTCCAATCTGTGCTAATTTTACGACTAGCCAACCAACCAAATTATGTCTGAGACAGCAGGCTAGCTATGTTCATACCAATCCTATCAATCAATTTATACTACCAATTAAGCGACGTTATTGCGCGCGATTTATATTAATTTTAGAACGCCCAGCTGGAAACTACAAGAAAGCAAGCTACCTACGTTCATACCGATCCTATCAATCAATCTATATACTACCAATCAAGTGACTCATTTGCATGAGTTCTATTTCAATTTGAGCTAGCACAAACAAGCAAGCTGTACGAGCTACTTGTTGTCGGTCAAAAATACACGTACCCTACTTACGTACATTCTACAGCAGTTATATCCATTCTACAGTTGAAAAGTTACTTATACTCCTCCAGAGATAAAAATGACTTCAAGTATCCAGACATTTAGGTCATATCATGTGTTCTCTGTCTTATGACGACTTACACATGATCTACGACCGGTTTAGACATCCCTACATACAACACTAACACAGGGATACCGGTCGAATACAGCAAAATACACAGTAACAGAGCAATCTCACGATATGCTCACTTCTCTTTAAATTTTAATTATCCTATCCTTTCGGTCGATTTTTAGAGTAACAACAGGAGGTTATAGAGCCCTCTATCTCCGCCCGATCAGCACCTCAACTGACGGTTAACACCAGAGGCAATTGTGTGCTTAGCTCCCTGTGTGGCACATTCTAGACCTCCACTCCAGGTTTCTTTTCTTGCGGCGCCTCCCTTCTGAGGGCCGCACCCTGGACTGTACCTCGTCCTTCTGTTCCCTGCTTGTGGATCAGGGGGTGTACTCGCTATCACAAGCCTTGTAACCCACAACCAGCTCTCTGATTTAGTACAGTTACAAACTAAAGACCACCGCCGTCTTTAATGAAAGCCCATTGCACCGGACACGCCGATTGCAATATTCCATATTTTTCTTCCGCGTCCACCATCCCCATAAAGGCCAATCGACGCCCATTTGATTGTGCTAAACACCACTTCAAACCACAACAAACTGCAACTCATCCTACGATAGTTGCTTCAATCACCAAATTCAACACCGCCGTTTGTTCCTCCTTTGGAACATTCCTTCGGTCATCCTTTCGACCACCGATTCCCGGTTAAATCCCGCACCTCCGAGGATCGTTCTGACGATCAATTGCTACCACCGACCCACTGTATCTATAGATCCTTCTACCAAGAATCTCCTTCTGTAATACACACAGGCTCGCTCGATTCGAAACACACACTTCTACAAGTACTACATCGGTCGATTATTTAATAATCACCGCAATTACATCATCAAAATCCGAGCATTCCGAGACCACGGATTAATCAATCTCCCTCAGATCTCCTCCAGATTGTTGGGAGCCTGCTGGTGAGCGACTCCCTTCCAATCTCTCTCAGATCTCCTCCAGATTGTTGTGAGCCCGCTGTTGAGCGCCTCATTCTAATCTTCCTTCGATTGATCATTTAACCGTCAATACAACTGCGAATTCACCTCTCCCTCCGAGTCATCCGGAAAATTCCAACGGCTCCAACAACTTGGATTGAGTGCAAATACGAATTCCTTGCTCCTCCCATTCCACCATTTCTTTGTCTCCATCCGGTCATCGAATCACTTCTTCCTTCGCAGGTTCGACCATCGATTCCTTCGGTTATTTCTGCACCTCCAAGGATCATTCCGTGATAATCCATCACTTGCTCTGCGCAGCGCCGAGCCATTCCAATCAAACAGCAGGCAACCGCAGTAACATCTACCCCGTTTACCTCCACGGCCTACCCAATAACTTCTATACAATTGCTTAGCGCAATACCTTGCAATTGTGACCCAACCAACGATTATTTCTCCACGGAACGTTCTCTTGCTCTTTCCTCCGGATCTTTCTTCCCGTACAACGCCTCTGACAAACATTCCTTTGGTCCATTCGCAGATCATCTCCTTTCAGCAACCGCGACCGACGCACCGACGCGGATTGTTCTGCGAATCATTTGAGAGTCCGGATACTCCAGATTCTTGTTAGCCTGCTGTTGAGCGCCTCACTTCCAATCTCCCTTGATCGTTCCTCCGACGAACGTTCCTTTGGTCCTTTCTTCGGTTCCTCCCTCGGAACATTCATCCCTTCAACACTGCCGCCGCACCTTTGCTCGGTCATTTCGTCAATTCCGCCGGTTAACTCCTTCCTTGGCAACCCCGCACTCGATTTTTTTTCCTGTTGTCCCTTCCTGCAAACGCTATTCTGGACATCTGTGAACGACGAACATTCCGACGGTCTTTTCGGCTAATTCATCGCCTCTGATCTACTCCAACTCTTTCCCCGCCAAACGATTCTTCGGAACATTCTTCGGAACTTTCTTGGGCCCTTCCCTTTGGCTCTCCCGTTCTTTCCATTCCGCTATGAGGCTACAACTCACCGGCTGGAACTTTGTCGAAGCCATACAGTTCTTGTTTATAGGAGCTGACAAGACTGCCACCCAAAACTACCTGAATGCGGCGTACGCCCAAAAATTGACTGATGTTACCAGCCTCCTAACCTACAAATACGGTACTGCGACCCTCAGACCAGGCGCAATTTCCAACCTCAAATCCCTCGTCGCTGAATCCATCACAAAAAATCTCCCTGAATCAGAGGTATCTGCCAAATACAAAGAACACATTCAACTGCTTCTTGAAAAGACTACCATTTGGTACATTGACAACCACAACACGAGACAACTGGTTCATGACGATCAAGTAATGGCTATTGCAGCAAAGGAGGCGAGATACAACTCTGATGGGAATAGAGACCCTACCATCCAATTGGAATTCAGCATCCAACATTGGGGATTCCGAAGAGGATGGTACCCATATGAATTTGCTAAGGTTTATGACAAAAACGGTGGAGCAACAGCGTTTGAGAAATCTATGTCTCTGGAGCCAATGCCTACAGCCGTGTCATACAACAACCGAGTAGCAAATATCCTAAAATTCTCCAGGAGAATTATCTCCCGCAAAAATGAATTTTGCTTTGACCTACCAGATCCCTATTTTGAGTACATTGCGTTTGAACAAACTTACCGCATGGCCTTTCCTCCCAGCTAGGAATGCTCGCTTGATCCTTCGATCGAAGCAACAAGTTGCTTTTACGTTCGATCATGGAATAACTATTACCGATTCCTCCCCTCGGTTAAATCCTTCTATCCCGTTCTTCGGCCCTTTCTTCGGTTCCTTCTTTGGTTCCTTCTTCGGAACATTCCTTCGGTCCTTTCACAGCTTATTACTTCGCAACAACCGTGGATAGTTCCGATGGTCTTTTTCCGTTCATTCTTTGCCTCCTGCTACCGACGCCGGCTCCGCCGTTTCTTCTTTTCCTCCCCTCCTGCTTGTGAATCAGGGGTTTATCCACTGTCTCTACACACAGTTCTTCGATAATCCAGAAGCGAGCATGGTCGACCACTTTGATTGGAACGCTATTGACGGCATACTATTCCGATTCTCGGGCAACAGCCCCTATGATGAACAATTGAATGCCGTCTATTCCCAGATTATGGATAATATCGACATGGAAGACTTATTTGTGGAGAATGCAGACGCCAAGGTGCTAGCCCCCTTCATGATGCCCAACCTCCGCGGTAGTGTTGTCAACGCAATTACCTACTGCCAACTCCTCTCTGGATGCACCATCTCCTACGTCACATATACCGGTGCTACCAAGAAAGTCCGTGGACCCATCGACTTGGAAAAGGCTGCAAAGGAGTCGCTTACACACCACACATATACTTCCACCAAACCAATCATCAGAATTGACCTAGTCATCACAGAATGGCAGTTCAAATCCACCTGGAGAGCCCACCGCTTTGACAAAGTGTATGCCATTCCTATTCCTGTCCCTTCCTCCTGTGTGGACATTCCTCCTGTCAAGCCCAGAGAATCCCCAGTCAAACCGACTATCCAAGTTCCTGCACAAGCAAACAATTCTATTATTGATACACCTGCTTCTCCCAAGACGACTTACACATGATCTACGACCGGTTTAGACATCCCTACATACAACACTAACACAGGGATACCGGTCAAATACAGTAAAATACACAGTAACAGAGCAATCTCACGATATGCTCACTTCTCTTTAAATTTTAATTATCCTATCCTTTTGGTCGATTTTTAGAGTAACAACACTACTGGTAATTACGAGCTATCAGAACTACAAGCAAGCTACCTATGTTCATACCGATCCTATCAATCAATCTATACTACCAATCAAGTGCCTCATTTGCGCGAGTTCTATTGCAAATTCGAGCTAGCACAAACAAGCAAGCTGTACGAGCTACTGGTAATTACAAGCTATCAGAACTACAAGCAAGCTACCTATGTTCATACCGATCCTACCAATCAATCTATACTACCAATCAAGTGACTCATTCGCTCGAGTTCTATTGCAAATTTGAGCTAGCACAAACAAGCAAACTGTACGAGCTACTGGTAATTACGAGCTACCAGAACTACAAGCAAGCTACCTACTTGCATACCTATCCTACCAATCAATCTATACTACTATTCAAGTGACGTCATTTGCGCGAGTTCTATTGCAAATTCGAACTAGCACAAACAAGCAAGCTGTACGAGCTACTGGTAATTACGAGCTACCAGAACTACAAACAAGCTACCTACTTGCATACCTATCCTACCAATTAATCTATCCTACTATTTAAGTGACGTCATTTGCACGAGTTCTACGGTATTGCAAATTCGAAAGAACAAGCAAGCTGTACGAGCTTCGTACTGGTAATTACGAGCTATCCTATTCACAGTTCAACAACGACCATCATATCAGAGTAGATGGCTGTGACCGTGAGTACATCAAGTCCAGCTCATTCATGTAGAAATTGTACCAATTCAAAAAAGTCTGATTGTATTTCTCAACGGCAACGACGGCAAATAAATAAAGAAGACCAAAGAAACGGATGGCGACGTTGACCGGTCAGAATACACCCACAACACCTACCAGAACTCAGTAGGAAGTGTAATCGGGCATACGGAATTCGCCGTCGGCCAACACGAGCATAAAGAAACGACGAAATCTTTGAAGGACGAAAACGTCGATCAGTCAGAAAACATCCACAACACCTACCAGAACTCAGTAGGAAGTGTAATTGGGCATACGGAAATTGCCGTCGGCCGACACGAGCATAAAGAAACGACGTAACCTTTGAAGGACTAAAACGTCGACCGGTCAGAATACATCCACAACTCCTACCAGAACTCAGTAGGAAGTGTAATCGGGCATACGGAAATTGCCGTCGAACAATCTGTTGACGACGCACATCAGAGTAGATGGCTGTAAGTACATCATGTCCGACTCATTCATGTACAAATTGTACCAATTGTAAAAAGTCCGATTGTATTTCTCACCAACCTGTCACAAGTATTTCTTTTCCGGCTTGTTTCTGTACATTCTGTACTACTCAGCAAAAGCATAATTGGAAATACTATCGAACTTCCGGTCAAGCTAGTTTTAAAGGCAGAAACAAGCAAGCGGATCGGACCGACTGTCACAAGCATTTCAGTTCCGACGGCGCTGTGTACAAATCATACCATTCTGCACAAGTTGGATTGGAAATACTACTGAACTTCGGTCGAGAGCGAAACAAAGAGCAACCAAAAAACAGATCGATCGGACCAACTGTCACAAGCATTTCAGTTCCGGGGGCGCTGTGTACAAATCTTACTATTCTCCACAAGTTGGATTGGAAATAATATCGAACTTCCGGTTGAGTTACAGTACTTCAAAGGCAGAAGCAAGCAAGCGGACCGACTATCACAAGTTTTTCAGTTCCGACGACGCTGTGTACAAATCCTACCATCCACCACAAGTCAGATTGGAAATACTATTGAGCCTCGGTTGAGCGCGAAACAAAGAGCAACCAAAAACCGACTGTCACAAGTTTTTCAGTTCGAACGTTGCTGTGTACAAATTGTACCATTCTGCACAAGTTGGATTGGAAAAAGTATTGAACTTCAGGTTGAGCTACGGTATTTCAAAGGCAGAGAAGCAAGCAAGCAATTGAACCGACTATCACAAGTTTTTCAGTTCCGACGAAGTTGTGTACAAATCCTACCATTCACCACAAGTCCGATTGGAAATACTATCGAACCTTGGTCGAGCGCGAAACAAAGAGCAACCAAAAACCGGATCGATTGGACCGACTGTCACAAGTTTTTCAGTTCCGACGACGCTGTGTACATTGTATACTACTCAGCACATTCCCGATTGGAAATACTATCGAACTTCCGGTCGAGCTACTTCAAAGGCAGAAACAAGTTTGTGCGAGCAACCGAAAAACGGACCAACTGTCAAGAGTATTTCAGTTCCGACTGCTCTCTGTACAAATCGTACTATTCACCACAAGTTGGATTGGAAATACTATCAAACTTCAGGTTGAGCTACGGTACCTCAAAGGCAGAGAAGCAAGCAAGCAATTGAACGGACTATCACAAGTTTTTCAGTTCCGACGACGTTGTGTACAAATCCTACCATTCACCACAAGTCCAATTGGAAATATTATTGAACTTCCGGTCGAGCTACCTTGAAGGCAGAAGCAAGGGAGCAATTGGACCGACTGTCACAAGTTTTTCAGTTCTGACGGCGCTGTGTAAAAATTCTACCATCCACCATAAGTTGGATTGGAAATACTATCGTACTTCGGTTGAGCGCAAAACAAAGAGCAATTGGACCGGCTTTCACTCTGAAGGACCAAACAAACGGACTAAAACGTCGACCGGTCGGAAAACATCCACAACACCTACCAGAACGCAGTAGGAAGTGTAATCGGGCATACGGAAATTGCCGTCAGCGGAGACGAGCAACAAAGGGACACAAAATATCTGAAGGACCAAACAAACAGACTAAAACGCCGGCCGGTTGGAAAACATCCACAACACCTACCAGAACTCAGTAGAAAGTGTAATCGGGCATACGGAAATTGCTGTCAGAGAATCTGGTGAATTGACTAAAACAACAATTTGAGTACTAGCAACAGCAACAGCAACAGCAGCTCAAGCGAAAGCAGTTGGTGTGACGGCAGCAGTGAGGATAGCAGCAAGGATACAAATTCTGATACCAGGTACAGTTTCTGAATTGTGTGAAGTGCATTGTGTTGTAGCATGGAAGTAGTAGTGTTCTTGGAGTATGCAAATTTGCAGGCAAATCAACAGCCATAGTAAGATGTCATTACCATCCTTCACCTTCAAGGGGAGGATAGAATGTCACTTTATGGAGACAAAGCCCACTTGTACATTGTGTGTGCAAAAATCTGCTTTGCAGATCGTTTCACAGTGGTGTACTTTAAGGTGCAGAGGCTTTCTCCATAAGTATAATCTGAAATGGTACTGTTGTCTTGCAATGATGAATTCAATCTTGAACTTGAAGCTTGTTGCATTACAAGTGACATTAATTACAATTTGCTGAAAAATACATGGTGTGCACATTTGACTATAGTCTTGTGGGTAAGACACATCCTCTGTCAGCAATTGTGTATTCTTGATGTCATTGGAATAATATGAGCTTACACGCAAGCATTGTTTTCCTCAAGCCAACTCTTTGGAACTGAATGGTGAAAAACAATGATGAAGTGTTTTCAGTGTCTCTAATTTGTATTTGTTTGTTTAAATCTCATATTGGCAACCGACGTTTCAACCAACCAGCATTCAACCGGTGTCTTCATCATCATGAGTGAGAAAGCTAAAAAGTTGGAAATCAAGAAAGTGTTGGGTCTGGAAGAGATTGTTGTTCCTTTGTTGTACATGAATGAAAGAATAAGCAAGGAGAAGTCATTTGAAATGTTGAACACAGCCAAACCAAGTGCTGCAAAAGGAAATCATTATGTTTCAGGACTGGTGTACTCTACACATCAAATGCCAACACCAAACACCAACAATGGATGGATTTATGTTGTCAGACGTCTGACAAAAAAGGAACGATTGAATAGGATGGCAAAATACTCCCATGTTATCTCAACACCAGTACAAAAACAAGAGTACAACTTTGCTAATGGAAAAATCTATGTTGAATATCTAAAGACTAATCCGTCAGATGACATTACAAACAACCTTTCAAAAATTCTCAACTCACATACAGAAGTTAGAACAAAATTGGGTGAGACAGGAAAAATGGTAGCTTTTGGTTCAAGATTTGATTGTGTCTCAGCTTCAACAACTTATTATGGGGCTAAACATGAAGATTTGGCAAGCGTACAAAGCACTGTGAGAAAATTTCTGTGTTCCTTTGCATGATGTGTTGGAAAAAAGTATGTGCAATGAATTGCTTCCGCCTGTGATGAAGCACTTAAAAAGAAAAGAAAATACTCTTTGTTTCCAAAAGAAATCATATTTGCCAACATTTGCTTGTGCTAGGAATTTGACTAATGCTATTCACACTGATAAGCAAGACACTACACGTTCATTTGCTTTGTTCTTTTCAAGCAATCCTAAACAACCCTTGCCAACAACATGGTTTCTTTTTCCTGTTTTTGGTCTGTCAATTGAGTTAAAGGGTACAGTGCTAATAACTTGGGAAGCATTTTCTATGCCTCATGCGTCCTGTACAGTTTTGGCTACATCTGAGAATTGTTTCTCTAGCCAGCATGAAGCTTCTGTTGTTTCAGCTGTTGGTTTTGGCAATAGGCGGGTTCAAGGTGCAATTTCAATGAAGATGAGTTTAGAAAAAGAAGGGTGCAACAAAAACGTTGAAGTTGGGGACAAAGTTAATGTGAGCTTGTCATTTCAAAAACTATCAGAAATGAAGAGTTCAACAATGGATTCTAGTTATCAATGGTGTTCCAGCAAAGATTGCAGTGCCAATGTTAGGCCTAAAAAGAGGAGCCATAGAATTGCTATTGTGCAGTCCCTGTGTGCTGTAGAACAATCAGTTAGAGTGAAGTTCTGTGGAAGATTGCACAGCTCATTGGGAATTCAAGAGGTCCCAATGTATGATGTTAGTTTACGAATGAAATGTAATAAAATTAATTAGTATTTTATGCCCCTATTATCTTAGTAATTACAAGCACCTGTCTATTCTGTTTTGGTGGTCGACCTTGTGTTTGGGTTGGATTGGTAAAATTTGCACTGTCTTCCAATCTGTGAGGTAGGTTTTAGTTGGGGATTGGCAGGATTTGCACTGTCTTCAAATCTGGTGGGTTTTGGAGTTTATGATTGAGTCATATTTTGGTCAGGGATTGGCAAGATTTGCACTGTCTTTAAATCTGGTGGGTTTTTGGGTTGATGATTGAGTTATATTTTGGTCGGGGACTGGCAAGATTTGCATTGTCTTCAAATCTGGCAAGTTTTTTGGTTGATGACTGAGTTATATTTTGTTTGTGGATTGGCAAAATTTGCACTGTCTTTAGATGTGGTGAATTTTTGTGTTGATGACTGAGTTATATTTTAGTCAGGGATTGACAAGATTTGCACTGTCTTCAAATCTGGTGAGTTTTTGGATTGATGACTGAGTTATTTTTTAGTCGGGGATTGACAGGATTTGCACTGTCTTCAAATCTGGTATGTTTTGGGGTTGAGGATTGAGTTATATTTTGGTCGGGGATTGGCAAGATTTGAACTGTCTTCAAATCTGTTCAACTTTTGAATTGATGACTGAGTTACTTTTTAGTCAGGGATTGGAATAATTTGCACTGTGCTCAAATCTCGTGAGTTTTTGGGTTGTTGGGAGTCAGAAAACATAAGAATACCGATTCACAAAGAAGAAAAGCTGAAAACAAACACATAACTTCACAGCACCCGACAGGAACAATACCATCATGAACAGCAATTTATTGTCGTCCAACAAACCTGCTTTGAAGACGACACTACCTCCCATGGATTTGGAGGGTCAGGAAATCAATGAGAATGCTAATGCAGCCATGGGTACGGAGAAGACATTAGAAGGAAAAACAGAGTCAAAAACAATTTCTGTCATGCTAGAAGCAGCAATTGATACAGCACCCGACATGAACAATCCCAGCATGAACAGCAATTTATCGCCCACCAACAAACCTGCTTTGAAGACGACACTATCTCCAATGGATTTGGAGAGTCAGGAAATCAATGAGAATGCTAATGCAAACGTGGGTACGGAGAAGACACTCGAAGGAAAAATGGAGTCAACAACAATTTCTGTCATGCTAGATGCAGCAATTGAGGACAATGGTAATGCCAATGTGAATGTCTGCATTGTTCAGGAAACAAATTTAGAAAAAATGAGACAGGACACAGTCAAATACAAAACGGTTGCAGGGACAGAGACGACAACGGACGACCACCAGATTGTTGAAAGGATGTCAAATAATCCAAAGACAAAGAATAAAGGGAAGCCAATCGGTTCAAAGAAAAAAATGATCCTCTCTCAAAATACAAAAAACCCAATCTAGTGGAAATTAGGAAACTAAGTCCGAGAACTGTTTCTCCACCCCCCGCGGGCTATTGCACAGTATTTTTAAAATTCTCGACCCTATTTTTAAAATTTCCTATCTTTTAGGTCGCGTGTCTACTAAAAAAACTCGCGCGTCGCACACCTTCACTTTTGAGACAATATCTCGTCACTCCTCAAATAAAATAACTATTTTAGGGTTAAGGATATCATATTCTTTTCGTGACAAGCACTATTTTGTGTAAAACTTATGCACGAATGACTATTTTCATCTTCTCAACTTTTCTGTTGACTATACTGGCTGTGCACTAATAAACATATTGTATGAGGAATGTTGCAATCATCACTAAGTAGTAATGCATTTACTGTACGGACAATTTTTGCACTCAAAGTATGGTAGTAAGGAAATCTACCGTACAAGAAAACACATCACACACAAAATAACACATGTAATTTTTTCCTTTCAATGATTCATCTTTTCGACCTCCGTCCTTTCGACCCATTCTACTGATATTTTCCTTCAAACAACTCCGCAACATCATGCCTCCTGTTATCAAAACCCCTCTTCTATTCTACTGCCGTTGTTGCGCGCTGAATGGCAAAAACTCCAAGTTTTTAGGATATAAATCCACGGCAAACAAGCAGGGTACTTTGAAATATGTCTCCATTGGCCTAAGAAGACATCTTTATTGTCTTGATGAATGCCGCGATCTTTACCATAGTCAGGGTCTAATTAAACAAAAGATCTCTAACTTCTCCACCTCTATCAAAGTGCAGCCAACCTTGCCGTCTGTTCAACATTCTCCGTCAGATTTTGGGATGACTATGACACAAAACGGTCCATCTGTTCCCCCTTCCCATCTCTCTCAGCACAACACCGTCACAACTCAATCAGCCACGGGTCTTCATTCTGTTCTAAACCAACAGATTGTACATGATGTCTTTTTACCGCCAATGGATCGGAACGCCATTGAATCTTACATGGCTGTTTCTGCTGTTCAAGATGAAGATGCATTCCCGCTGAATAATGATATCAACAATTCCGATGACAAGGATGATGATGTCGATGATGTAAATGAAAATAACGACAACAATTCTACCAACAACATAGACAGTGGAGACAACAAAGAAGATCACACTAATGGTTCTGATGTTAACGCCGCTACTGCTCAGCCAGCCCATCCACCACCATCTTTTCATGAAAGCATTAATCTGAACAAAAGAGAGGATGCATTTCAAAGCCACACAAAACTACCGCCGCCCCATCATCTTCTTGCTGAATTGGAACTCATGAATTTAATGGCTAGACATAAACTGCCACTGAACACATTCAAATCCATTTTCCAGTGGGCAAAGAAAAGTCAAATGAGACCTGGTTTTGATTTTTGTGATGCCAAAATTAGATCTCAGAAAGCAATTTTTGACAATCTCAAATCCAATCTGGGTCTCTCTGATATGAAATTTCATCCTCATATACTGTATTGGTTACCTGATAATAAGCCCACTCAGGTGTATGTCCGTTCTTTTAAGGATGCTATTTATTCTCTTCTTTCTGACCAGCAGCTAATGATAGAAGAAAACCTCTCATTTCCCAACTATTCCACCCCTCTATCTCCCGACAATAATCCTGAGTTGAATTCTCATTCTGTAATCTCAGAATTGCATCACGGCTCATGGTGGAAATCTTCTTGGAAAGAAATTTGCAATCCCAATTTGCAAGAAATTCTTGTTCCTATTATATTTTACATGGATGGCATATCTTTGGATGCGTACGGACAGCTTACGTTAACACCATTGAACATGACACTTGGTATCTTTAATGTGGAGACTCGTTCTTGACCTGAAGCATGGACAACTATTTACTTCCATCCCGACCCTGAATGGGAGTCAATCAGACACTCTCGTCCTGCCACTTCAAAGGAAAAAATTCAGAATCTTCACAATGGTTTGGAAGTAGCGTTTCGTTCCTTCAAAGCCACGTGTAACGAAGACGATGGTATCAAATGGAATTATCTTCCGTACGCAAATCAACAGTGGAAGGTAAAAATGAAATTTGTCATTGCCTATGTTAGTGGCGACACAGAACTTCATGATAAATTGTGTGGAAAATACGGCTCCTTCAATAAGGGTGTCATGCGGATGTGCCGTCACTGCAACTGTTATTCTCCAAACATAAACATTCCTTCTGTTCAACCTGCAACAAAGAAGTGGTCACCTATTGATTTTCATTGTTTTCCCGGCACAGATCTAAACGATATCAATAAGAACTTCAAAAACAAGTCTCATCACAACATGAGGAATGTATTTCATGATTTATGCTTTGGTACAAATCAGAACAACATTCATTTTGCAACTCCCAGTGAATGTTTGCACATGCACCAGCTTGGCACTGCCAAACGGGCCGTCAAGTCAATTGAATTGTTGCTCCGTGGAAGTGTTCCATGTGTTTATGCCCCCAATTTGAATCACGGCGTGGCTGTTGCTAACAGTATTGGCCATTTAGCACAACAGTACAGTGGTTTGTTATCATGCCAGTCTGATAGAGATTTTCCTCGCACGAAATTTGGGACTCAGCTTTTATCAACCACGAAGAAAGAAGGGCATGATTTCTCTGGAATGCTTATTTCTCTTCTGATTGCTATGGTTTCCAAACATGGATCTGACATTATTGGTGACCATCGTTTTGTAAAGAAACAGATAGAGGTAATTCAGCTCATTCTATCAATGGAAGAATTTCTTAAACACGGTCGAATGAAAAATGCTTCCTTAAAGAATCTCCCAAAAACAATCGTTCACTTTATTAATTGTATAAACTCAACATGTCACAGGAAAGGGATGGGAACAAAACTAATCAAGAATCACCTGTACTTTCACCTACCAGATTATATCTCTTTATGGGGAAGCCCCACAGGCTGGGATAGTGCTCCCAATGAGTCTCACCACAAAACTGAGATTAAAGCTCCTTCCAAGAACACGCAAGGTAATGCTGCATCACTAATCGGTCAAACGGCCAAGCGAAAGTCTGAGAAAATGATGCTAAGCCAGGCAACATATCACTACAACTTGAATCCGCCTGATCCTCCTCCAATTGAACGTCCTGATGGTGGCGGTTCTCATTTTCAAATAATGAGAACCGAGAATGGGGAATCAACAATGAAGTGGCTTCGTTCTACCAACAAAACAAAACCATTTTTTCCTCCTGACATACTTGACTTTGTTTGTGATTCTGTGCTACCTTTATTGGAGACTCTTTGCACATTTGTGGAGTTACAGAGCACAATCATTTGGATGTTGCTTGTGGGTCTAATTTTATATTTCGCTCACATCCTTCATATAGATCGGACAGTTCTCTGCTGAACTCCGTATGGATGGATTGGTGTTTGATGAAATTGGACTTTGATTTGAATAACAATCCAAAGCTCATACCGTGCCATCTGCTATGCTTTTTAACTGTACAGAGTTTGAAGCAGCCATACAGTAGTATTGGTGGCTATCCAATTGATACAAACGGAATCTATGCTGTGGCTCGTCGGTTTCAAGATGAGCCAAAGAAAACAGCTTCTGAATTTGTCAAACGTGGGCGCCTCATGAATTCTCTCTACCTATTTCATGTCAAAACAATTCATTCTGAGCTGGCAGTTGTTCCAGAGCAAGGAAAAGATGGCTGCATAACCAATTGTGATTGGCTCATGATATTGAATTGTATATCGTGGCTTGATTTCTTTGAAAGCAAAAATGCTGCTACACCACCATCTTACAAATGTTTGTACAATGCATGCACACTACAGGACGACATCCAGTTGGAACCGTTTGAGATCGCATTGAATGATAACGAATCCAGTGATTATCTATCCAGTTCAGAGAGTGATAGTTCTGATAGCAGTTCCAATTGAGTAGCAAGGGTGAATGTAACGGCTATCTTTAAATTATTGTTCAACATTATTATAGAGGCTTAGCTCTAAGCACAGTTTTGCGAGATACATAGGCGCTCATAATATAACAGCCTTCGTATTTCGGATTCGAACAGCTATGTAATACTAATGGATTGAAGAATAGAGTATCGCCTGACCTCAATGGAACTTTCACTCCATACGTGGGGAAGACAAAGTAATAAATCACCTCGTCATCACTTACATGTTTTGGAGCAATAACCCTCAGCCTTGTATAGAACATATCGGCATTGGTATGGCATTTTGAGTGATAATCCTTTCCAATAGAAAAGGCCGTTGCGTGATGGCCGATTGCATTCAGCGTTGTACGATTAACAACCTCATTCATCACAGTCATTTCAAGGTTGACAAATTTGGACATTGGAGTTAAACAGAGCTGCATTTCCTTCACAATGTGTAGGGCTTTCTGTTCAAGGTTGCCTTTTGTTGTCGAGTCCACATTGTTTTTGAAAACATACACACCATTTCCTGATTTCAATTGATTTGGTCTCATCCCAATAATAGCATATCCACTGTTTACACTGTCACATTTGGTTCCTTGGCCTATTTTGGGTTTAGATTCAACCATCTGCCCAGCGAATGTTCTTGTGATTTCTATATTTTTGGGAGTACCCGAGCGTTGTTTTGCGAATTGTCTGGAAGCTTTTGCAAAGAGTCTCAATGATGGTTCTGATTCGGCAAACGCTAGAACAAACTTCTTGTCGGTACTATCCAATGTCTTGCAACTGTCAATAGACACAGCCTGTGCCAAAGACTATTTCTTCTCTCCAACTGTTGTCCGGCCCCAATTTGTAGCCATGAATTTTCCTTTAAACCCATTTTTGTTAACTGTTTTCAATGCTATTTCCTCAACATATTTGAAAATTGCATTTGGATCTCGGCGCCAATTCCTGTCCCCTTTTGCTGTCTTGTTAGTAGGTTTTATCTCCGACAAGTGTTTGTAAGTTTGGTGGATTGTTGATCATGATGGCGCTGTGTTTTGGAGAAAATTTGAAGTCATTTTCTTTCTACATGTCTTCCCATGTTTCCTCTTTGATTTTTGCTTGATTGCTTTTGCTGGCAATTGCTTTGTTGTTGTTTTGAATCCCATTGCACCGGGTGCCATTCTTGTCTGACAATCAATCGTTCCAGGTTGCTTTGATGGTTCCCGGGTTCCCGGTTGCATTGTTGCAGATTGATTGGTTTTGCCGACGATTGGTGTTGCAGATCAATTGTTGTTGCTGTTGCCGACAATTTCTGTTGCGGATCGATTGGTGTTGCCGACAATTGGTGTTGCAGATTGATTGGTGTTGCAGATAGATCTGTGTGTTGCGGATCGATTGGTGTTGCTGTTGCGGATCAATTGCTGTTGGATTGATTGCTGTTGGATCGATTGCTGTTGGATCGATTGCTGTTGATCGATTGGTGTTGCAGATCGATTGGTGTTGCGGATCAATTGGTGTTGCGGATCGATTGCTGGTGTTGCTGTTGCGGATCGATTGCTGGTGTTGCTGTTGCGGATCGATTGCTGTTGGATCGATTGCTGTTGGATCAATTGCTGTTGATCGATTGCTGTTGATCGATTGGTGTTGCAGATTGATCTGTGTTGCGGATCGATCTGTGTTGCGGATCGATCTGTGTGTTACGGATCGATTGCTGGTGTTGCTGTTGCGGATCGATTGCTGGTGTTGCTGTTGTGGATCGATTGCTGTTGGATCGATTGCTGTTGCAGATTGATTGCTGTTGGATCGATTGCTGTTGGATTGATTGCTGTTGGATCGATTGCTGTTGGATCAATTGGTGTTGCGGATCGATTGGTGTCGACGATTGCTCTCGCAGTTACTCTCGCTCTCGCTCTTGCTGTTGCTCTCGCTGTGACGGATCGAAGTGGCTCTCGCCGTTGCTCTTGCCGTTGCTCTTGTCGACGATCCTATTCGAATATATGATATGATAATTTAAGAAAATGGGTGAGTATCTATTGATGTAGTAGAGTAAATAATAACAACAGAATAATATAATGTACATGCCGATCGATTCATAACTATCACCAACAGGGAAAATTCCGCGCACCTACAGGGAAGGATCGACAGTTTGCGGTTCGATGATTCCCGGTGTCAGTTCGATGGTTGCCGGTTGCTGTTGCCGATGCCGGTTGTGGTATGATTGATGTTGCAGATCGATTGGTGTTGCGGATCGATGGGTGTTGCGGATCGATTAGTGTTGCGGATCGATTGGTGTTGCAGATCAATTGGTGTTGAGGATCTATTGGTGTTGCAGATTGATTGGTGTTGAGGATCGATTGGTGTTGCGGATCGATCTGTGTGTTGCGAATCGATCTGTATGTTGCGGATTGATTGGTGTTATAGGGGTAGCGCCGGTGGATGAGGAGGGATTTGGGTGGAGCGCCGGTGGAGGAGGGATTCGATGCCGGCGATTCGTGTTCCCGGTTGCTGGTTTGATTGGCAATCCGGTCCTATGAAAATAAGAAGAACAGAGAGGAAATACATTATCAGTAATGCCGGTGGAGTGGAAGACCAATCAATTGCCATTGCCGGTGCCGGTGCCGGTGCCTATTTCTCTCATTCTTACCTTTGCTTGTTGTTCCGACGTTCCGACAATCGTCCCAATGAAATTGTTGTTGTTGCTGCTGCCATTGATTTGCAGCCTTACTCCTCTGTCACGAAAAACAGTACCTCGTGCCTGTTGATATAGAAGCAATGGATAGAGATTTATTGCTTTCAAGACATATATGTTTGTGGGCCAATTCAAACAATATCTATCAAGCAAACCACCTCTTGTCCAATGCGAGCTAATTCTTTTTCCAGTACAAGGCTGTTATTTCAGAATAAAATATTCGAGCACGGATAACCTGCCTAATGCTGATCAATGATCAAGGGATCATTGAACAGGATTAAGTGGAATCCCACGTTCACAGACAGAGTGCCGATTAGCAACTCTACTCAAATAAGTTGGGTAAGATTATGAAAGGTAGAAAAAGTGATTTTGTTTGTCGCGAGGTAGAAAAAAAAATCACTGTCGGTTTAAGAAGATTATGAACGGAAAGAGTATTTTTTTCCGGTCGCGACAAAAAACTCTCACACACAAACACACAGCAAAAAGAAATTTTACAGTGTTTACAGTGTGATTTTTACTTTATGCTGTGTGTTTGTGTGGGAGATTTTTTTTTTCGTGAGGTAGAACAAAAAATTACTTCGCTGTGTGTGTGTGTGTGTGTGTGTGTGTTCGAAGAAAAAAAAGAATCGATACTTAACCTATGAGATATAATTCACTGAATATAGAATAATAAAGAATGAGTTGATTTTCTTAATTAACTTGAGATCGTTAAGTAAACAATATCGCACACGCGCGCGCAGCGCTTGCGTTTTGAATATAGAATAATAAAGAATAAATCGATTTTCTTAAATAAGATGAGGATGTTAAGTACATTTTGAATATGGAATCATAAAGAAAATTCGCGCACGACGCGCGCAATATAGCCCTTATTTTTTATTTAATGTTCTCAACTTGTGATACAGTGAGATCATTCATGTACCGGTGGTACGTACAGCAAGTGTGACGGTGATTTTACTGGTAACGAATTTACGTATAAATCTACAGCAGTAGCTTCCTACACCATTTTGGTACTAGATAATTTTTAGTAACGAATGTGCGTAGATATGTACAGCAGTAGCTTTCTACACCACTTTCGTACTAGATAATTTCTGGTAACGAATTTGCGTAGATAGCTACGGCAGTAGCTTTCTACACCACTTTCATACCAGATAATTTCTGGTAAGGAATTTGCGTAGAAATTTACGACAGCAGTAGCTTCCTACATCATTTTCGTACTAGATATTTTCTGGTAACGATTATACGTAGAGATCTACAGCAGTAGCTTCCTACACCATTTCTGTACTAGATATTTTCTGGTAACGAATTGCCAATTTTTTACTACGGTGTCAATTTTGGTATTTTCTGTACCAATAGCAGTAGGGATTTGGGAGTAAGAATGTCAGTACTTAATTCTACAGCTATTGGTACAGAAAATACGTATTAAAGGATTATCATGTGAAAAACTCATTTTCCGGTACGGTACCGTGGTGATCCAATGACAACAAACTAAACACATGGATAACTAACATGAGGGTATTTTTGGTGCAATTCCTGGGCGCAAACTTACTTATTGGGTAATGACTCCAAAAGTATCCTGTCCAAGACAGGAATACATTTATCATGACTCATCAAATGCATATTGGGAACAACTTTGCCCCACAGAATGCCAGAAATGTTGTGGTTGGACTCTCCAAATGGCAAACATGGGGGTATTGTTGGTGCAATTCCAGGGCACAAACTGTATTAATGGGTAATGACTCCAAAAGTATCCGGTCCAAGCCAGGAATACATTTATCATGACTCATCAAATGCATATTGGGAAGAACTTTACCCCACAGAATGCCGGAAATGTTGTTGTTTGACTCTCCAAATGGCAAACATAAGGGTATTTTTGGTTCAATTCATGGGCACAAACTGAATTATTGGGTAATGACTCCAAAAGTATCCGGTCCAAGCCAGGAATACATTTATCATGACTCATCAAATGCATATTGGGAACAACTTTGCCCAACAGAATGCCCAAAATGTTTTGGTTTGACTCTCCAATTGGCAAACATGGGGGTATTTTTGGTGCAATTCCTGGGCACAAACTGAATTATTGGGTAATGACTCCAAAAGTATTCAGTCCAAGCCATGAATACATTTATCATGACTCATCAAATGCATATTGGGAACAAGAACTTTGTCACACAGCATACCTGAAATGCTGTGGTTTGAATCTCCTAATGGCAAACATGAGGGTATTTTTGGTTCAATTCCTGGGCGCAAACTGACTTATTGTGTAATGACTCAAAAGAATCCTGTCCAAGACAGGAATACATTTATCATGACTCATCAAATGCATATTGGGAACAACTTTGCCCCACAGAATGCCAGAAATGTTGTGGTTGGACTCTCCAAATGGCAAACATGAGGGTATTTTGGGTGCAATTCCAGGAGACAAACGTACTCATTGGGTAACGACTCCAAAAGTATCCGGTCCAAGCCATGAATACATTTATCATGACCCATCAAATGCATATTGGGAACAACTTTGTCATACAGAATGCCCAAAATGTTGTGGTTTGACTCTCCAAATGGCAAACATGAGGGTATTTTGGGTGCAAAAATTCCAGGACACAAACTGAATTATTGGGTAATGACTCCAAAAATATTCAGTCCAAACCATGAATACATTTATCATGACTCATCAAATGAATATTGGGAACAACTTTGTCACACAGAATCCCGGAAATGTTGTGGTTTCACTCTCCAAATGGCAGAAATGAGGATATTTATTTTTGGGTCAAATTCCAGGGCACAAACTGTATTAATGGGTAATGACTCCAAAAGTATCCGGTCCAAGCCAGGAATACATTTATCATGAGTCATCAAATGCATATTGAGAACAACTTTCGCACACAGAATGCCAAAAATGTTGAGGTTTGACTCTCCAAATGGCAAACATGAGGGTATTTTGGGTGAAATTCCAGGGCACAAACTGACTTATTGTGTAATGACTCCAAAAATATCCGGTCCAAGCCAGGAATTCATTTATCATGGCTAATCAAATGCATATTGGGAACAACTTTGTCACACAGAATCCCGGAAATGTTGTGGTTGGACTCTCCAAATGGAAGAAATGAGGATATTTATTTTTGGGTCAAATTCCAGGGCACAAACTGTATTAATGGGTAATGACTCCAAAAGTATCCGGTCCAAGCCAGGAATACATTTATCATGACTCATCAAATGCATATTGGGAAGAACTTTACCCCACAGAATGCCGGAAATGTTGTTGTTTGACTCTCCAAATGGCAAACATAAGGGTATTTTTGGTTCAATTCATGGGCACAAACTGAATTATTGGGTAATGACTCCAAAAGTATCCGGTCCAAGC
This sequence comes from Pseudo-nitzschia multiseries, assembly GCA_037355745.1. Taxonomy (NCBI): domain Eukaryota; phylum Bacillariophyta; class Bacillariophyceae; order Bacillariales; family Bacillariaceae; genus Pseudo-nitzschia; species Pseudo-nitzschia multiseries. The sequence continues at coordinate 16,697,297 of CM074782.1, read as the reverse complement.
CAGGAATACATTTATCATGACTCATCAAATGCATATTGGGAACAACTTTGCCCAACAGAATGCCCAAAATGTTTTGGTTTGACTCTCCAATTGGCAAACATGGGGGTATTTTTGGTGCAATTCCTGGGCACAAACTGAATTATTGGGTAATGACTCCAAAAGTATTCAGTCCAAGCCATGAATACATTTATCATGACTCATCAAATGCATATTGGGAACAAGAACTTTGTCACACAGCATACCTGAAATGCTTTGGTTTGAATCTCCTAATGGCAAACATGAGGGTATTTTTGGTTCAATTCCAGGGCGCAAACTGATTTATTGTGTAATGACTCAAAAGAATCCTGTCCAAGACAGGAATACATTTATCATGACTCATCAAATGCATATTGGGAACAACTTTGCCCCACAGAATGCCAGAAATGTTGTGGTTGGACTCTCCAAATGGCAAACATGAGGGTATTTTGGGTGCAATTCCAGGAGACAAACGTACTCATTGGGTAACGACTCCAAAAGTATCCGGTCCAAGCCATGAATACATTTATCATGACCCATCAAATGCATATTGGGAACAACTTTGTCATACAGAATGCCCAAAATGTTGTGGTTTGACTCTCCAAATGGCAAACATGAGGGTATTTTGGGTGCAAAAATTCCAGGACACAAACTGAATTATTGGGTAATGACTCCAAAAATATTCAGTCCAAACCATGAATACATTTATCATGACTCATCAAATGAATATTGGGAACAACTTTGTCACACAGAATCCCGGAAATGTTGTGGTTTCACTCTCCAAATGGCAGAAATGAGGATATTTATTTTTGGGTCAAATTCCAGGGCACAAACTGTATTAATGGGTAATGACTCCAAAAGTATCCGGTCCAAGCCAGGAATACATTTATCATGAGTCATCAAATGCATATTGAGAACAACTTTGCCACACAGAATGCCAAAAATGTTGAGGTTTGACTCTCCAAATGGCAAACATGAGGGTATTTTGGGTGAAATTCCAGGGCACAAACTGACTTATTGTGTAATGACTCCAAAAATATCCGGTCCAAGCCAGGAATTCATTTATCATGGCTAATCAAATGCATATTGGGAACAACTTTGTCACACAGAATCCTGGAAATGTTGTGGTTTCACTCTCCAAATAGCAAACATTAGGGTATGTTGGGTTGAATTCCAGTTCACAAACAAACTTATTGGGTAATGACTCCAAAAGTATCCGGTCCAAGCCAGGAATACATTTATCATGACTCATCAAATGCATATTGGGAACAACTTTGTCACACAGAATGCCGGAAATGTTGGGGTTTCACACTCCAAATGGCAAACATGAGGGTGTTTTTGGTGAAAATACAGGGCACAAACATTCTCATTTGGTAATGACTACCAAAGTTTGCGTACCAGGCCATGAATGCATATCACATGACTCATCAAATGCATGTTGGGAACAACTTTCAAATGCATATTGGGAACAACTTTGCCACACACAGTACAGAAAATGTTGTGGTTTGTAGATACAAATGGCACACAAGACAGTACGGTATGTTAGGTGCAGTCTACGAGATTCTACATGTGACTAGAGGATTGAAATACATAACCTTAGTGTTATCAAAAGTTTCCCTTTTGAAAAAATTATGGCGCGGGAGGGATGGCTTGCACAGGTACGTGATCTCCTTCTACAAATATATAAGTGCGCGCCCAAGCCAAACAACAAACAGAAGAAGTTAGGGCAAACATCATAGTACAGAACCAACGGAAAAACTCTACACGCAAAACATCGTACACATACTACAGGAAACACCGTACACACACACACACACACACACACACACACGAAACACAAAACACAAAACACCGTACACACACACACACACACACACACACACACAAATTTAAAAACCGTAAACACAGGAAACACTGTACACGCACAAGAAAGAACCCGAAAAAATTATTAGTACACACACAAAACCACACAAAAAGAAACACATGATTCTTGATCAACACCGTATTCAGAAAATAAAATAAAAAATATGAATGCTATTAGAAAGACACGACAAAGCAAAAAATCTGAGGGAAGGACACTTCGAAACAACAAAACCATCCGGCACGGTGATCATCAAACTATAGGGGACAACAACGGTAAGAAAAAAAGAAGAGTGAAAACAAACACGGCAATTACTAACAAAGTGTGTAACAGTAATACCACAACTATGAACAAAACAAAGGGCAACAGTAAAAAAAATGATACCGATAACACAATTTCTACTACTACAAACATGGAAGAACACAACACCATCAACCAGAGTAACGAAGCAGCACTGAGCATTACCAACAAAACCACCACTACAGTAATGAACCAACAGAAAGAAGGAACAAAAACCAATGTGGTAGAGAAAACTTCCAACGGAGAATGCTTCGATACAGAGGATGTTGTGAACCATGTCATGAAAAAAATCACTGACATAGTGGAACAGGAAATGGCAAAACACTTACGGCAACTAGAGAGGGAACCACACGGCAACTAGAGAGGGAACCACATATAGGGGTGGGAAAGGTAGTAATGGTACATAAACAACCGGAGGCAACCATGCAGGGAGAGGGGAGTTACAATGCCGGCAACACAAGAGAACGAGCAGTAATTACAATTACAGACAAATATGGGCATATGACAGACAACGATATGCTTAAGGCTTTGAGTAACATGACTGAAACACTGGACAAGCAGCTAAGAGATTACATCAAAAAGCATTGGTACCACAACATGAAGTTCCCTATGGGTGATGCCGTAACGGCGCATGTAATACAAAAGGCTGTTAAATCAAATGTGGTTATGGTGCCACAAAATATTCCAATGGCGTCATTCTCTTTCTTTTATAGGAAACAAGTAGGGACAGTACTGACTGCATTGAGGCACAACTCACAAACATTAGCAAGAAAAAACTGGATAGGTAAATACAGGTTGGGGAATTGGTTGTTGAAGGTAGGAATTTTGGAATCTCTTTTTGGTCCGATAACACTAACATGCTGCCCGTTGATACTGATGATACTTCCGTACAGCCGATTACAGCAAAGGTCGAGTCCCTATCACCTTCCCTGGTACTGTTGCAGTTATTCAAGACACAGAAAATGAGGACACAGGTATTTTAAACCCTCAATACAGGAAATACAACAACGCAGAAAATGAAGATTTTTATTATTTTGTTACAAGAATCATGTCGGCAATCAATCCGACAAATTCCAATTTCAAACAACGGAAGGAGAAGCACTTGCTGAGTGATATATTTTCTGTAGCGGATGAAGCATTTGCATTGATAGTGATCTACAATGAGCATCATGTATGGGTGAACCAGCAGCAACGAAAGAGTGATGCTACAATTCCGCGACAAAAATTTCTGCGATTCAGACAGTGGAAGCAGAAATGGATGGATGGAGGAAGGACGTGAGTTGTTCAGTGATTTGTGCAACAAAATTGGCAAGATGCAAAAACAACCAGAAACAGGAAGGGAATTGGAAGAAATGATGAGGGAGAGATTTAGGAACGAAAGTTCAACAAATTACATCAAGAAAAATAAGCATGGCGATGCAAATATCACTAATAGCAGCTCCACTAGTTGTAGTGGACCAAAAAAGAAAAAGAAAAGGAAGTTCTATATTGATCCGGAAATAACAGCATCGATGAATGAAAGTTTATCTATTGGTGAGCTAATGTAGAAAATAACAGTACATACATAATACAAAAATACTACTAATCATGAATATTGAGAATATTAGAAATAATGGAGGATTCGTAATATGTTGCAATAGGAATAAATCAAGCATAATAGAATCTACATTTTAAAAAGGGAATATTGTAGTCGAGAAATAGAATTCACAATTAGGAGAGCAGAATTGAATTGTTATTTGGGAGATTAATATTTTGGAATTAATACTGAGTACAGATTTCTTTTTTATTCGTGAATAGAAGTAAGTGTTGTTGGTACGGAATAATAATTGGGTTCTGCTAGAGACTGAAATAAATTATTTTTATTCAAGAGTAGAGTAATGTGCATCACGCGCACAGAAATAGTGCTGAGTTTACGTATACCCCTTATACGATTGTCGCGAATTTCAGGGTGTACAGAAAGATTGCTGTGTTAAATTCACGCACAAAATTTGTGCGCGAGAAGTAAATTCGAACCCCGCGAAACAGTTCTCGGACGTATCTAAAGAAAAAGCAATTGACATGATGTCTGGATCATGCAGTTACATCTTTCATGATAATGCCAAGGAAATACCATATGCGATGCCAACTTTGGTGATGAGTTTCATATGTAAATGTGGGGAAGTTATTGGTCATGCAAAAAAAGCAAGTAAACACTTACAAAACTGCTAATCCATGGAAGACACTGTTCCAAAATGCATACAAGATGAAATGAATTATAGAGCTGAATCACGATATGCATGGTATCAGAACAAGCTTCAGTTGAAATTGAGTGTTAATCAAAAAACATTTGCCTGTGTCTGTGGTGAGATGCATGGAATAACACCTTTTTCCACTCATGCTTATGCCTGTCAATTTGCTGCAGAGTGCGTCAAGGAATTTGAATTGAGGAATGCTACTCCTCAACCATTGAAATCTATGACAAATGGATGTTTTTCTAATGATGTTTTGCTTGAAATTTCTCAACCCAATCATTTAACGTCTTACAAACCCATGAAATGTGAAGAAATGAAAGATCACCCATTTGTTACTATGACGTTTGAAAGAGCTGCGTTTTATGTGCCAAAACTTGAAGATCCATTGTTTGCTACACAGCTGCAAATTGTTGATAGCATCCAAGCAAAAATTATGAAACATTGGGATTTTTTCAAGTCAGTTGTTTCTAAGGCAAGGAAAGCAGATCATTCCGCACAACCAATACAAGCATTCAGATATGAAATGCACCTGTCTTTCAGTGCAAAACACCTAGCACAAAAACCGGAATGGAAAAAGTTTGGTGAGAAAACTGGTTTTGAAATGTGTCATATGGTTTCTTTTTTAAAATTTGTTGAAGAAACCACTATGAGCATGTGTTTACCCCGAACAATTCCAAAAGAAGAAATTCAATATTGGAAGGTTGCTACACCAAGCCTGATAATCACTGAAGTACGTGGTGATCAGGCCATGCACTTAGATTTGATGGGATATGATTTTGAAAAACAATTTAGAATGCTGCTTACAGGAGGGCAGAGTACAACAAAAGTGGTTGAACCTAGTCAAAAAGAAAAGGTTGGTTATAGAACAGCGATTGAACTCATTCAGAAAGGTTTGTCATCTGTTCGGGCTTTGAATTGGATAAATATTCTAGATTCATTTTTTCAGAAAATCAAAAATATGGGAGAAACGGAAAAATCATTGGATGAATATTTTCAAACAGCATTTGGTGATTTATTCAGGATTATTCATGGTGAACGTCATGTCAAACACAACAAAAATCAATCAATTACACCCAATCTGCTGGAAAATTTTGAATTCAAAGCAGCCAGACTCGTACGGTGTTCTTTGCTGTCTTTTTCTGAAATTCCAGGAGGAGTAATCCATGCTGGTAGTGGTTCATCCATAAACACGATCCGCATTCTGCTATTTTGGACTGCATATAACAAGACAAAAACAAAACAATATGATGCTGGTTTACCCAGGTAACACTTCTGCAGAATATGGTTATGATTGCAGAGTCTGTTTGGAAACATATTGATGATTTGGACAAAGAATATATGATTCATCTACTCTACTATGCATATTACGTTTCAGCAGAAGCTTACAAGCCTACAGCTTCTGGAATGTTTGCAAGTCAAGGCAATTTTTCTGAGGTGCACACACTTGTTTCAAAATTTCACATTATATGTGAATGTGAATCAGATGCAGAGAAGAATCAAAAAATGACTGAATTGCTTTCCACCTATACTAAACGTTTGTTCAAGGTTCAATATCACCGTGAAGCAAAAAAACATAAAAGAAGCTATAAGGAAAATTAAGTTTTTTCCCCCACGACCCCTTTTTTGGGGGGTCTAATACATGCAAAGGACAGATTACATAAAAAAAATTAAAATTTGTTTGTTGAATGCTAATTTCTCATTCCCTCTATGCTTTGAATTCATTTTGTGCACGAGACATGCTCACACATACATCACATGCACATACATGACACGTGCCCCACGCATGGTATAATTGGAAGACACATGTTGAATAGTTTTTAGAGTGCTTTTCACATCATAGTATCTTCAATTTGTCCATCTTAATCAATTCCATTACTTTGAAGTCCCAGGTTTGTGAAAAAATCTTTATTTTATTATCTATGATTAATCCAATTGACCTATTGCAAATTCTAAGGCAATCTTGTTTCATTGTTTTCAATCTATCACAACAGTGCTGTTAAGTCCCAGGTTCTCAAAATTGTTTGACAGGATAACGTAGAATTAGCAGGTAAACATTCAATTTGGAATTACTTCACACACTACTGTGTGGATTTTGAAGGTATTTTGGTCCGTGCATTACCACTGCAATTTTTGCACACTTTTTTTCAAGTTGAAAAACCCATCCTAATCACAATAACAAAATAAACACTTCAAATACAGCATCTAATCAATCATTCCTTTCAATATGGCGCCAACGAAAAAGGCTGTAAACTCCATTGATGACTCTAAGAAAAAGACTACCACTGTCACCAGAAAACCTCCATCTCCAGTTAAAAAAGAGAAAATCATTAAACCTAGAAAGTTGAGCAGCCCGCGCAAGTATCAGCAAAATGTGGTAGAAGTTTTCAAATTTTGCATGGATGATAGAATGATGGGTGCACAGCTTCATAATGTTATGGGTGAAGCTGGTTTTGCGTCTCCTGTGTTGAAAGCAATCAGAGAAGGTAATTTGAACAAGTATCCTGAGCTAGGTCCTGATCATTTTGATGTGAGATGCACGGAAACTCTTATTCTGAGAAAATCACATGACACTAACAAAGCTCTAAAAGACACACCCACCAGCAAATATGGACATGTTGCTTTTGTTGCCTTTCCTAATCCTGACAGATACCCTACCATTGAAACACAGACTATGGAAGAATTCAGAGATTTGATCGTCAAGATTTTTTGTAGTGAAGAACAGAAGAATGCCGAAAAAACATTTCTTCAATTTTCTCCAACTCATATCAAAATCCCAAACAATGCCCCTCCTAATAGTTCCATTGACAAAATATTCAAGGATGATAGTACACATGCAATCTTTGAAACTTATCATTGTCCAGAAGAGGTGAAGACTCCAGAAGAGCAATATTCATACATCCGTGGGAATGATTTGTGGGACATCTTCACACGCAAAAACAATGGTGAATACAGCTACTATGCAACACGCTTTGTTGGCTTTCCTGTAGGACAGAACTATCAGGATTGAAGTATCATCTCCAGATTAACAGAAATCATGTTAATTACAAAGGGTCAATACCACCTTAACAGAAGATTATCAGATTAAACCAAAAAGAATTATCGCATCAAAAACAATTGACATAATCACATACCATCCCAAAACCAATTACATAACAAATACAAAAAAAACATATTATTCATCATCTTTTTGCAACTGTCATAAATTGAGAAATCTAAATCAGCAAAGCATAACATTTGTGTACAAAAACAAAACATAATAAGTGCATTCCCGCACCAAAATTATAGAGATTTGAAGACAGTGCAAATCCTGTCAATCCCCGACCAAAATATAACTCAGTCATCAACCCAAAAACCCACCAGATTTGAAGACAGTGCAAATCTTGTCAATCCCCAACGAAAATATAACTCAATCATAAACCCAAAAACTCAACAGATTTGAACACAGTACAAATCTTGTCAATCCCAGACCAAAATATAATTCATTGTCAACCCAAAAACTCACCAGATTTGAAGACAGTGCAAATCCTGCCAATCCCTGACCAAAATATAACTCAGTCATCAATCCCAAACTCACCAGATTTGAACACAGTACAAATCTTGCCAATCCCAGACCAAAATATAACTCAGTCATCAACCCAAAAACTTACCAGATTTGAAGACAGTGCAAATCTTGCCAGTCCTCGACCAAAATATAACTCAATCATCAACCCAAAAACTCCCCAGATTTGAAGACAGTCCAAATCCTGCCAATCCCCAACCAAAATATACCTCAGTCGTCACCCCAAAAATTCACCAGATTTGAAGACAGTGCAAACCTTGTCAATCCCCAACGAAAATATAATTCAGTCATCAACCCAAAAACTCACCAGATTTGAATTCTACGATTCAGTTGTATTCTATGATTCAGTTGGTTGCAGAATTCTACGATTCAATTGGTGGGGTACTTGATTGAATTCTACGATTGAATTCTACGATTCAACTGAATTCTATGATTCAGTTGGTTGCAGAATTCTACGATTCAATTGGTTGGATTCTAGGATTGAATTGTACGATTGAATTCTACTGTATGATTGTCTGGCAAAGTTTACTTGCTCTAAGACAGATTTTAATAGTATGATTTTTATCTATATTCAGGTAAAATCTTATGGTTACGTGCAACCATAATAATGAGCGTCACACAAACGAGATTCAGGGTTATTTCAGAACTACGTGCATATTTGGGTCGAACTCCACTGGTCCCCCTTTGTAATTTCATCCTATTTATTAAAATTAATGTCGAACTCATAATATGTTTATGCACATTTCATTTTCCTACCCCACTGGCATCTGTTTCCGAAGTAGTGGCATGTTACTGAATTTTATGCCTGAAACAAACAATGCATGGTTGCAATTTTTCAATCTCAATCGTTTCCCCATTTTTATTGTTATTACTGGCTATCATACGACTTCAGTAGTAACGATGGTCCGCACTCCCAAATATCAGGTATATTGTGTATGTTGCTACCGGGACTCTCCTCTGATCACTACTGGTTACGGAAAGCAGAAGGTTACCAAGAAGAAGAAACCCCCCTTGTTTACAGCGCGACGAAGAAAGAAAACTGGAGTAATTGTTTCTCCCGGTCTTCTCGACCATATTTCACATAATCCGGGTACATGTTATTCTTATTACTACCGGTGTTTGGGAGTAGATGATTTTGCATCCTCGTTATTCATTAGAAAAAAGAGGAAGAAGCTTGAGGATGTTAGTCAACAATTAGGTCTAACGAACACCCGTAACGGTCCACAGAGTAGTGACAGCGCATTACCAGAGGTGCTCGACAATCAAATTATGTATGACCCTTCTGTCGAATCGATTAGGCGTGCCTTGATTGGTCAGGAATTATCAAACATAGACAATGACAATGATTCTGTCTCCGATGACAATTTTTTCTTTCCTAACAATGACAATGAGGAAGAAAGAAGTGAGAGCATAGAGGCCCCCCACTCTTCGATTGTCAATGATGAAGAAGGCATCAACATTGATGTTGACGATTCCCATTGTGCTTCAAACACGCTATTAATTACGACACCCAATGTAGGAAGGAACATATCTGACGAATTGAAGGTCAAGATCAAGTTAATGAAAATCATGCGGAATCATAGCATACCATTAGTTGCCGAGAAGGAATTGTATGAATGGGCTATTGAATCGGAGCGGCTTAATTTATTTTCATGGACTAAATGCAATCTCATAAAGACCAGGGCAAGTGTCATGAAGGAGATTTCCGCAACTGTGCCTGAAATAAAAGGTGATGGGTTTGAACCTCATCTTATTGACTGGTGTTCTAAGAAATCACAGAATCCTGATGTTTCCAGTCGCAAACAAATCTATGTCCGGTCGTTCCAAAAAGCACTTCATTCCCTATTAACGAATGTGACTTTGGTGAATGAAGATAATCTGTCATTCCCCCATGCTGAAGACCCCACCTTACCAGTCCGTTATCCAGAACTTCAAGGGAATATTGATATTGACGAACTCCATCACGGTGAATGGTGGATCAACACTTGGGAGAAGAGATGCAAATCCAAATCAAATGAAATTCTGGTGCCTATTATTCTCTACATGGATGGAATTGCAATTGACAATAGTGGTCAAACCACTCTTACCCCACTGAACATGACTCTTGGCATATTCAACACCCTAACTCGAAACTCCCGGCCGGATGCCTGGGAGGCTATATATTATCACCCAACATGTCCAGGTGATAAAGGTGCCGAATCAATTGACAATGTGAACAATCTTCACTCTGGCCTTTGTTTGGCTCTTTCATCTTTGAAAGATGCCTGCAACCAAACGGATGGTATTGAATGGTCTAATTTGCCGTGGAACAAGAAGAAATGGTCGGTTCGAATGAAATTTGCGGTTGCTTATTTCATAGGTGATACTCCCCAGCACGACCAACTTTGTGGACATTATCAAACGTCTAATTCAAAGATGATCTGTAGGCATTGCAATTGTCCCAGAGCACTTGGTATTAACGCTCGTGTGAATGTTTTGAAGGTTCCTGTTTCAGTTAAAACTGGTAACATGCAAGTGTCTAAGCACCAAAATGGGGAAGAGTACCAATCCATTCGTCTCTGGAATATATCTGATTTTACTGCTCCAATGGTTGACAAAGGAGTGAATGTTGAACAGTATTTCAAAAACATTTCTCACCATGGCGTACATAATGGCAACGTTTTTTATGATCTTGATTTTGGGGAAAACCCACATAATATTCATCTAGCGTCACCCGGAGAGAGACTCCATATGCACCAACTTGGTTGCGCAAAGCGTGCAGCAGAGACGTTCCGCGAGGACTTTTTAGGCAATAACCAGCGGCTTCTCGGTGAGATGGAAAGGTTAGCCAGTTACTACGGTGGTGCTGTTCAGAGGCAATCCGATCGTGACTTCCCACGAACCAATTTTTCAGAATCAATACATACAGCGAAGAAGGAGGGTAACCAGTACATTGGAATGCTTTATATTCAGATGCTGTCACTTCTGTGTGCTGGAGGTCGTCAATTGTTGTTGTCTCCAAAGACTTCTTCCAATCTTGAGAACAAGAGCAGAAAGTGTGCAGACAAAATTGACCGACGTATTTACGCCATTGAGTTGTTGTTGGGTATGGAAGAGTTCCTAAAGTATGCTGGAACGTTTGACAAGGTTTTCAAACAAGACAAGAAAGGTGTTTTGAATGTTGACAAAATGGTTGTTCTTTTCATCAACTGTATAAATAACAATCTGCAACGAAGTAAGGGAGAGGGTAACAATCTGGTGAAGAATCACATGTATTTTCATTTATCACAGTGCATGAGATTATTTGGTCCTCCCACTGGGTGGGACTCTGCCGCGAGTGAGAGCAATCATAAAACTGAAGTGAAGGCTCCTGCTAAGAGAACTCAATGAAACAAGTCCACACTTATCAAGCAAACTTGCAACTGAGTGATGGAGTATCAAACTATTGATCGACTTGATCGTGAATTTGATTTGTTTGAACATAGACCCATAACCGGACCGAATCATCCTAAGGAGGGTGGTTGGTCAGCTGGGTCTTCGTTTTGGATTGGTGTGATGAATGGTCTCCCTTACATGAAGTGGGATGAAAAAAAAACGCAAGTGTACCCTGGTTTCCATCTGATGTTCTCAAATTTTGTTGTGACGTGGTCCTACCGGCTGTGGGCAGCAGCAAGGTTTTTGGAACCACGGAGCACAAGAGGTATGACAAATCTCGCGAGATGAAATTATTGTTTCGTGCCCACCCATCGTTTAAGTCTGATTCCGGACAATTGTCCAATGTATGGTACGACTGGGCTAATTTCCAACTCGACCTCCTTGATGGACGTGGACTGAAAGTTTATCCATGTAAGATTCTGTGCCTGCTTTACCTCGAAGGTCCTTTCCCCGTGGGTAGCTCCGTTAGTGGTTTTGAATTAGTGCACGATGGTTTTTATGCCGTTGCTTGTTGCTTTGTTTCTGCAGACCCCATACCGAGCAAGAGGGATAAAGGGAAAAAACACCATCATGTGTTGGTAAAGCAAGGTGAGCTGCATAACAAATTGTATTTGTTCGACTGCAACGCCATTGAGTCCGAAGCTGCCGTTGTTAGAAACCATGGTAGTCCTGACCAATATTTTGTGCTGGGAAATCGTGAACAATGGTTGTTTAACTTCCGTGAGACAATGGCTTCACTGGAAAAGAAGGAATTACAATCAATAGTACGAGATGGTGAAAACATCACATGACTTGAATGAACAAGTTTATTATCAGATATTTGTACTTTAAATTATTTTCCGTATTTTTCATTTTTCCAGTATACTGCAACGCCGTTGCAGAAAATTGTTCATATTTAACAAGGTTGTTTCAGGAAATCCCTTTTTTCGTATGTTCGATGGTATACTACCACTGTTTTTTCCTACCCACCTTTTCATGTGTATTTTTCGTTTTTCTATTTTCTGCAACGGCGTTGCACCAAATGCCCTTTTCCTGTATTTTGGATGGTATACTAGTACGGTACAGTCATACCCCCCTTTTCATGTGTATTTTGCGTTTTTCTATTTTCTGCAACGGCGTTGCACCAAATGCCCTTTTCCCGTATTTTGGATGGTATACTAGTACGGTACAGTCATACCCCCCTTTTCATGTGTATTTTGCGTTTTTCTATTTTCTGCAACGGCGTTGCACCAAATGCCCTTTTCCCGTATTTTGGATGGTATACTAGTACGGTACAGTCATACCCCCCTTTTCATGTGTATTTTGCGTTTTTCTATTTTCTGCAACGGCGTTGCACCAAATGCCCTTTTCCTGTATTTTGGATGGTATACTAGTACGGTACAGTCATACCCCCCTTTTCATGTGTATTTTGTGTTTTTCTATTTTCTGCAACGGCGTTGCACCAAATGCCCTTTTCCCGTATTTTGGATGGTATACTAGTACGGTACAGTCATACCCCCCTTTTCATGTGTATTAGTGCTTTGCAGGGGCCCTGTGGAGTTGTTGAGTACATAGTTATTGTATGTATTGTAAGTATGTGTCAGTAAAGTTATGGTAAGAAGTACTCATACAATAACGCATACAATTTCTACTAGTACTAGTGTGCATCAAGTCAGATCAGAATTACCAAAGGTATTCTGATCTGTACCAATTCTTACCAGTACCAATTCTACCATTAGCCAACCAACCAAATTTATGTGTAAGCTATCAGCAAGGTATCTACGTTCATAGGGTTGGGGTTAGATTTGAACAAGCAAGCTGTAGTAGCAGCTAGTGGTAATTACGAGCTACCAGATCTACAAGCAAGCTGTCTATGTTCTTACCAATCATACCAATTCATATATATTACTATTCAAGTGATGTCATTCGCGCAAGCTCTTTTTTAAATTGGAACAAGCAAGCTGTACGAGCTACAGGTAATTACGAGCTACCAGATCTACAAGCAAGCTACCTACCTTCATATTGATCATACCAATTGATCTATACTACCAATCAAGTGAGTGATTCGCGCAAGTTCTATTTTAAATTGGAGCAAGCAAGCGGATTTATATTACTATTCAAGTGACGTCATTTGCGCAAGCTCTTTTTTAAATTGGAACAAGCAAGTGTACGAGCTACTGGTAATTACGAGCTACCAGAACTACAAGCAATCTACCACTTGCATACCTATCCTACCAATCAATCTATACTACTATTCAAGTGACGTCATTTGCAATCTTGCCAATCTCCAACCAAAATATTACTCAGTCATCAACCCAAAAACCCACCGGATTTGAACACTGTGAAAATCCTGCCAGTCCCCGACCAGAATATAACTCAGTCATCAACCCAAAAACCCACCAGATTTGAACACAGTGCAAATCTTTCCAGTCCCTAACCAAAATATAATTCAATCGTCAACCCAAAAACCCACCAGATTTGAAGATACTGCATATCCTGCAGATCCCCCACCAAAATATATTTCAGTCATCAACCCAAAAACCCACCATATTTGAACACAGTGCAAATCCTGCCAGTCCCCGGCCGAAATATAACTCAGTCATCAACCCAAAAACCCACCAGATTTGAACACAGTGCAAATCCTGCCAATCCTCAACCAAAATATAACTCAGTCATCAACCCAAAAATCCACCAGATTTGAACACAGTGCAAATCCTGCCAGTCCCCGACCAAAATATAACTCAGTCATCAACCCGAAAAACCCACCAGATTTGAACACTGTGCAAATCCTGCCAGTCCCCGACCAAAATATAACTCAGTCGTCAACCCAAAAACCCACCAGATTTGAGCACAGTGCAAATCCTGCCAGTCCCCGACCAAAATATAACTCAGTCATCAACCCAAAAACCCACCAGATTTGAACACAGTGCAAATCTTTCCAGTCCCTAACCAAAATATAATTCAATCGTCAACCCAAAAACCCATCAGATTTGAAGACAGTGCAAATATTTCCAGTCCCCGACCAAAATATAATTCAATCATCAATTCAAAAAACCACCAGATTTGAAGACAGTGCAAATCCTGCCGATCCCCCACCAAAATATAACTCAGTCATCAATCCAAAAAGTCACCAGATTTGAAGACAGTGCAAATCTTGCCAATCCTTGGCCAAAATATAATTCAATCGATAACCCAAAAAACAACCAGATTTGAAGACAGTGCAAATCTTTCCAGTCCCTAACCAAAATATTGAAAAGAATTCACCGTGTAACGCGTATTCCTACGTACTAAGCGGGCGTATTGCACGAAAAGTCATAAGGGCAAATAACCTTATTCTTAAGGTTATTTCTCAATGAATAATCGTCGGCGCTTATATATGGATTGCCTCTTAGCGGAATTTCCCCATCAGCTCACTCTTTGAAGAATTAACAACTCTAAAACCTCACACTATCATGCCCTAAAACCTATGTACAACCTATTACTAATTCTACATGATAAGGTACAATCACATGTGATATTCAACGAGAATATCACAGTGAATTATACGGTAGCAAAAGACCGATCGAAGATGGTTTTGCGTGTGTTTATTGTGTCTTAATTACATGTGTTTTGTATGCTAGAAATTACACGTTACGACGAATAATTTTCTGACGAGTAATTAACCTGCCGTGGCAAAGACAATTGAACTGTAACAATGATCGTATTATTCACTAAGTCGATCGACCGTAAGGAAGATTGAGTTTTGTTTTATTACTGTTACGACACACTTTTTCTAGTTTATCAGACCTACAGCACTCTCTACGAGCTGTGGCCAGCATCCTACAATGCTGAAGAACGAATGGCGTTTCCCAAGAGAAACGAAGTTTGAGTACGAAGACCAAAGAATCCGGATTAGCCTGATCAGCAACCGGCAACAACCCTCAAGGATGTAAAAGGGGCAGTTGCTTGTGGAGCCCTGGAATAGACCAACACCAGGGCGGCCTCCCTTGAAAGAAGAGGCCAAAGACTCGGACCAAGGTGGTGGCTCCACCGGGTTTCGAGATCCAGCGACAAACAAGGGAAAAGAAACTGGATGATTCAGCTGAACGAATCGCCCAGGTTGGCATCAGTTGAAAGGAATCAATATTCGAGAACACTGATCTTTCACTGAAAACAAGAATGAAGTGAGCCAGAAGATTGAGCCTCAAGTATTCTGTGGTGGAAAACAAACCGCGAAGAACATCTGCGGTAGGAACAGATTGCGAAAGAACATCTGCTCTAGAATCGAGAACACCAAATCTCGAAGAACGAAAGATCTCAAAGATCCAAAAAGGAAAAAGAGAACACTAAATTCTCAGGAAACAATCTTTCACCACAGAAATACAGAATGAGCAAATCCATAGACCGGATAGAATAGCTCACAATCTTAAATTGCGACAAAAGCAAAAGCTCACACAAAATACAGACAAACCGGAACGAAAGTTCGATCTGAATAGTCAGAAAGCACAAAACAAACCGGAAAAAAAATTCGATCCGGATATACAAATAGATAAGCAAATCACACTCGAAGGTCACCAACGATTAATATCCATCATCTCACACCCAATCCTTTGATTCGATTACACTCTTCCACCACAAACTCCCATCGAATACATCGAATACCATCCTCCAAATATTCGAATTGGATACATCGAATACGAAACGAATACATCAAAAAGACCACCCATACTCCAAACGATCATTTGAAATCTCCTCTCCACCATGGTTCAAACTAGAGCAAATGACACCAGTGAGGAAGAAAAAATGGAGGTGGATGATCCACAAGATTCTGATGAGAACAATAGAGGAGGTAGGGAAGATGACGATGAGTTTGAAGATAGAATCATGCAAGTAATGGAAAGGGCCCTCGGTGACCCAGAAATGAACTCAACCATGAAGAGCGTCATCGACCAAGAAGTAAAGAAAAGGATCAGAGCGATAAGGGATGCCGAAAGTAGGGGTGAGAACCCAGATGATGAGAATAGTGACAATGAAGAGGGAAACCAAAACGCTGACCAAAACGAGGATGCAAGAGCTGATCGACTGGCAAGGAGGTTGTCCCAACCCAGAATACAAATCAGGGGATTCAACAACGGGAGATTTCTGAACCCAGAACAGCTCGCTTTCAGAAGCAGCTTAATGGACTTTGGTATCAACTATGAATCAGCTGAAGAAATTATGAGGGGAGGGATGTCTAATATTCGTGAAATTACAGACCTCAACAAGGAAAGCATAAAGTCATTCATGCATGGATTGAAATCTATCAGTCCAGACTGTCCTAATCCAAAAAGTATCCACTATGGTAACAGGCTATCATCGAGGCTTCTCACATGGGCAAGTTGGGCTCGGTATCAACCATTGATTGGAGTCAAACCAAGAGCTATTGACTGGAACGCAAACCCAAACAATCTGGAATTGCAGCAATTCAGAATCAAGATGATGGAGTCGAGCGTGAAATCACAGGAAAAGTCAACCCCACCTGAATTAAAGGATCTTACGAAATTCAGAGAATGGGAGGAAGGCTTCCGACAAAATTTGAGATACAGATTCAACTCTGAAGGTTTCCCAATCTTGTATGTGATAAGACCCCAAGAAAAGGAAGATGTTACCGATGAAGCCAGGTCTGGAACAGTCGGGCAAAGTCCAACAGATACCTATCCAACTTGGAGTGACTACAATGAAAGGTGCGGTGTTTTGTCAGGCCCCCAGTATGATGAAGATAACAACGTCGTCTGGAGGTTGTTATGTGATGCAACAAGGAAAGATCCTGGTTGGGAATATGTGGCACATTTCCAAAACACTGAACTGAACTCAGGAAATGCTAGAAATGCATTCATTTTGTTGATGCAGCATGCTTACACTGATACCAATATCACCATGGTTCTGAACAAAACCTATCAGGAAATGAAAGAATCACATTACACTGGCGATGCTAAGAATTATGATTGGAACAAACACAAGAGGAACTGGACTGCTTTTCATGGAACAATCCTGAGATTTGAAAAGAACCACAATGAAAGAAGATTTGTTTGGGACTTTATCAATTCAATCAGTGATGAGAGACTTGATGCTGCCAAGGCCGATGCAATTGACGAGAGCAAAGACTATCGTGACAACTTCAATGAATGTTTGATTCTATTCACCAATCGGCTTGGATTGAAGAAGCTTGCAAATGGAAAGCATAAAAGAGGTTCCAGAAGTGTGTATTCTGTGGGCACGACCAGCAATAAGAAGCAGAAGACAACTGGAACATTTACAGGAAAAGTTGAATGCAAGCCCTATCCAACAAGTGTTTATAAAACAATGTCAAAAGAACAGCGTCAGGAGCTTTACCAGATGAGACAGGCAAAGAAGAAACGAAATCTCAAGGCTGCTGAGACCAAAAAGGCAAAGGAAGCTGAAAATGAAGGCACAGGTGATAGCTTTGGATCAAAATCTAAGAAATGACATAATAACCGGATACTAGAAAACAAATTGTTAAAAATGGTGAGCCGGTCATTGTTCTGTATTGGACACAGGCAGCATGGGCAAGGATGTCATTGTGGGCAATGGAACCAGCGAGCTCCAGGTCACTGTTGGTGATGGTGCCATTGGGGTTGTCAAAGGTGACTAGTTGGGAGGAGACCCATTTGGGGAAGGCATGTCTCCACAGTAGGGGTTGGATTGTACCATCAGGGCGTGGAACAAAATAAATGCCCCCCATACCATCCCCAGAGGCATCACAGGCGCCCAAGTTGGCAGGGAAGGGGTCCGGCACCAGTTCAGCAATAGATGTTGGGCGGTTGGATAGATCAGTGGCTAGCCATTGGAAGTCTCGAAGGAAGCTGTGGACTCGCTTGGTGAGCCGGATGCGCTGCCGGCCTGTCTCATACTGATATGCCGAGCATGAAAGGAATTTAATACTCCCCATGTGTCCATGTGAAAGCATTGACTAAGAACCGATGCAATCGTCCTGTAACAAATCACCCGTGTTCCCACAGTAGTGAAAGATAGGCTTGAGCAATGGATACACCACTGAATATCCCCAATGCTTTGTGAGGATATCAGCACAATTATCCTTGCCTGCAAGGTGCTGCATAAAGACGAAACCCCTTGCGATCATGCTCCTAACATAGTGATATGAAAGGATGTGATGCCTCTTGTGGAGCCTTGCATATGGGAATGTGGAAGTTTGGATCATCTTTTCATTATCTCCCCATGTGTAGGACGTGTCGTGCACTCTAGTACCAAGGTATCTGAATGACTGTCGAATGTCAACGATTTGCTCGATGCAGGTTCTAGCAGATACAAACTCAGCACCAAAGGTGGCTGTTTCGGATGTTGCTTGCTTCTTGGAGAACCACATGATGGGGGTCTTATTGGCAAAATGCAGAATACCAGTTACAGCTTTGCCACTTAGAATGTCATGCATTAAGTTAGCATCGTAAAAATGAGACAGTACAACTACCTTGCCGAGGGGGGTAGGAGCATCACTTGGTAGATCTTCAGAATGCTCCCCATATACGGTATTAGACCAGTCGGTACTGGTGCCTTCAGTGAGTACAAAATCTGGGGCGCCCACTCTGAATCGGATTTTGAAGTGTCGAAACTTGGAGATGTACCCGTAGATTCTTTTGGCTCTGTTGAGATGGCCTTCCCTAGGCTGCACTCGAAAACTTGACAATGTCATGACTGCAGTTTGCACGTCAAAACGTCCAATAGCTATGACCCATTGAAGTGATCCAATCATGCTTTGATACTTTTGGATATCAGTATCACTTAGGAAGGATGTTGAGTCTAACTCTGGATGGTCGTTCTCAGCAAGTGGTGAATGGAATCTGGTGGTAGGTTTGCAGCCAAACATTTGTACATATGAGGCCTCCATTTTCTCGATGAACTTGATGGGGTTCATGCAGAGCACACCATGTTCGTCTCTTTCGAATCCACATCCCAAATGAAAGTTCATTGGCCCAGAACCCTTTAACTTGAAATTATAAGGTTCAGACTGTAGGATTATCAGAAAAGCTTCAGGATTGGCCATACATAGGCAAAGGTCATCAACATATGTGCATATGAGCTCATATACTGGCTCCCCATGTTTGTTGTTGCCAGGTTTGATAAAGATTTCAGGTTCTGCCTTGGATCTTTCGAAACCTAGTTCAGCAAGGCAGGCAGCAAGTAGATCACCAAAACACTTGCCAGATGATCGTAGTCCATATAGGGCCTTGTAAATCAATAGGAGGTGGCCTGCTAATGGTCCAAATTCAGCGCCAGCCTTGATGCATACTTTCTCACAGGTGACCGCTTCAAGGTACGCATTACCAATGTCAGTTCCCCATGCTTCTAAGCTATTCAGTTCGGCAAGGAATAGGCACATGCGTAGGCCCCGAAGGGAAACAACTCCTGCATATACACTGTGGACGGGAGCTTCAGTGAGATTGCGATTTGCAACTAGCCGTGCTTTGTGTCGACCATCATGCTTGACTGCATAAATCATGTGGACCTTGATTTGTTGGAAACCAATGGGTATATTGCTAGCCTTGTAGATACCTTTGTCAATAAAGGTGTCATATTCTTGAAGCTGCGACATCTCTAGAGCTATGGCATCTTGCCATTTGGTGTTGCCATTTGCAGTATCGAACTGGATAGCTTCTTCATGATTGCGAGGTACTTTGAATCCATACTGGTACTGTGGAGCAGTTCGAAATGAGCGAAGTTTGGCTTGATGGATTAGCCTGTCTAGCTTCTTGGTTCTTCGGGCAAGGGAAACAATGCGTTTGAGATGTTTCCAACCAGGTTGATCAAGCATGCTGTTATCCTTTGCATATTTGGCTACAGTAACAGGATCGTCTGCAGCTACATTGGAGAGAGGTTCATAGGTACGCTCCATGTTTTCCCACTCAATCCATAGGTTGTATTTGGAGCCTTTGTATTGAGGATGCTTGCTGTCAAGTGGACCTTGATGGCCAAGTATGCGGCGAAATGACCAAAGTTTGCCATCTTCTTGGGTGACATCTCTGTGGATGTAGTTCATGACATCATTGTAGGCGATGATATCTTCAAGTTCATCATCTGTATGCTTGCACTTGAATTTGATGAAGTCCTTATTTTGCTCAATGCTGTTTTCAACGTCAACAACTGTCATTCTTTTCTGGGTGCCATCAGGGAGGGGCATAAGGAAAGAGCGACCTTGCAAGTCAGCAACAGGGATAGCAGGGATGGTGATGGGTTTGCCATCATCATCAAATTGGGCGTTGCCTTCTGCATCAGTAACAACTACCTTAGATGGGCCTACAGACGGGATAGCCAGATTGGTGGTTGGAGGTATGGCGTCACTAACATCAAAATATGCTAGCTCAGGGGGACCAAAATCATCTTCAGTGACAGGAACACCGGCAGGGGTTTTGCTGAAGATGTGGAGTGTTGGAGGACCATCAAGAATTTGGTTGATTGCCTTCAGGAAATGCATTGGACAACCGAAGTGCATGGTAGAAAGCAAAGGGCCAGAATTTAATGGGCAAATTAGCACCAGACAGCATGGTGCGCATTGAATTAGCCAGTGTGCGATGCCCTCGTTCGACTGTACCATTCTGGTGTGAAGCATCCGCACCAGTGGGGAAAATTGAATATCCAAACGCAGAGAAGAGGTTTCTGACATCAGGATTGTGATAGAGCTCGCCGCCTTGATCAACGGAAACATACTTGTCGGCACAGGTTGGGTTGTACTGGGCGAAGAAATGCTCCAACCAGTGTAGGGGCGCTGCCTTCGAGATTCGTGTATCACCGTATTTCATACCTGTGTAGTGATCTGTGATGAGAATCCAAGCTGTTTCTCCATGAATGCCTTCATAATCGCGCTTGCGTTTGCTGTTGGAGGATTTGGTACCTGAGAATGCAAAGTCAATGGATAGACCTTGAAACGGTTGTGTGGCCTTTCGTGTGGAATGTGTGCCAGCAGGTGTTTTGGTTTGCTTACATTGTATGCAGGTTGGGCATTGGTCAAGAATACTGGTTTGACGCTTGAACTTTGGTACTCCAACGATGTGCTTATGAGCATTATACAGAAAGTCATCGCATGGGTGCCCCAATCGTTGATGCCACAGGAGTTTCGATGTCTTGGTTTTGATGGCGTGGATGGGGATACTTTTGTCCACAATCTTGGTGAAAAACAGGTTTGCATCAAACTTTGGCATGTCGCTGGTATCAGAATGAGCTTGAGCTGCTTCAGCGCATTTTTGTAGATTGACAAGATTCGTGTATATATCATACCTGTAGTTGCTAATTGCTTCTTTGGAGGCCAGTTCACAAGCTTCCTTGAACTGTATGTCTGTAGCTAGGGCATAGGCTGACGATGATGCACAATTAGCATATGGAGATCCAATATCAATGTCTGGGATCAGTACTGGGTGTGTATAGCATTGACCATCAATGATGCTTCCATGGAGGACAATGCTGTTGGCAGTGTTCTGCTTGTGATGACAGATGATTGTGAGGTTGCCGTTTTGTGGAGCAGATGAGTCATAGTTGTCAATGAATGATTTATGGATTGACTGCCCACTGAACTGACGTCGCATGCGAGATGTCATTCCACAGAGATCATTCTCACTCAGTAATGTCGTTGACAGGGAGGGAGAATAGTAGAAGAAGATTTTGAGATACCCTAAGTGGTTGGGTGCTGGGATGTGCAAATATCCCGAACCTTCTGGGATGCAGGTAGCTGCTTTGCCTCCTATGGCTGCTGTGAGCCTGACCGGACATTTTCTTATCCTGGTGTAAGGTTTGTAACCGTGCAGGATGTGTTTGAGATTTGTGCATGAAACCTTTGCACCGGTGTCAATCTGAGCCCTGACACCCTGTTGGAAATAGGTTTTAGCTGCAATGGGGTCTCGTGGGACTAGGGATTGCACATTGTATGTACCAGCTGGCGTAGGGTTGTCCCTATCGAAATTGGGATCCTCATTGGTCTTCAGGTGTGGTTCCAATGTAGGGGTCGTAGCCCCGAGTGGTTCCATATCACAGTAGACATCAATTGGGATTGATGACTGGAGGCTGTCTTTTGGAAGGAGGTCGACGGCACCAATTATGACAGATTCATAGGAGCTGACACTGCTGGAGTCCAAGGAGGGGCATAAGCTGTTCACTTGGGACGCTGTGATGTTGTCAAATCCTTGAGGATCATCTTGAGGTGATGTCATAGTATGGCTCCAAGAAAGACTTTCTATTCTTGGCCATTGCAAAAATTTTGGTTTTCTACTGTAGCATCAGGTGAAGCCTCATCTTGATCCTCATTGCCAATGTTGATCTGAGAGATTTGTTGGGTGGAGTCTAAGAGTTGTTGGGTCTGTTTATTGGATTTGTTCAGGAAAACAGCCGCAGCAATCCTATGTTTCTTCAGGGACTCAATATCTTGCAATGCAGGACAATTATCGAAATTATGACCGGACATGTGGCAAACAATACATTTTCTGGATGTGTCAAAAAGACTAGGTTGCTTATCGAATGCCGTGATAGCATTGCAATATGCTTGGTGGAGGAAGGGATCGTCAGATTCTTCATCCATCTCCGGGTAGCCAAGTGATTCAATCAGGCTGATTGAGTGAGAGGTCAGAGTAGAAGGTGTTCTAACAGTGCTGTTGCTAGCGCGCTTTTGAAATTTATCATTGCGCCGGTGACCTGGTCTTGTACCTGAGACAGGCAATTGCTTGGGCTGGATTGATCTGGAGGCGTTCCTCTTGTACTTTTGTTCAGCCTTGATCTCTTGTTCATAGGTTTGAAGGGTTTGTAGAAGCCTACCTGCCTTGTATTTGTCTCTTTTGAATTGATCGTCGGAGTCGCGTTCATCTTCAGTTTTCTCAAATAGTTCGTGACTGAGAGTGGTTCCTGCGATCAAATTACTGACTTCTTCTGTTGAACTCAATGTGCTAGGTTGGTTTTGGAGGAAAACTCTGAGTCGCAAGTAATCCTTGTATCTGAAGTAGTATTCTTCGAGGGATTCATTTGCTTCTTGGTTGGGAGGGTTCCTGACCATTCTGGCTGCATTGGATTCTCTCTTTGAGTTGGGATGTGTTTGAGCAATTACGGTGTACAGAGCTTCATAACCTTGTCCTCCTTCAAAGCTTTGAATTGTGGACTTCATTCTAACGCATGAGTCAGGGATGATCTTATCGGTTCTGAGTGCAGTGTAGATGAGATTACCCCATTCGTGAATTGCCAATTCATATCTTGCAGGTAGGTCGTGTGGTAGTTCATCACCAATGGTAAATCCCCTAAGATGGTCAGCTTCGCGTCTATAGAGATAGTAAGGGTGAATGTATATATGATGCTGCTGTGCGTGTGTAGTGATCTCTCTGTACCACTTTCTGACCTGAGGGTGGCTGTCATCCTTAAGTTGTGGAAACCCCGAGAGAAATAGTTTGTCTCTAGCTGCTTCCTTTGACTTGTCAGAAGCTCTGGTTAGATCAAAACAGTCGCCACTTCTGGTGATCAGGCGCTGGTCATTTCTCCCACTGCCTAGGTTGTGTAGGTAGTAGTTTTGCCTGACAATGGTTTCGTTTCCCGATGAGTCGGTGTAGGTGATTGGGAAGTCTTTCATGTCATCTCTGGTGAGGAATTCATCTTTCCTGTAGTAACGGTCCTTCACTGGTGGTGGTAAGGTGGCTGGATTCCATGGGAGGTCAAGTGTTGCTTGATGGTTGGCACCAGCGTTTGTGTTGTTGTTATTGATATTGCCGTTGTTGACCAATTGTTGGAGTAGGTTGGTCAATTCTTGCATGTCGGTGCCTGGTGTAGTGGGCGCCGGGTTTGGAGCTGTGGCATTTTCATCGGTGTTGGCCTCATTTTCACCATCACCGTCGTGTTGAACCTCACCTGTATAGATGCCGTTGAAATAGTTGCCGGGGTTATTTGTCTTCCAGTTTCTTCTGAACTTCCATTGGTTGATGTTGAAGATTACTGTGACGACTGGTTTTGGGTTATTTGCTGCTTCAGCACGTCTGACGGCTTCTATTCCTGCAGAGTCAAATTCCTGTGGAGTTCTGATCCGTTGGTTTGATAACCCAGGGTTGACAAATCGTACGGGGCATGAATCAAGGAGCTGGGCTATGTGTCCCTTTTCTAGTTCATCGATGTTTAGCATTTCCAAGGTAATGCCGTTGCAGAAGGCTTCTCTTAGTGCGGTCACTGGGGCCGGACCAAGGGTTCTAGCGCCTTCGTCATTGGCATCCGATATGAAGAGGGTTGACACCTCGGGTGCCGTGAGCGGGACAGTTTCTGCATAGGTGCCATTGAGAGAAAGGACTTCTTGGGGGTTGTTGTCACTTTGAAATTTGAATGCAATCCCATAGACATTGGACCAATCGTATGCTTCTGGTGGAGGAACCATGCTGGGTGTCGAATCGGCTTTCGATGTGGCGGCGACGTCGGTGCGAGGAATTCGAATTCTCAGATAAACGTTCGTCGTTGTCGAAGTGTAATTAACCCGTGTCCGGAAGTGAAATTTGAACCGAAATGACCGAGTGGAGACGAAGGAATGGTGGAATGGGAGTAGCAAGGAATCCAAGTTGTTGGAGCCGTTGGAATGGTCCGCGGAGGTGCGGCAGTCAAAGGGATGACCGAAGGAATGTTCCAAAGGAGGAACAAACGGCGGTGTTGAGTTTTGTGATTGGATCCGTGGTCGCAGAATTTCCGGACTGGGATCGATATTGTAGGCCGTGGAGATAAGAGGGATAGATATTGCTGTTTGATTGGAATCGCTCAGTGTTGCGCGGAGCAATCGATGGAGATATTCAAATTGAAATATCGAGATATCGAATAGTTTGCAAAAGTGATTAAAGCAACTAGTATCGTAGGATGAGTTGCGGTCTGGTGTGGTGTGATGTTTTGATTAGCACAATCAGATGGGCGTCGATGGTCCTTTATGGGGATGATGGACGCGGAAGGGAAAATATGGATGGGTGATTGCAATGGGCGTGTCTGGTGCAATTGGCTTTCAGTAAAGACGGCGGTGGTCTTTAGTTT
Organism: Pseudo-nitzschia multiseries; assembly: GCA_037355745.1. NCBI lineage: Eukaryota > Bacillariophyta > Bacillariophyceae > Bacillariales > Bacillariaceae > Pseudo-nitzschia > Pseudo-nitzschia multiseries. The sequence goes on along the minus strand of CM074782.1, from coordinate 16,671,925 downwards.
GTATTAACGTAATCGTAATCGTTCGATCGTCGTCCTTAGATGTGTATTACCACAGAAGAATATTCTCGGTAGAATGTTCTGTGGATACACCCCTTGATATGTACGCTTCTTGGTCGTGTATTACAGAAAAAGATTCTTGGTAGAAGGATCTGGAGACACCCCTTGATACGCGAGTAAGGAGGAGAAGGGGGGAGGCCAAAGTGTAGCACACGGATGGGCGTCACTACAAAGTTCCTCTGGATTTAACCGACAGTGGAGGTGCTGAACGGCCGGAGATAGATAGCTCAAGGTATACACGATCCTACGGATGGGCAGCAATCGTGTGAGTTATAAGGGCTCTATAACCTGTTGTTACTCTAAAAATCGACCAAAAGGTATAGGATAATTGAAATTTAAAGAGATGTGAGCTCAGAGAGACGCTCTTATTTTTACTGGGTATTTTCACTGTATCGGGGCTCTCTGCTGTATTTTACATGGTAGAGATCTTCCCCGGGTTATTTGTTAGTACTGTCTTCTTTACCATCGTACCGATTCTTCTGTTGCTGTTGCTGTATTAGCGTCGTGTCGGTCTTACTGTATCAGTCATTCGATGGTATTGGTCATTGTGGGGTTAAGTATTCTGTTGGATGGGGCGTATGCTTATTCGTGGTGTATGCGCTGGATATGAGTAGGCCCATCTGGAATCGGTACTGATTTTCTTGATTGCAATAAGTAATTTCCTCACGGGATATCAAGTATATTCTTTTGAATGTACTTATGGATTCCAAGTGTTCACTTATTGGTCAGGTCTTTGGATATGTCTTGTTTCTAACCGATTATTGTCTTTTGTTTGTAGTCCTAAGTGATTTCATTTTTACCACTTAGGGATTTCCAAGTAGTGGAGGTGCGTTTGTTTCTAACGCTTGATCGTTCTCGTATTCCGCACCTCGGTCGTCGATTCGTTCGTTTTGTCGGCTTTTTCGATCGAATTTGATGCCGACAGAGTCCGTATTTTTCGCCGACAACAGTCGCAAGGCTTCTTGGAGGATGGAGAAGAGTCCCATGGAGCCAGGAATGGCAATAGCCATGGAGCGTAGTTCTCCCAGCACTTTGTGCCACTGTTGGGCGGGGACATGGCGTTGGTTGCGTGTGATGGAGTGCAAGATTTCCTGTAGCCGTGCTACTCGATGGGGAGGGAGGCTGATGGTTTTGTTGATGGAATCAATGAGCCAGCCAAGGATAACTTTTGTAGTGGTCCAGGTGGCATCTCCTTGGAGCATTTTCTTGAGGGAGGCGGGTTCCTGTCTGAATGGGGTGTCCGTGGCCTCAAGGGGCCGGAAAACTTTGTCTAGGGATTGGAAGAGCACTCGCTTGATGGCGCGGCGGGTCCATTTGTTGCCCTGAGCTAGGCCACAGAAGTCATCCACATAGACATCCCAGTAGCGAACAGGCCGCTTGCTGGGGGGGGGTGCTATGGGGGGTGCTTTGAGTGGCCTCGGGAGGGGGATTCGGTGTGATTGCAATGGGGAGGGCACGTGGAGATGGGGCTTCAGATGGGAGATCAAGTCGATGGGGTGTGAGCCTGGCCGCTGCCTGTCCCTCTAGATTTTGATGATGGAGAAAATGAAGAAGAATACTGCGAGCTAGACTCACATGCAGATACCACTGCCGCTGGAAGCAATATGGTATTGCTAAATCCTGATCAGATCACAACACATGTTGATGTTGCGCCCTTTTCTGAAGAATACAAGCCAATCAAAAAGATACCAATTGGAAGTTGTGCTACTGCTTGGACAAATCCAACATCAGGTCAAGTATACATCATAGTGTTCCATCAAGCGCTGTACTTTGGGAACAAATTGAAGAACAGCTTGATATGCCCAAATCAAGTGAGGGATTGCAATTTCAACTCTGTTGAAGAAACACCCCGTCAGTTTGACCCCAGATCCAAGCATGGAATCACAATCCAAACACCAATGGAAGATGACGACCCCAGGAAAGTTTTCATAAAACTGAGTATGAGAAATGTGATTTCTTATTTCCCCACAAGGAAGCCAACAAGAATGGAGCTTGATAACTGCCAACATTTGATAGCAACAAATGACACCCCATGGGATCCTCATTCACTGAAGTTCAGGATGGCTGAGTTAGCAATCCACAATGGTGACCCAATTTCAGGGGACCAGTTTAGCATTCAAGCCATGTTGACCGAAGATGATCAAGCCATGTCAACTGAGGATGCAAGCTCGATTGTAACGGAACCTACAAGTAATGTTACAAATATGCTCTCCAAGACCAGCTTAGAGACCAGGCATCCAAATCTCATGCACCAATGCAAACTGAAGAGATTGCATCAGGTATCAACCAGAAGAATGCTAACCGAATGTCAAATTGCAACAGATGGCAATCTTTCTCATTGGATTTCTTCAGTAACAAATATTTCAAGCGCGCGAAGGGTAGACCAATTTTTGTTTGATGACACAGAATTTGATTTCATGGAAGATCCTGAAGATGAACCAAAACAAGCCCCTAGCTTGCAAGAAATTGACAATACACTTGAGAGGAGGTCTCTTGATAGAAGAAATCAATGGGGATCATCAGTGATAACTATTGAAGGTCCAAACAAGGTAGACTGTGAATGCCTAGCCAAGACTTGGAATATTAGTTTCAAGAAGGCTGAACAGACACTGAAAGTCACAACTCAGAAGGCACTGAGGAATTTGCAATTACCATTGATGAAGAGGCTGCCAACACAGCGCTTTAGAAACAAGAGAATTGCACAAGGAACCTGGTACACTGATACGTGGCATGCTAGGAGCACCAGTATTATGAGGCAAGAAAAATGTGCGCAGATCTTTACAAATGGAAATGGGTTTGAAGTATTTATACCAATACAGGACAAATCACAAGCGCATCAAGGGTTGAAAATATTCATTCATGAAGTTGGAATCCCTGAGCATTTAATCTCTGATGGTGCTCCAGAACAAGGATCTCCAAGAACCTACAAGACCCACTGGAATTCAATTGTAAAACGCAACCATATTCATCAGACATTCATACAACCACATTGCCCATTCCAAAATCGAGCAGAACAAGCGATTGGTCACCTTGGGAGTGCAATCACAACCAAGTCAGCAAAGAAGAAATCACCGAGGAGATTATGGTCATTTTGTGGTGAACTATGTGCAAATATCAGGCAGAGAACAGCATCGAGCAACCCTTCTTCAATGGGGAGAACTCCATTTGAATTGGTTCATGGCTATAGGCCCGATATTGCACTATACACTTCATCAGAATGGTATGATTTTGTGTCTTACTTTGATAAAGGTGATTCTTCCTCGCGTGGAGTTGAAAGATTGGGTCGATGGTTGGGCCCATGTGGCAATAACATAGGTGGAGGTGATTGTTTTTGGATCCTGACCGGATCAGCAATACCAATATCTACAAACTCAATAAGGCCTGTCAAGGAATATGAATGGAGGGATAGAGATATTCTCAGAAGAATGGAAGCAATTGACAAATCAATTGAATCCAAGATTGGTGATGAAGTGAAAGACAGCGCGTCCTTTTTCCAGGAAAACTACCCGGAGCCTCAAATGGAGCTATTTGAGGAACGACCAGTGAGATCATCTGATCTGAAACTTGAAATGGCTGAGCCAGAGGCGTCAGTAGAAGATATTGATGAACCAGATGAATATCTGGGGAATGAAGTAATCATTGAAAGAAATGATGAAAGGCTCAGGTGCATTGTCAAGGATAGGGTACACGATCTGCAAAACCAACCAATTGGAGTAAGAAATGAGAATCCCATACTAGACATGAGGCTGTACAAATTGCAACTACCTGATGGCACCATTGAGGAATACACAGCAAATATTGTTGCAGAGAGTCTGTACAGTTCTGTTGATGATGATGGACGAATGTTCACAATGTTAGATGAGCTAATTGATCATGAATGCGACAACACTGCTTTAACTGATGAGGAAGCCACAACTATAGCCAAAAATGACCGTCAAAGCCATAAGCCAACAACTAGGGGTTGGAGGATTCTCGCCAGCTGGAAAGATGGGTCAGAATCATGGTGCAAGCTCAGTGACGTTAAAGAATCATTCCCAGTGCAACTAGCTGAATATGCTGTCAACAATAAACTTGAGAAGACACCAGCATTCAGATGGTGGGTGCACAAAATTTTGAGAAGAAAGGATCGAATCCTTAAAGCAGCCAAAACAGCAAAGTATTGGTTGAAGACTCACAAATATGGTGTTGAATTGCCACATTCAATCACACAAGCACTGGCTATTGATAAGAAAACAGGCACTGATCACTGGGAAAGAGCAATTCACAAAGAAATGACCAACAATATGGCAGCGTTTGAATTTTCTGATGATGATGTTATTCCAGTCGGTCACAAGGAAATAACCACCCATATGATTTTTGACATCAAGCTTGGATCCCTAACAAGGAAGGCTAGGTTGGTAGGGGACGGTCACAAGGTCCCTGCCATAGCAAAAGAGAATACCTATTTGTCTGTTCCCAGTCGGGATTCAGTGAGAATATTCTTCCTGCTGGCAGCGCTGAATGATTTGAAGGTTCTCTCAGCAGATATCCAAAATGCATATTTGACAGCCCTGATTAAAGAAAAATACTTTCTAAAAGCGAGAGCTGAAGATGGCTTTCCTCCACACCTTGCAGGACGACCTTGCAAGATAGTTTGCGCATTGTATGGATTGCCAGTGGCAGGTGCATCTTTCAGATCATATCTCACACAGCATTTGAGGGATCTTGGATATTCCCCATGCAAAGCAGATCCAGATGTGCACTTACGAATCAAAACCAGGAAAGATGGATCCAGATACTGGGCAATGCTCATTGCCTATGTAGATGATATCTTATGTTCTGGTGAAGATCCAAACTTCCAGCTTGAAAACATTGAACGTAAGCTCAAATTGAAGGATGATACCATTGAAGAGCCAACCCTGTATTTGGGAGCTGATATTGGAAAGTTCTACTTTGAAGGTGATTCAAAACCAAGATGGTCATTATCAAGCACCAAATATACGGCAAAAGCTGTTGCAGCAGTCGAACAAGAGCTAGGAACTGAAAAATATGGCTACAAGTATCTACCAAAGTCAGCATCCAGTCCACTGTCACATGATTATCGACCGGAAATTGATATATCAGAGGAATTGAATCCTGAATTGCAAAATTACTATCAAGGTTTGATTGGAGTTCTCAGGTGGATTTGTGAATTAGGAAGGCTTGACATTGTAATGCCAGTCTCGCTGATGTCAAGGTATTTGGCTCAAGCAAGAAAAGGACATCTGAATCAGTTGTTTCATATATTTGCGTATTTGAAAAAATACAACAGGTCGAAATTGGTTTTTGACGATACAGTACCAAGCATTGATGAGAGTAAATTTCAAAAATGTGACTGGTCTGAATTTTACCCTGGTGCTGCTGAAGTCATTCCAGCAGATATGCCTGAAGCTTTGGGAAAACATGTAACAATAAGTTGTTTTGTTGACGCTGACCATGCCGGATGCAAGGCAACAAGGAGATCTCATACCGGTGTTATTATCTTCATTAATAATGCACCGATCATATTGTTTTCCAAAAGACAGACAACAGTCAAAACATCAACTTTTGGATCTGAAATCATTGCTTTGAAAATTGCAATCGAGTTGGTTGAAGGTCTAAGGTACAAGTTGAGAATGATGGGTGTTCCAATTGATGGAAGCACCAATGTGTATTGTGATAATGATTCTGTAGTCACAAATGTTACACGACCTGAAAATTATGTAAGAAGAAGCACAACAGCATCGCATACCACAAAGCGCGTGAATCTATTGCAGCAGGAATTATCAGAGTTGCAAAGGAACCAGGTTCAACAAATATTGCTGATTTGTTTACAAAGTTAATGAGTGGCGCTGTTTTCCGGGAACATTGTTCTCGTTGCATGTGGTAAGAGATTTGATAAAAGAAAATCAATCATTCGATGGAATGTTCGATCGATCGTTCCATCGAAGTAACAAGTTGATTTTGTTCGATCATGGAATAATCGATCTGCAATGAGCATTTCGAAAATGGATAATTTGATCCATGAATACAATATATCAAACCGGCAAGGATCAGGGCAAAATGCCATGATACAAGCCAGAATGAATGCCAAAATGCCTCCCCATTTTGATAGGGCCTCTGATGGTAGACTGGATACAGTTTGGTATTCAACATACGATGACTCACGATGAATAGGTTCAGTCATAGAATCCAGCCGCTTAACGGTTGGAGGATTTACGACTGAAGGGGACTGAAAAGAATTCACCGTGTAACGCGTATTCCTACGTACTAAGCGGGCGTATCGCACGAAAAGTCATAAGGGCAAATAACCTTATTCTTAAGGTTATTTCTCAATGAATAATCGTTGGCGCTTATATATGGATTGCCTCTTAGCGGAATTTCCCCATCAGCTCACTCTTTGAAGAATTAACAACTCTAAAACCTCACACTATCATGCCATAAAACCTATGTACAACCTAGTACTAATTCTACATGATAAGGTACAATCACATGTGATATTCAACGAGAATATCACGGTGAATTATACGGTAACAAAAGACCGATTGAAGATGGTTTTGCGTGTGTTTGTTGTGTCTTAATTACATGTGTTTTGTATGCTAGAAATTACACATTACGACGAGTAATTTTCTGACAAGTAATTAACCTGCCGTGGCAAAGACAATCGAACTGTAACAATGATCGTATTATTCACTAAGTCGATCGACCGTAAGGAAGATTGAGTTTTGTTTTATTACTGTTACGACACACTTTTTCTAATATAACTCAGTCATCAACCAAAAAACCCACCAGATTTGAACACTGTGAAAATCCTGCCAGTCGTGGACAGAAATATAACTCAGTCATCAACCCAAAAACCCACCAGATTTGAACAAAGTGCAAATCTTTCCAGTCCCTAACCAAAATATAATTCAATCGTCAACCCAAAAACCCACCAGATTTGAAGATACTGCATATCCTGCAGATCCCCCACCAAAATATATTTCAGTCATCAACCCAAAAACCCACCATATTTGAACACAGTGCAAATCCTGCCAGTCCCCGGCCGAAATATAACTCAGTCATCAACCCAAAAACCCACCAGATTTGAACACAGTGCAAATCCTGCCAATCCTCAACCAAAATATAACTCAGTCATCAACCCAAAAACCCACCAGATTTGAACACAGTGCAAATCCTGCCAGTCCCCGACCAAAATATAACTCAGTCATCAACCCGAAAAACCCACCAGATTTGAACACTGTGCAAATCCTGCCAGTCCCCGACCAAAATATAACTCAGTCATCAACCCAAAAACCCACCAGATTTGAACACTGTGCAAATCTTTCCAGTCCCCAACCAAAATATAACTCAGTCATCAACCCAAAAACCCACCAGATTTGAACACAGTGCAAATCTTTCCAGTCCCTAACCAAAATATAATTCAATCGTCAACCCAAAAACCCATCAGATTTGAAGACAGTGCAAATATTTCCAGTCCCGAATCAAAATATAATTCAATCATCAATTCAAAAAACCACTGCCGATCCCCCACCAAAATATAACTCAGTCATCAATCCAAAAAGTCACCAGATTTGAAGACAGTGCAAATCTTGCCAATCCTTGGCCAAAATATAATTCAATCGATAACCCAAAAAACAACCAGATTTGAAGACAGTGCAAATCTTTCCAGTCCCTAACCAAAATATAACTCAGTCATCAACCTAAAAACCCACCAGATTTGAACATTGTGCAAATCCTGCCAGTCGCCGACAGAAATATAACTCAGTCATCAACCCAAAAACCCACCAGATTTGAACACAGTGCAAATCTTTCCAGTCCCTAACCAAAATATAATTCAATCATCAACCCAAAAACCCACCAGATTTGAAGATAGTGCATATCCTGCCGATCCCCCACCAAAATATAACTCAGTCATCAACCCAAAAACCCACCAGATTTGAACAAAGTGCAAATCCTGCCAGTCCCCGACCAAAATATAACTCAGTCATCAACCCAAAAACCCATCAGATTTGAACACTGTGCAAATGTTGCCAATCCCCCACCAAAATATTACTCAAATATCAACCCAAAAACTCACCAGATTTGAACACAGTGCAAATCCTGCCAGTCCCGGACCAAAATATAACTCAGTCATCAACCCAAAAACCCCACCAGATTTGAACACAGTGCAAATCCTGCCAATCCCCGACCAAAATATAACTCAGTCATCAACCCAAAAACCCACCAGATTTGAACACAGTGCAAATCCTGCCAATCCCCAATCAATTTCTACATATCTCCCCCCCCCCCCAACCCCCCGATAAAGTCCTTCTAGAAGGTTACGTCGTCAATGCTTAGGGTTAGTGTTAAACGTTCAACTAACAACTCCACCAATTCGATGAAAAGAATCCATCGTGTAATGTGTATTCGTACGAAAGTCATAAGGGCAATAACCTTATCCTTAAGGTTATTCCTGAGTGAATGACCGGCAACGACTTTACATGTGGATTGACTCTTAGTGAGAGTTTCCCCATCAGCTCACTCTTTGAAGAATTAACAACTCTAAAACACTATCATGCCCTAAAATCTACGTACAAACTAGTACTAATTCTACATAATAAGGTACAATCACATGTGATATTCAATGAGAATATCACGGTGAATTATACGGTAAAAGACCGATCGAAGATGGTTTTGCGTGTGCTTTGTGTCTTAATTACGTGTGTTTTGTATGCTCGAAATTACACGATACGATGAGTAATTAACCTGTCGACCGACAAAGACAAAGACAAAGACAATCGAATTGTAACAAAGACCTTACTCACTAAATCAATCGACCGAAAGGCCGATTGCGTTTGTTTGTTACGACGCACTTTCTTTAGTTTATCAGACCCACAGCACTCTACGAGCTGTGGAGGACTGAATGGCGTTTCCCACCAAGAAATGCAGTTTGAGCTCGAAGACTAATCCGGACTAGCCTGATCAGCTACCGGCATCAACCCTCAAGGATGTAAAAGGGGCAGTTGCTTGTGGAGCCCTGGAATAGACCAACACCAGGGCGGCCTCCCTTGAAAGAAGAGGCTGAAGACTCGAACCAAGGTGGTGGCTCCACTGGGATACGAGATCCAGCAAAACAAGCAAGGGAAAAGAGACTGGACGATTCAGCTGAACGAATCGCCCAGGTTGGCATCAGTTGAAAGGAATCAATATTCGAGAACACTGATCTTTCACTGAAAACAAGAATGACGTGAGCCAGAAGATTGAGCCTCAAGTATTCTGTGACGAAACAGATTGTGAAGAACATCTGCTTGCAAAGCAACAGATTGTGAAGAACATCTGCTCGCAAAGCAACAGATCGTGAAGAACATCTGCTTGCAAGAGAACCGAGAACACCAAAGATACGGAACGAAAAAGAGAACACTAAATTCTCAGGAAACAATCTTTCAATCTTTCACCACAGAAATACAGAATGAGCAAATCCCGAGAAAGGATAGGAAAGCTCACAATCTTAAATTGCAACAAAAGCAAAAGCTCACAGACCGAAACGAAAACTCGATCCGAACAACAGTACACAAACCGGAACGAAAACTCGATCCGGATATACGAAAACAGATAAGCAAATCACACGACTGTCAATCACACAACTGTCACCAACGATTAATATACATCTCTCACATCCAATCCTTTGATTCAATTATACCCTCTTCAACCACATACCACCTTCGATCAAATATTCGATTGATCGCAACCTCCATCGAATATCATCCTCTGAATATTTCGAAACGAATATCTCGAAACGACCGTTCGACTACCTCGTTAGAATATTTGAAATCTTGCCTCCACTATGGTCCAAACTAGAGCAACCGACACCGGTGAAGAAGAAAAAATGGAAGTGGACGACCCACAAGATTCTGATGGAAACAATGGAGGAGGTATGGGAGATAACGATGCGCTTGAAGATAGAATCATGTTAGTAATGGAAAGGGCCTTAGTTGACCCAGAAATGAACTCAACCATGAAGAGAATCATCGACCAAGAAGTAAAGAAAAGGATCAGATCCATAAGAGATGCAGAAAGTAGGGGTGAGAACCCAGATGACAATAGTGACAATGATGAGGGAAACCAACAAGATGCTGACCGAGGTGCCGACGCAAGGACTAACCGACTAGCAAGGAGGTTGTCCCAACCCAGAATAAAAATCAGGGGATTCAACAATGGGAGATTCCTGAACCCAGAACAGCTCGCTTTCAGAAGCAGCTTAATGGACTTTGGTATCAACTATGAATCAGCTGAGGAAATCATGAGGGGAGGGATGTCTAATATTTGTGAAATTACCAACCTAAACAAGGAAAGCATCAAGTCATTTATGCATGGATTGAAATCTATCAGTCCAGACTGTCCTAATCCAAAAAGTATCCACTATGGTAACAGGCTATCATCGAGGCTTCTCACATGGGCGAGTTGGGCCCGGTATCAACCATTGATTGGAGTCAAGCCAAGGGCCATCGACTGGAAAGCAAATCCAAACAATCTGGAATTGCAGCAATTCAGAATCAAGATGATGGAGTCGAGCGTGAAATCACAGATCGCCTTGGATTGAAGAAGCTTGCAAATGGGAAGCATAAAAGAGGTTCCAGAAGTGTGTATTCTGTGGGCACGACCAGCAATAAGAAGCAAAAGACAACTGGAACGTTCACAGGAAAAGTTGAATGCAAGCCCTATCCAACAAGTGTTTATAAAACAATGTCAAAAGAACAGCGTCAGGAGCTTTACCAGATGAGACAGGCAAAGAAGAAACGAAATCTCAAGGCTGCTGAGACCAAAAAGGCAAAAGAAGCTGAAAATGAAGGCGCAGGTGATAGCTTTGGATCAAAATCTAAGAAATGACATAATAACCGGACACTAGAAAACAAATTTGTTAAAAATAGTGAGCCGGTCATTATACAAGATGAATATCCCTCTAGATTTTGATGATGGAGAAAATGAAGAAGGATACTGTGAGTTAGACTCACATGCAGACACCACTGCGGCAGGAAGCAATATGGTATTGCTGAATCCTGATCAGATCACAACACATGTTGATGTTGCGCCCTTTTCTGAAGAATACAAGCCAATCAAAAAGATACCAATTGGAAGTTGTGCTACTGCTTGGACAAATCCAACATCAGGCCAAGTATACATCATAGTGTTCCATCAAGCGCTGTACTTTGGGAACAAATTGAAGAACAGCTTGATATGCCCAAATCAAGTGAGGGACTGCAATTTCAATTCTGTTGAAAAGACACCTTGTCAGTTTGACCCAAGATCCAAGCATGGAATCACAATCCAAACACCAATGGAGGACGATGATCCGAACAAAGTTTTTATAAAACTGAGTATGAGAAATGTGATTTCATATTTTCCCACAAGGAAGCCAACAAGGATGGAGCTTGATGAATGCCAACATTTGATAGCAACAAATGACACCCCATGGGATCCTCATTCACTGAAGTTCAGGATGGCTGAGTTAGCAATCCACAATGGAGATCCAATTTCAGGGGACCAGTTTAGCATTCAAGCCATGTCGACCAAAGAAGATCAAGCCATGGATACAAGTTCGATTGTAACAGAACCTACAAGTAACGTTACAGATATGCTCTCCAAGACCAGCTTAGAGAACAGGCATCCAAGTCTCATTCAGCAATGCAAACTGATGAGATTGCATCAGGTATCAACCAGAAGAATGCTAACTGAATGCCAAATTGCAACAGATGGCAATATTGCTCATTGGATTTCTTCAGTAACAAATATTTCAAGCGCGCGAAGGGTAGACCAATTCTTGTTTGATGACACAGAATTTGACTTCATGGAAGCTCCTGAAGTCGAATCAAAACAAGCCCCTAGCTTGCAAGAAATTGACAATATACTTGAGAGAAGGTCTCTTGATAGAAGAAATCAATGGGGGCCATCAGTGATAACTATTGAGGGTCCAAACAAAGTTGACTGTGAACGCCTAGCCAAGACTTGGAACATTAGTTTCAAGAAAGCTGAGCAGACACTGAAAGTCACAACTCAGAAGGCACTGAGGAATTTGCAACTACCATTGATGAAGAGGCTGCCAACACAGCGCTTTAGAAACAAGAGAATTGCACAAGGAACCTGGTACACTGATACGTGACATGCTAGGACTACCAGTATTATGAGGCAAGAAAAATGTGCGCAGATCTTTACAAATGGAAATGGGTTTGAAGTATTTATACCAATACAGGACAAATCACAAGCGCATCAAGGGTTGAAAATATTCATTCATGAAGTTGGAATCCCTGAGCATTTAATCTCTGATGGTGCTCCAGAACAAGGATCTCCAAGAACCTACAAGACCCACTGGAATTCAATTGTAAAACGCAACCATATTCATCAGACATTCATTCAACCGCATTGCCCATTCCAAAATCGAGCAGAACAAGCGATTGGACACCTTGGGAGTGCAATCACAACCAAGTCAGCAAAGAAGAAATCACCGAGGAGATTATGGTTATTTTGTGGTGAACTATGTGCTAATATCAGGCAGAGAACAGCATCGAGCAACCCTTCTTCAATGGGGAGAACTCCATTTGAATTGATTCATGGCTATAGGCCCGATATTGCACTATACACTTCATCAGAATGGTATGATTTTGTGTTTTACTTTGATAAAGGTGATTCTTCCTCCCGCAGCGTTGAAAGATTGGGTCGCTGGTTAGGCCCCTGTGGCAATAACATAGGTGGAGGTGATTGTTTTTGGATCCTGACTGAATCAGCAATACCAATATCTACAAACTCAATAAGGCCTGTCAAGGAATTTGAATGGAGGGATAGAGATAACCTCAGAAGAATGGAAGCAATCGACAAATCAATTGAATCCAAGATTGGTGATGAAGTGAAAGACAGCGCGTCCTTTTTCCAGGAAAACTATCCGGAGCCTCAGATGGAGCTATTTGAGGATCAACCAGTGAAATCATCTGATCTGAAACTTGAAATGGCTGAGCCAGAAGCGTCGGTGGAAGATATAGATGAACCAGATGAGTATCTGGGGAATGAAGTAATCATTGAAAGAAATGATGAAAGGCTCAGGTGCATTGTCAAGGATAGGGTGTGAGATTTGCAAAACAGACCAATTGGAGTAAGGAATGAGAATCCCATACTAGACATGAGGCTGTACAAATTGCAACTACCTGATGGCACCATTGAGGAATACACGGCAAATATTGTTGCAGAGAGTTTGTACAGTTCTGTTGATGACGATGGAAGGATGTTCACTCTACTAGATGAACTAATTGATCATGAATGCGACAACACTGCTTTAACTGATGAGGAAGCCACAACTATAGCCAAAAATGGCAGGAAAACCCACAAGCCGACAACTAGGGGTTGGAGGATTCTTGCCAGTTGGAAAGATGGGTCAGAATCTTGGTGTAAACTAAGCGATGTCAAAGAATCATTCCCAGTGCAACTAGCTGAATATGCTGTCAACAATAAACTTGAGAAGACACCAGCATTCAGATGGTGGGTGCACAAAATTTTGAGAAGAAAGGATCGAATCCTTAAAGCAGCCAAAACAGCAAAGTATTGGTTGAAGACTCACAAATATGGTGTTGAATTGCCACATTCAATCACACAAGCACTGGCTATTGATAAGAAAACAGGCACTGATCACTGGGAAAGAGCAATTCACAAAGAAATGACCAACAATATGGCAGCGTTTGAATTTTCTGATGATGATGTTATTCCAGTCAGTCACAAGGAAATAACAACCCATATGATTTTTGACATCAAGCTTGGATCCCTAACGAGGAAGGCTAGGTTGGTAGGGGACGGTCACAAGGTCCCTGCCATAGCAAAAGAGAATACCTATTTGTCTGTTCCCAGTCGGGATTCAGTGAGAATATTCTTCCTGCTGGCAGCGCTGAATGATTTGAAGGTTCTCTCAGCAGATATCCAAAATGCATATTTGACAGCCCTGATTAAAGAAAAATACTTTCTAAAAGCGAGAGCTGAAGATGGCTTTCCTCCACACCTTGCAGGACGACCTTGCAAGATAGTTCACGCATTGTATGGACTGCCGGTAGCAGGTGCATCTTTCAGATCATATCTCACACAGCATTTGAGGGATCTTGGATATTCCCCATGCAAAGCAGATCCGGATGTGCACTTACGAATCAAAACCAGGAAAGATGGATCCAGATACTGGGCAATGTTGATTGCTTATGTTGATGATATATTATGTTCTGGTGAAGATCCAAACTTCCAGCTTGAAAACATTGAACGTAAGTTCAAATTGAAGGATGATACCATTGAAGAGCCAACCCTGTATTTGGGAGCTGATATTGGAAAGTTCTACTTTGAAGGTGATTCAAAACCAAGATGGTCATTATCAAGCACCAAGTATACAGCGAAAGCAGTTGCAGCAGTCGAACAAGAGCTAGGAACTGAAAAATATGGCTACAAGTATCTACCAAAGTCAGCATCCAGTCCACTGTCACATGATTATCGACCGGAAATTGATATATCAGAGGAATTGAATCCTGAATTGCAAAATTACTATCAAGGTTTGATTGGAGTTCTCAGGTGGATTTGTGAATTAGGAAGGCTAGACATTGTAATGCCAGTCTCGCTGATGTCAAGGTATTTGGCTCAAGCAAGAAAAGGACATCTGAATCAGTTGTTTCATATATTTGCGTATTTGAAAAAATACAACAGGTCGAAATTGGTTTTTGATGATACAGTACCAAGCATTGATGAGAGTAAATTTCAAAAATGTGACTGGTCTGAATTTTACCCTGGTGCAGCTGAAGTCATACCAGCAGATATGCCTGAAGCTTTGGAAAAACATGTGACAATGAGTTGCTTTGTTGATGCCGACCATGCCGGATGCAAGGCAACAAGGAGGTCTCATACTGGTGTCATTATCTTCATTAATAATGCGCCAATTATTTGGTTTTCCAAACGACAAACAACAGTTGAAACATCAACTTTTGGATCTGAAATCATTGCTTTGAAAATTGCAATCGAGTTGGTTGAAGTTCTAAGGTACAAGTTGAGAATGATGGGTGTTCCAATTGATGGAAGCACCAATGTGTATTGTGATAATGATTCTGTTGTCACAAATGTTACACGACCTGAAAGCCCATGCAAGAAGAAGCACAACAGCATTGCATACCACAAGGCGCGCGAATCTATTGCAGCAGGAATTATCAGAGTTGCAAAGGAACCAGGTTCAACAAATATTGCTGATTTGTTTACAAAGCTAATGAGTGGCGCTGTTTTCCGGGAACATTGTTCTCGTTGCATGTGGTAAGAAATTGATCTGCAATAAGCACTTCAAAAATGAGCACTTCAAAAATGGATAATTTGATCCATGGAATATAATATATCAATCGGGCAAGGATCAGGGCAAAATGCCATGATACAAGCCAGAATGAATGGCAAAATGCCTCCCCATTTCTTTTGATAGGGCCTCTGATGATAGACTGGATACAGTTTGGTATTCAACAAATGACTCACGATGAATAGGTTAAGTCATAGAATCCAGCCGCTTAACGGTTGGAGGATTCATGACTGAAGGGGACTGAAAAGAATCCATCATGTAATGTGTATTCGTACGAAAGTCATAAGGGCAATAACCTTATCCTTAAGGTTATTCCTGAGTGAATGACCGGCAACGACTTTACATGTGGATTGACTCTTAGTGAGAGTTTCCCCATCAGCTCACTCTTTGAAGAATTAACAACTCTAAAACACTATCATGCCCTAAAATCTACGTACAAACTAGTACTAATTCTACATAATAAGGTACAATCACATGGGATATTCAATGAGAATATCACGGTGAATTATACGGTAAAAGACCGATCGAAGATGGTTTTGCGTGTGTTTTGTGTCTTAAGATTACATGTGTTTTGTATGCTCGAAATTACACGATACGATGAGTAATTAACCTGTCGACCGACAAAGACAAAGACGATCGAATTGTAACAAAGACCTTACTCACTAAATCAATCGACCGAAAGGCCGATTGCGTTGTTTGTTACGACGCACTTTCTTTATCAATTTGTACCAGTACCGGTACCATACAGCGGAAAATCCACAATTGTGGTATTTAACCTGGCACTACTGTGGCACGTAAGTAGGAATCAGTACGCTTAGTGATACATACCTCTAATGACTTTTTCTACTGATTTTCTCTGTAGAAATTATGTGGTACCCCTCAAAAAACAGAGGTACAGGGTGAATTTCCATATACAGTATTGTTGCATTTTATGTGGTATAAGACTCCATGTAACTCTTAACGAAATACCACAAATACCACAAGTACTTTAGATGACTGTTGTTCCTTACTCTATTTCTTTCTAAGAAATGTCCCTGGAGGTGCTTGTTTCGTGACACATTTTTCGCTCACTTTTTCAAAATGGCGACGATGATGATAAAACAAATAAGACAGTGCCTATCCCCCCTATTATTGCTGCTAAATCGGTCCCCTCTGAGTAAGCTAATACTAGTGTGCTGTATAATATTTTGGTACTGTATTTTACTTTAGTCTACTGCGTATCTAGTACCTACCTGCTTGGTGGCAACGTTCATTCATTTTGATCGCAACATGATTTCTTGTCGTCCGATCGCCGTTGGATTGCTGCCATTCCCAGTCAAAAAAATAGTAGAGTAACTTTCTGGTGTTCGAACCTAGTACTAAGGCTCATACATGTCTGCTTCCAATGTCTCCTCTATCCAAGGGGTGTTGTTGTTGTTGGCTTTTGATGTGATGGCGTTGATCTTGCTGGAGAGCAAACCCCCCTTCTTGTTGTTGATAGGGGGGATTCCCCCTGCAGATTTTCAGTGCAGTGTAACACATGTTGGTTGGTACCTAAATCCACTTGTAACAAACCTCCTTTGTGGTGGCCTCGCCCTGCTTGCTTCTTTGTATCCATCCATTGTCATTGTTGTCGTCATCTTGTTGTTCTTTGTATCGATCGTATCTTCGATAGCCATTCGATCGCGATTGCCATTTGATTGCCATTCCAGGTCAGAAAATCAGTAGAGGAACATGCTGGCGTTCGAATGTGGTAGTTTTTCTACATGTGCACCCCCATCATCCCTTCTATTGGAGGGGAAACAGATGGGTCGGAGAAGGGCCGTCATCGTCGTCAATTTTTTGTATCTTTGTGTGTTATTTGCAGTAGAATTGCGGTTCGAATACCCTTCCGGATTGAAAACCAAGTAGCGGAATGTGTAGGTATTTGAGTTGGTGTCATTTTGTACTACTTGTGCAGTGGTGAACCTTCATGGTCTGTTCTATGGAAGGAGAAACAGATGGGTCGGAGAAGGGTCGACGCCGTCAATTTTTCGTATCTTCGTGTGTGTGTGTGTGTTATTTGCCATTGAATTGCCGTTCGAATACCCTTCCGGATCGAAAACCAAGTAGCGGAATGTGTAGGTATTTGAGTTGGTGTCATTTTGTACTACTTGTACAGTGGTGAACCTTCATGGTCTGTTCTATGGAAGGAGAAACAGATGGGTTGGAGAAGGGTCGTCGTCGTCAATTTTTCATCATCACTCGTGTTATTTGCAGTAGAATTGCCGTTCGAATACCCTTCCGGATCGAAAACCAAGTAGAGGAATGTGTAGGTATTTGAGTTGGTGTCATTTTGTACTATTTGTACGGTGATGAACCTTCATGGTCTGTTCTATGGAAGGAGAAACAGAAGGGTCTTCTGTCGTGAAATTAATGACATTGGTGATTTCGATGATCGGACTTCGTGAATTTTTTGGTGTGTTTTCAGGGTCTTTTGTCTTGTTCTTTTTTTGAAGGGACTTCAGTGTGCGGAGCACACATATGTTCATTTACTGTAGACTTCTACATGGTTTTGGTACTGGGTATTTATTGTGGTATTTTTATATTGTACACTCACCGTATGTGTATCTTTTTTGCACCTCGCTTTTACGATCATCGAATCGATTCGTATGAGAGTAGACGGCTGTAAGTACTCGTACCGGTACATCAAGTCCGGCTCATTCATTATTGTATTTTTCACCAACTCTCTCATAAGGCAAGGTTGACAATGACGTGACAACTAACTTCATCTAAGACAGATTTTAATTGTTTTCAATATGTTCAGGTTAAATCTTATGGTTACGTGCAACCATAAAAATGAGAGTTTGCTACCATAAAAATGAACGCGCGCCACTAGATATTACTATTGCTTTTAGACAAAGCATCTCATTTCCGTAAATAATTATTTGGGTCCTGTTTTTAACGATTTTTAGTCGTAGCGTTTGTACCAAGGCTACTTGTTAAAAACAGATTTTTTAATATTTCTACATATTTCCCCCCCCCAAACCCCCCCCATAAACTCCGTCTACAAGGTTACGTTGTCAACTCTTAGGATTAGGGTTAGTGTTTAACGTTCAACTAACAAGAACTCCACCAATTTTGCGTTTTTCTATTTTCTGCAACGGCGTTGCATCAAATGCCCTTTTCCCGTATTTTCGATGGTATACTAGTATGGTACAATCATACCCCCCTTCTCATGTGTATTTTGCGTTTTTCGATTTTCTGCAACAGCGTTGCACCAAATGCCCTTTTCCAGTATTTTCGACGGTATAGTACTAGTACGGTACAGTCATGCATTTTTTTCATGAGTATCAAGTTATTATTATAATGGATTACTTCTTAGTATAGTTTTGCGCGATACATAGGCGCTCATAATATAACACCCTTCGTATTTGGGATTCGAACAGCTATGAAACACTAACGGATTAAAGAGCAGAGTATCCCCAGAACGCAACAGCACTTTGATATGGTACGTTGGGAAGACAAAATAATAAATCACTTCGTCAGCATGCACTCCCGACGGAGCTATGACTGTTAAACTAGTATAATACATATCATCATCAACATGGCATCGAGAATGGTAATTTCGACCAATCGAAAAAGCTAACGCATGTTTCCTAATGGCATTGAGCTGCGTACGAGTCAGAATCTGAGACAACACATCCATTTCATCCTCAACAAATGGTTCGATGTGTGTTAAACTATGATGCATATGCTTCACAATTCCCACTGCCGTCTGTTCGAGCTCCAGTTTCATGTTTGGTTTCACATGACTTTTGAATACGTACACAACATTGTTGGAAGACAATCTTTCTGGTCTAATTCCAATGATAGCATAATCATCGTTGATACTGCCGCGCTTCTGACCTCTGGCAACGGTCGGTTTGGATCCAACAATTTCCGGAGCAAACTTTCTTAACAGTTTGATATTATTCTTTGTAGCAAGGTGTCGCTTGGCAAATTTTCTGGAAACTTTTGCGAAAATGCGCAACGACGGATTATTATCGTCAAACGCAACAATATGCTCATCGTTTGTACTATCCAATGTATCGAATTTATCGATCAACAAAGCCTGTTCCGGTTCATACTTTTTCTTTCCTCCTATCTTGCCACCCCAATTTGTCTCCATGTATTTTCCTTTGACCACAGTTGTTCTGTATTTGTTTTTCAACGCTATTGTACTGACACCATCTTTGCAAGTGCTACGCCTATTCCTTTCCTTCTTCATTGGTTTTATGTCGGACAACTTTGTATAAGTTTCATGGCTCATTGACACCGGTGCTGCAATCCTAAGAAAGTTTGATGACATTCTCTGCTTTCTTCTTTTCTCATGTTTCCTATCTCTTTTTTGCTTCATAGCTCTGTCTGAGAACTGATTTCTTGTCATGGTTGGAGTAGGTGGAGCAATTCGAAGCCAATGATTCGTTTCCGTTAGTGGTTTCGCCCGTGGAGGAGGACTCGCTGCCGCTAGCTGCTTTCCACTTGCCGCTTGCCGCTTGCCGCTTGCCGCTTTTCGCTTGACACTTTTTGCTTGCCGCTGTTGCTCTTGCTGCCTTTTTGCCGCTGTTGCTTTCGCTGCCTTTTTGCCGCTGTTGCTCTTGCTGCCGTTTGCCGCTGTTGCTCTCGCTGCCGCTTGCCGCTGCCGCTGTGGCTGTCGCTGCCGCTTGCCGCTGGTGCTCTTGCTGCCGCTTGCCGCTGCCGCTGTGGCTGCCGCTGCCGCTGTTGCTCTCGCTGCCGCTTGCCGCTGCCGCTGTGGCTGTCGCTGCCGCTGTTGCTCTTGCTGCCGCTTGCCGCTGTTGCTCTCGCTGCTGCTTGCCGCTGCCGCTGTGGCTGTTGCTGCCGATTGCCGCTGTTGCTCTCGCTGCTGCTTGCCGCTGCCGCTGTGGCTGTCGCTGCCGATTGCCGCTGTTGCTCTCGCTGCTGCCAATTGCCACTATTGTTGCTTTCGCTGCTGCCAATTGCCGCTGTTGCTATCTACGGTTCAACGAGTTGTTGTTGTTGTCAACGATTTTATTCAAATATTTGGTATGATAATTGAACAAAATGGGTGAGTATCTATTGATGTAGTACAGTAAATAATAACAACAGAATAATATAATCTACATGCTACCAACGTACACCGTTTGCTTCCTTTTGTTGTTGTTGTTGATTGGTGGTGTTGCTGTGTTGTTGCCGTTGTTGTTACCTTCGATTTGGTGTTGACTTCAATTCTGTGCCGCGTTCCATTCGTTGTATCCTTTGATTTGGTGTTGCCAAAGATTTGCGTTGCTGTTTTTTCCTTTTGCCAATATAGAGAAGAATTATCACCAACCGCGAAAATTCGCCGCACCTACAGGGGAAGATTACGATGCACCTCAAGGAAAGATTTGCCACACCAGGAAAGATTGGTTCTTCCGATCCGTTGTTTTCAATCCCTTGTTTCCAATCCGTTGCTCCAATACGGTCTTATGAAAATGAGAAGAAAAACAGAAGGAAGGAAATACATTATCAGGAATGCCGGAGGAAGTATAATCATTGTCTATCTCCTCTCTCATTCATACTGTTGTGATTGCCAATTTCTGATCCGTTGTTTCCAATCTGTTATTCCGATCCGGTCCTATGAAATTAAGAAGAAAAACATAAGGGAGGAAATACATTATCAGGAATTCCGGAGGAAGTATTATCATTGTCTATCTCTCTCATTCGTACCGTTGTTGCCACCGAGACGTTGTTGCCGCCGATACGTTGTTGCCTCCAATGATTCCTTTTGCCGGTTTGTTATTTGTTGTAGTTGTTCTTTCTGCTGCCGTTGATTTGCAGACTTGTAGTAATTCCTATGTCACGAAAAACAGGGACTTGTTCCTGTTGATATATAGGCAATTGATGCAGATTTTGTGCTTTGAAGATGTTTATGTAAGGCGGCCGTCCAAACAAGAATATCTTTCCAGCAACTAATCCCTAATCGAATGCTTTCTACTTCTTTTGCAGTACAAGGCTGTTATATTGGACTGAAATATCTGAGAACAGATCGTTGTGCTTGTGACATCGTCGCATGTGGCATGTGACGAAGAGGGTCGGATCCCACGTTCTCGGACGGAGTGTTGTTGGAAAGAAACAACACTCTACTCAGATAAGTTGGAAAATGATGTTTGTCGGAAAGTGAAAGAATACAAATTTTCAACAAGTAAAAGTGACCCAAGTTTGTGAGCAACAAACTTTGAATGTAAGCTAAGTACAAAGTACTTATATCCAACTTTGAACGTAAGAATGGCATCGGTTCGATAGATGTTATGCTAAGTATCAACCTTCGAACGTAAGAATGACACCAGTTTGATACATTTTCTGCTAAGTAACAAACTTCGAACGTAAGAATGACATTGGTCCGTTAAGTATTATGTTCTTTTTTTTTTTGCAACGGCGTTGCAACAAATGGTCTTTTTGTATTTAGTGTGATATGGTTCATACGACAGTACAACAAACTTCGAACGTAAGAATGACATTGGTCCGTTAAGTATTATGTTCTTTTTTTTTTTGTAATGGCTTTGCAACAAATGGTCTTTTTGTATTTAGTGTGATATGGTTCATACGACAGTACAACAAACTTCGAACGTAAGAATGACATTGGTCCGTTAAGTATTATTTTTATTTTATTTTGCAACGGCGTTGCAACACATGGTCTTTTTGTATTTAGCGTGATATGGTTCATACGATAGTACAGTTCATACCAAAGTACCTTTCTACACCACAAAATGCTCCAATTCATCGATCGGACCAATTTCCTTTTTTTGCAACGGCGTTGCAACAAATGGTCTTTTTGTATTTAGCGTGATATGGTTCATACGATAGTACAGTTCATACCAAAGTACCTTTCTACACCACAAAATGCACCAATTCATCAATCGGACCAATTTCCTTTTTTTGCAACGGCGTTGCAACAAAAGCCCTTTTTAGTATTTAGCGTGAGATGTTTCATACGACTGTACCTTTCTACACAAATTGCACCAATTCAGCGATCGGACCATTTGTTTTTTGGCAACGGAGTTACAACCAATGCCCTCTTTCCTATTTAACGCTAGGTGTTTCATAGGACAGTACTTTTCTACACAAAATGGAACAATTCAGCGATGGGGCCATTTTCCAAATTGGAAAATGTTCCTTTTTTTTCTTCTTCTCACCTTTCATCCCACCCGAAAAACCCTTTTTTCCGTTTTTCGGGAACGGCGTTTCCAATTACAAAAAATGGTTTTTGGATCTTAAGGGGTTCACACCCAAAACCCCGCCCTTGCGTTGGTCGTTGCAGGTTTTATTTGTCAAATTATTGTGACGATATTGTTTAACTCTTTCTCCGGTTAGTGGTAGAACGTCTTTACGAGAACAAGGACACGGTTACAGGCACCTTATATCTTATCGGTTTTTTGAGAAATGGTTTTTGAGAGATGATTACCACTGTCGCATCGCTACGTGAGTGGTGATCTCTTGTGAAAGAAGTTTCAAGTTGTACTATCCTTCTTTCATTCAATGTTTGCTCGTAACTCGGGTAAAATAGATTCACACAACAGTGATTCTCATTGTTTTCAACCAATAAAAAGATTGTCTCAAATACTGATAACATTTTACATTGCCAATGTCACCTACGACTAATAGTGCTTGCAAGCGTGGGGCCAATCCAAATTCAAATAAGAAAACGACAAGTTGTAAGAAGGGTAGATTGAAAGATCCACCACCCAATAGTCTTGACAAACATGATGCCGATCAAAGAGATCATCTATATGCGGTAATTAGGAACCTTACAAAGGCTTTGAAGGATGAGTCATATGGAACAGAGGAGTTTGTAAGGAACCTCAGTGTGGAGGTTAAAACATGTTTCACTGCATTGATGACGAAGGTTTACCTTGTATCCAAAATTATTGAATCCGAACCTACACCAGATTTCAGGAAGTCCATGTCTACTACTAAGTCTGCAGAAAAGAAGAAGGGAAAGGGAAAGAAGAAAAAACCCGATACCACCTTAAGTCACTTAGGCCCTATTCCCCATCAAATAGATGTCATGGTGGATTTATTTTTGTATGAAATTGGCAACGGGGTGACTGGAGTGTTGGGATTTTTGAGCAGGAAGCAATTAACCGAGCGATTCAATGACTACGACATGGCAAACAAGTGGAATAAGTTCGAGTCACTGTTGCAGAATGTTAACGACACATCAGGCGTGGATGCTATCTATGGGCGCAACGTCGTCAACTACGTTACAATGAAGAAGTACATGATAATGTACCGTGAGATCTTGGTTTGGTACATGAAGAATGTAAAGTATCCACCCGGGTCAGATACTTCGTCTGAGGCTTTGTGTTTCCATACAAAAGGCGACAATTGTTCTCCCAGTAAGTTGAAAACATACGTCAGAGGAATGAAGAACTTCTTGGACTGCCTTATGGCACAGACCTCTCTACGTGTTTCAATGACTCATAGCTGCAATCAGGTGGACTTAGACAAACATTTCAAGAAGCAGCGTATCGAATGCTTAAAATCCTTACTAACAGAACTGATCAAGTTTTTACCTCCAAAAGGTACGGATAAAATTGTGTCCAACAAAAAGATGATGAATATAACGGAACGAAGAACAGCTTTTCATGAGGTCATTCGTGATTTTTGGTTACGCTTTCAAGGGAAGGCGAAACGCGTTTTTACCACCATCAACCTGGGTAACCTCGACATCAAAGTTTTGACACACAAAGATTTTTATCATTATTTCTTACCCGAATTAATTGAGAATTCCTTCGTCTTGGGCACCACGGTACTTTCGGGGGAGAAGTGGGTTCCAGTAGGATTTCATCAACAAGGGGACACGAAAATTCCGGAAACGGGTAAAGTGTTATTACCACTCAATACTCAATTGGTTTTCCACTACGTCATCCACTACAAGCACACAGTCTCTAACTATTACAACATAAATTTTGAAATCAATGAGGACCGTGTCACCCTGTCACCATGCAAACATGGCACCGGAAAAATAGATCTGGCACATTTCAAGGTGGCGAAAGGAATCCTATATTTGGTGAAACAATGGTTGATAACAAAATTTGTCGACCATGGGACCAAGCTGGGGGTGAACGTGGTCGTTTCTTTGGAAATAGCATGTAATTTGTTCATTTCTCAAGTACTATGTGCATCAATGATTCGAGTTGATGGCGTTGACTCGTCCTTTGATTGTTCGATTGACAATGTTTGTAAGAGAATTATACCAAAAGTCTTCAAAACCCATAACAAAGGATTTGTCAGTTACGATAATGTGATGGAAACCATTGAAGATTTGGTATTGACCGAGAGGAATTTTCTAAAAGGAGCTATGGTCACCGAATCGACGGAGGGAAGTGTTCCATATTTTCAAAGGAATGATCGATTGTACATTTTCCCGGCGGCATGTGTTCTGAGTAAGACCAAATTTGCCCATGTCAATTTTGACGATAAACCAGAAGAACTTGTAACTGGTATTTTGGAACTGTCCGGATTGGAAGAACAACATAAGAATCAAACTTGTGTTACAAGATTCCTTCAATACGATGTTAACTCACAACAAGAGGTGCACCAACGAGTTTTTATGGAACACATTCCATACGTGTTCCGTGAGATATTCGTAATTGATCCGGAAGTTCTCCAACGTCATACTTGGGTGGAAGAATTCATTCAGTATAGCTACCTTCCAGAAATGGGTACCATATTTACCCTGTTGACAGAAAAACTAGCAATATATTTGTTGGAAAAGTCGGATGATCTATCCTCGGCAAACCTTGTAGTTCAATTTTTGGACGATAAGGTTGTCAACAATTATGGAAAGGGAACGGGAGAATTGAATCAGGCATTCAAGCACCTCCAGGGTCGTGACTTTGTTTTTTACAAACCATTGGACTTTCTAACTTGGGATTGCTTCAAAACATCAAAGGTTCAAATAAATGAGTTCAAGAAATCAAATAACACCTACCGGGTAGGATGGGTTACGTTCACTTTCAATACGACAAATGATTCCAAGCGTGGATTCATCCCACCCTGGGATGATGACGTTGACGGTGGCAATGTTGGCAAGACGAACAATCTCAACAAAGGGAGAAAGAACATTAGTGGATCGACAGTTACCGGTAAGGGTTCGAAAAATAAGCCCAACCAATCTAAAGAATCAGGAATTGAAACAAGTAAGATTAGTGGATCGAAAGTTACCGGTAAGGGTTTGAAAAATAAGCCCAACCAATCTAAAGAATCAGGAATTGACACAAGTAAGATTAGTGGATTGACAGTTACCAGTAAGGGTTCGAAAAATAAGCCCAACCAATCTAAAGAATCAGGAATTGACACAAGTAAGGGTAATTCCAAGGATACTGGTTTGACCGACAAAACGACTAAAACATGTGAAAAAGAGGGTTCAAATGTAAGCAAAGAAATGATTATACATGTTGCGAAAAGTCCTCTTAAAGCCGTTGTAACCCTGCCAGATTTTCCTATCAAGATCAATGGAGATGAAACCACACAAGGTTTTGAGTTATGTGTGCTGTTGAAAGATCAGGATCCAGAGATAATGTATCCTCTTTACGAAGTACACGAACAAGTTTGTTACACTCAAAAAAGAAACGGAGCAGTTCTAATTGGAGAAGTTTATAGGTACTGTTTCGGCCCCTACAACCAATATGAACAAGTTCCGGGTTATTACCTTATTTTCAACAAAGGTAAGGTGGGGGAGCATCAAAAATGGTGCCCATACTTTAAGATTTCCGGTCTGAAAGAAACCAATCCTCGACGCATTAAAAAAGTATCGGATTTAGTAAAATGCTACAGCAAGGATGTTGGGATTTGTGACCCGACGGATGGAAATGTGGAGGTATCCAAGTCATCTTCTGACACAACCAAAACAGGGTCAGAGTACACCAGTTCCACCAAATTGTCAAAGATTGGATGAGTGAGACATACTATGCTCCACCCAATGCAAGCATCTGCTTGTAACTTATCCATTATCATTCATAGTGTATTCAATCAATAGTATGAGAAATATTGATCCTGAAAATGCAGCCTACTATGACACCCATTCGCACTATAAACATAACTAATATTACAAGGACTACTAAATTTTACAAACTGACTCAAGTATAACTCATAGATTTCTGGTCCATTCTGTTTCATAATTAAGAACAAAACCATGGTATGCGTCTTGATGACCAATATTCATCCTGTAATTGTCTCTAATGACACACTTTTGCACAAACAAAATGACTAGCAGTCACTATTTTGGTACATGATGGATGGCCAGTAACATACATTCTTCTTATTATAGAATACATCCTGACTAGTAAACTATCAACCTGAGATAATATGTCTATACTATTGTTTCATAGTACTATATCCACCAATCCAAAGTAGCAGTACCAATACTCATTCTTCGATTCTTGCATGAAATGACACACTTTACCAATAAAAAATGACTAGCAATCAATATTTTGGTACATGCATGACAAGGGACAAACATTATTATTAAATTCATAATTACTAAAGTATCAACCTGACAAATGTCAGCATTGTTGAACAGTCTACCCAAGACATATTATGAGCAAAATTAATCCTAAAATTGCCTCGAATGACACATTTCACCAATACAAAAGTGACTACCAATCACTATTTGGGTACATACATGCCAAGGGACAAACATTATTAATGACAAGGGACAACAAACATTATAAATTCATAATTACTAAAGTATCAACCTGAGAAATGTTAGCATTGTTTTCATAGTCTACCCAATACATAGTAGGAGCAATATTCATCCTTAAATTCCCTTGAATGACCACACACTTGACCAATACAAAAGTGACTTGCAATCACTACTATTTGTGTACATGATGGATTTCCAGTGAGAAACATTATTATACAATACATACTAACAAGTAAACTATCAACCTGAGATATATCTATACCATTGTTGAATAGTATAACCACAGATCCAAAGTAGTATCAATACTCATCAATCAATTGCCTGTAATGACACAATTTTCCACTAAAAAATTACTAGCAATCAATAATTTGGTACATACATGACAAGGGAAAATGTAAGCATTGTTGCATAGTACTAGTAGTCTACCCAACAAATAGTATGAGCAATACTCATCCTTCAATTCCCTTGAATGACACACTTTACCAATCATACAAAAGTGAGTACCAATCACTATTTGGGTACATGATGGATGGCCAGTGAGAAACATTATTATACAATACATACTAACAAATAAACTATCAACCTGAGATATATCTATACTATTGTTTCATAGTATACCCACAGATCCAAAGTAGTAGCAATAGTCATCAATCAATTGCCTGTAATGACACAATTTCCCAATAGAAAATTACTAGCAATCAATAATTTGGTACATGCATGGCAAGGGAAAAACATTAATATAAAGTTCATACTAATTACTCAAGTATCAGCCTGAGAAAGGTTAGCAATGTTGCATAGTCTACCCAACAATACATAGTATGAGCAATATTCATCCTTCAATTGCCTACAATGACACACTTCACCAATACAAAAGTGACTAGAAATCACTATTTTGGTACATCCAACGCAAGGGAATAACATTATTATAAAATTCATAATTACTAAAGTATAAGCATGAGAAATGTCAGCATTGTTCCATAGTTGACCAAATACATAGTATGAGCAATATTTATCCTTCAATTGGATCGAATGACACACTCTTGGACTCAAAAAGTGACTAGGAATCACAATTTTAGGGCATGCATGACCAGGGACAACCATTATTATACAATTCATACTGACTAAAGTAATAGCCGAAGAATTGTCATCAATATTGTTTCATTGTCTCCCCAATCATTAGTATGAGCAATATTCATCCAAAAATTGCAGAAAAGAACACACTTTTGCACTCAAAAAAGAACTGAGAAACTCTATTTTGGTTACTTCTTCATAAGAAAATCAACAAAAAATTACAAAAAATTGCTAAAACTACTACCCTTGGTCAGGTCTCTACGGGGGAATTGAACCACTTGACACATTCACCTCTATAACAATAACCAATCATACATGATCTGGGAGAGTTACACTACATAAAGCTAGTCAGTTTTTGAATCATACAATTTGTGTGCACCGTCCCAATACAATAATAAAAAAATTATACCAAAATAATACGGAGAACACACCTTGGACATATATCTACGGGGGGATCGATCCAAAGGACACGTTGACCTCTACCGGTATATCAAGAACCAATCATATCCAAATGGGGAAAGTTACACTACTTAAAGCTAGTTTGTTTATGAAGCACGTCCGAGAACTGTTTCTCGACCCCCCGCGGGCTATCGCGCGCTATTTTTACAATTCTCGACCCTATTTTTTAAATTTCCTACCTTTTTAGGTCGCGTGTCTACTAAAATACCTCGCGCGTCGCACACCTTTACTTTCGAGACAATATCTCATCACTCCTCAAACAAAATAGCTATTTTAGGGTTAAGGATATCATATTCTTTTCGTGTCAAGCACTATTTTGTGTACAACTTATGCACGAATCATGACTATTTTTATCTTCTCAACATGTTGCCACCATTTAACGGGCGTCCCGACTCCAACTCCAACTCAAATCCACAATGGATAGGGACCTGTCCCCCCCCCTTGTATCTCATAAACCAAGAACTCCAAAAAGTTGGTAGAATAGGCAAACGATTCTGGACAACAATACTAAGAAGGCCTGCAAGTCTCAAAGGGATCTGCCGTATGCGTTTGATTAGAAGCAATAGGAGGGCCTAGCAGAGGACTCCAAATCCGAATTTTCACCTCCACAGAAAACACCCCCTCCAAACCCAAGGGACAGCAGATATCTCCATACTGAAGGCGCCGCGGGCAACGATATTGCAGGGATCCCTTCATTATATTGAGAAGAACAAGGCCTGCAAGTTTCGAATCGATTGATCGAGTGGATTGGAAGTATCTACCCGGCAAAGCATTGGACCCACAAGGTCCATTTTGAAGGTAAACAAGGAAAAAAACGGTGAATATTAATATCTCCATACTGAAGTCACCGCGGGCAATGATATTGCAGGGATCCCTTCATTATATCGAGAAGAACAAGGCCTGCAAGTTTCGAATCGATTGATTGAGTGGATTGGAAGTATCTACCCGGCAAAGCATTGGACACACAAGGTCCATTTTGAAGGTAAACAATGGAAAAAAACGGTGAATATTAATATCTCCATACTGAAGTCACCGCGGGCAACGATATTTCAGGGATCCCTTCATTATATCGAGAAGAACAAGGCCTGCAAGTTTCGAATCGATTGATTGAGTGGATTGGAAGTATCTAACCGGCAAAGCATTGGACACACAAGGTCCATTTTGAAGGTAAGCAAAGGAAAAAAACGGTGAATATTAATATCTCCATACTGAAGTCACCGCGGGCAACGATATTGCAGGGATCCCTTCATTATATCGAGAAGGACAAGGCCTGCAAGTTTCGAATCGATTGATTGAGCACATTAGAAGAATCAAACCGGTGAAGTAGATTGGGAAAATTTGGTTGTATTTCAAGGAAGCAACCCAAATAACGGTGACAGCAGATATCTCCATACCGAGGTCGCCGCTGCCAACGATATTGCACAGACCTCTTCATTATATCGAGAAGGAGACGTCCTCCAAGTTTCGGATTGATTGATTGAGAGGAATAGAAGAATCGAACCGGTGAAGCAGATTGGGAAAATTTGGTTGTATTTCAAAGAAACACCCCAAATAACAGTCACAGCAGATATCTCCATATCAACGACACCGACAGCAACGATATTGCAGGGTCCGCTTTATTACATATATAAGAACAAGCCGCCCAAGTTTCGAATTGATTGATCCAGCGGATCAGAAGAATCGAACCGGTGAAGCAGAGGGGCAAAAAATTTGGCTACATTTCAAGGAAGCAACCCAAACAATAGTCACAGCAGATATCTCTGCACTAACGGCACCAACAGCAACGATATTTCAGGGATCTCTTTATTACATCTATGAGGAGACGCCCGCCAAGTTTCGTATTGATCCATTGAGTGGATTAAAAGGAACAGACTCAACATAGAAAAGTGACAAATTTGGTTGTATTTCAAGGAAGCGACCCAAGTAATGGCGACAGCAGATATCTCTATAACAACGACACCAATAGCAACGATATTGCAGGGTTCGCTTTATTACATCTATGAGGAGACGCCCGCCAAGTTTCGTATTGATCCATTGAGCGGATTAGAAGGAACAGACTCCACATAGCAAAGTGACAAATTTGGTTGTATTTCAAGGAAGCAACCCAAGTAATGGCGACAGCAGATATCTCTATAACAACGACACCAACAGCAACGATATTTCAGGGATCTCTTCATTACATCTATGAGGAGACGCCCGCCAAGTTTCGTATTGATCCATTGAGCGGATTAGAAGGAACAGACTCAACATAGCAAAGTGACAAATTTGGTTGTATTTCAAGGAAGCAACCCAAATAATGGCAACAGCAGATATCTCTATAACAACGGCACCAACAGCAACGATATTTCAGGGGCCTCTTCATTACATATATGAGGAGACGCCCGCCAAGTTTCGTATTGATCCATTGAGCGGATTAGAAGGAACGAACTCAACATTGCAGAGTGACAAATTTGGTTGTATTTCAAGGAAGCAATCCAAATAACGGCGACAGCAGCAACAAGAACTAGCGAGGGCAACAGCAACAGTGGCTAGCAAGAGCAAGAGCAACAGCGACCAGCGACCAACGACCAAGGACCAAGGACCAACAACCAACAACTAGCGAGAGCAACAGCAACAGCAACAGCAACAGCAACTAGCAACTAGCGACTAGCAAGAGCAATAGCGACTAGCGAAAGCAGCAGCAGCAGCAGCGAGAGCGACTAGCGAGAGCGACTAGCGAGAGTGACTAGCGAGAAGCGATTTGTCTCCTCCTCCTCCAATAACAACAAGAACAAGAACAACAACAACAACAACGGGGATTCTTCTCCTCCTCCTCCAACAACAACAACGGCAATTGGTCCCCTCCTCCAACAACAACAACAGGGATTTGTCTCCTCCTCCAACAACGGCGATTCGTCTCCTCCATCCAGCAGCGAATCCGCTCCCATCATCCAACAGAGCATGGATTCGTCTCCTCCTCCTCCAACAACAACAACAACAACAACGGGGATTTGTCTCCTCCTCCTCCAACAACAACAACGGGGATTCGTCTCCTCCTCCTCCTCCAACAACAACAACAACAACAACAACAACAACGAGGATTCGTCTCCTCCTCCAACAACAACAACAACAACGGGGACTCGTCTCCTCCTCCAACAACAACGGCGATTCGTCTCCTCCATCCAGCAGCGAATCCGCTCCCCTCATCCAACAGAGCAGCGATTTGTCTCCTCCCACAAGAGCAGGATTCGTCTCCTCCTCCTCCAACAACAACAGCAACGGCGATTCGTCTCCTCCATCCAGTAGCGAATCCGAATCCGCTCCCCTCATCCAACAGAGCAGCGATTCGTCTCCCCCCCCCCATAGCAGGATTCATATTTTCCTACTCCAACAACAACAACAACGGGGATTCGTCTCCTCCTCCTCCAACAACAACAGGGATTCGTCTCCTCCTCCTCCTCCTCCTCCTCCAACAACAGCAATTCGGCTCCTCCTCCTCCTCCTCCAACAACAACAGGGAGGAGGAGCGTTTCGATGATTCGTTGCCGCTTGCCGGTGGAGGAGGAGGAGGAGCGTTTCGCTGATTTGTTGCCGTGCGCCGGTGGAGGAGGAGCGTTTCGCTGATTCGTTGCCGTGCGCCGGTGGAGGAGGATCGATTTGATGCCGGATCGCCGGTGGTGGAGGAGGAGGACCGATTCGATGCCGACGAATTCGTTGCCGTTAGGGTCGCTTGCCGTTGGAGGAGGAGGAGGAGCGTTTCGCTGATTCGTTGCCGCTTGCCGGTGCAGGAGGAGCGTTTCGCTGATTCGTTGCCGCTTGCCAATGGAGGAGGAGGAGGAGCGTTTTGCAGATTCGTTGGTGTTGGATAGATTGGTGTCGCTGCCGCTTGCCGCTGTTGCTCTCGCTGTTGCTTGCCGCTCTTGCTTCGCTGTCGCTTGCCGCTCTTGCTCTTGCTGTCGCTTGCCGCTCTTGCTCTCGCTGTTGCTATTGTTGCCGCTTGCCCGGTGGAGGAGTTCGATCGTTCACGCTTTGATTTGCTTTGATGGTTCCCGGTTGTGGCGCGTCGTGTTGCCTTTGCCGACGATCCTATTAAAATATATGATAATTGAACAAAATGGGTGAGTATCTATTGATGTACTACATAGAGTAAATAATAAAAACAGAATAATATAATGTACATGCCGATCGATTCGTGATTATCACCAACCGGGAAAATTCCCCGCTCCGTTGCTTCTGATCCGTTGGTTTCGATTCAATGATTGCTGCTTCTGATCCGTTGCTTTCGATCCATTGCTTCCAATCCGTTGGTGTCAATTTGTTGCTTCCGATCCGGTCCTATGAAAATAAGAAGAAAAACAGAGAGGAAATGCATTATCAGTAATGCCAGTGGAGTGGAAGACCAATCAATTGCCGTTGCCGTTGCCGTTGCCGTTGCCGATGCCGATGCCGATGCCGATGCCGATGCCTATCTCTCTCATTCTTACCTTTGCTTGTTCCGACGTTCTGACGTTCCAACAACCGATCCGATTCCGACGTTCCGTCGTCCCAATGAAATTGTAGTTGCTGCCGTAGATTACTTCTTACTCCATGTCACGAAAAACAGTACCTTGTTCCTGTTGATATAATTGCAAGGGACAAAGCCAGTTCATTGATTTCAAGACGTATATGTAAGGCTGCAGTCCAAACAATATCTATCCAGCAAATCCCCTTCTCGTCAAATGCTAACTACTTCTTTTGCAGTACAAGGCTGTTATTTCGGACTAAAATATCTGACAACAGATCCTCCGGCTCAAAAGAGGTTTTGGATCAAACGTTCTCGGACGGAGTGTTGATTACAAGAACCAACACCCTAGTCAAATAAGTCGGATGTAAGAAGGCAGATTATGAAGTGATGTTTTTTTGTTGCGAGGTAGATTGTTTTTTTTGTTGCGAGGTAGAAAAAGTGATTTTTTTTGTCGCAAGGTAGAAAAAGTGATCTTTTTTGTTTGTCACGAGGTAAGAAAAGTTTATTAGTGTTTGTGTGGGAAAGCTTTTTTTTTTTGTCGGGAGGTAAAAAAAAATCATACATCCTGTACAATTCTACAGGATTTGGTACTAGTGTTGATTTCTAGACTACTGTAGAATTCTACACGTTTTTTGTACTAGATAATTCTATCTCGTACGTACGTACGAAAAAAATCAATCTCGTACGGTACATACGAAAAGAATTCAAAAAAGAATCTCGTACGTACGACGTTCGAAAAAGAATCTCCTACATACTAGATTGTACGGTATGTATGTACGTTCGAAAAATAATCTCGTACGTACGATGTTCGAAAAAGAATCTCGTACATACTAGATTGTACGGTATGTATGTACGTTCGAAAAAGAATCTCGTACGTACGACGTTCGAAAAAGAGTCTCGTACATACGAGATTGTACGGTATGTATGTACGTTCGAAAAAGAATGTCGTACGTACGTTCGAAAAAGACAGATATAGACTTGTGCACGTCTTGGTACTAGATAATTTTCGGCAGGGGTAAAGAACTTGCGAGAAGTCCACATAAAAGACCCAATAATTACTGAATTTTCTAACATTATGTAACCCTAACCATATTCGAAACAACTTTTCCACACAGAACGCCAAAATCTTAAGGTTTGACTCTACAAATGGCAAACATGGGGGTATTTTGGGTGCAATTCCAGGGCACAAAAAAACTTATTTGGTAATGACTCCAAAAGTATCCGGTCCAAGCAATGAATACATTCATCATGACTCATTAAATGCATATTGGGAACAACTTTGTCACATAGAATGACCAAAATCTTTAGGTTTGACTCTACAAATGGCAATCATGGGGGTATTTTTGGTGCAATTGTAGGGCAAAAACTGAGTAATTGGGTAATGACTACAACAATATCTGGTCCAAGCCAGGAATACATTCATCATGACTATTCCAATGCATATTTGGAACAACTTTGTCACATAGAATGCCCAAAATATTAAGGTTTGACTCTACAAATGGCAATCATGGGGGTATTTTTGGTGCAATTCCAGGGCACAAAGTTACTTATTGGGTAAGGACTCAAAAAGTATCTGGTCCAAGCCATGAATACATTCATCATGACTCTTCCAATACATATTGGGAACAACTTTGTCACATCGAATGACCAAAATCTTAAGGTTTGACTCTCCAAATTGCAATCATGGGGGTATTTTTGGTGCAATTCCAGGGCACAAACTAACTTAGTGGGTAATGACTCCAAAAGTATCTGGTCAAAGCAATGAAAACATTCATCATGACTCATTCAATGCATATTGGGAACAACTTTGTCACATTGAATGCCCAAAATCTTAATGTTTGACTCTCGAAATGGCAATCATGGGTGTATTTTGGGGGCAATTCTAGCGCACAAACTGAGTTCTTGGGTAATGACTACAACAATATCGGGTCCTAGTCACGACTGCATTCATCATGACTCATCCAATTCAATATGGGGAACAACTTCGTCACATAGAATGCCCAAAACCGTAAGGTTTGACTCTACAAATGGCAATCATGGGGGTATTTTTGGTGCAATTCTAGGGCACAAACTGAGTAATTGGGTAAGGACTCAAAAAGTATCTGGTCCAAGCAAGGAATACCTTCATGAGGACTCATCCAATACATATTGGGAACAACTTTGTCACATCGAATGCCCAAAATCGTAAGGTTTGACTCTCTAAATGGCAAACATGGGGGTATTTTTGGTGCAAATCCAGGGCACAAACTAACTTATTGGGTAATGACACAAAAAGTATCCGGTCCAAGCAAGGAATACATTCATGAGGACTCATTAAATGCATATTGGGAACAACTTTGTCACATAGAATGCCCAAAATCTTAAGGTTTGACTCTACAAATGGCAAACATGGGGGTATTTTTGGGGCAATTCCAGGGCACAAAGTAACTTATTGGGGAAGGACTCAAAAAGTATCTGGTCTAAGCCATGAATACATTCATCATGACTCATCAAATGCATATTGGGAACAACTTTGTCACACAGAATGCCCAAAATGTTGTGGTTTGACTCTCCAACTGGCAAACATGAGGGTATTTTGGGTGCAATTCCAGGGCACAAACTACCTTATTGGGTAATGACTCTAAAAGTATCCGGTCCAAGCAAAGAATACATTCCTCGTGACTCATCCAATGCATATTGGGAAAAACTTTGTCACACAGAATGCCCAAAATGTTGTGGTTTGACTCTACAAATGGCAATCATGGGGGTATTTTGGTGCAAATCTAGGGCACAAACTAACTTATTGGGTAATGACACAAAAAGTATCCGGTCCAAGCAAAGAATACATTCATCATGACACATCCAATGCATATTGGAAACAACTTTGTCACATAGAATGCCCAAAATCTTAAGGTTTGACTCTACAAATGGCAAACATGGGGGTATTTTTGGTGCAATTCCAGGGCACAAAGTAACTTATTGGGGAAGGACTCAAAAAGTATCTGGTCTAAGCCATGAATACATTCATCATGACTCATCAAATGCATATTGGGAACAACTTTGTCACACAGAATGCCCAAAATGTTGTGGTTTGACTCTCCAACTGGCAAACATGAGGGTATTTTGGGTGCAATTCCAGGGCACAAACTACCTTATTGGGTAATGACTAAAAAAGTATCCGGTCCAAGCAAAGAATACATTCCTCGTGACTCATCAAATGCATATTGGGAACAACTATGTCACACAGAATGCTGGAAATGTTGTGGTTTGACTCTCGAAATGGCAAACACGATGAGGGTATTTTTGGTGCAAATCTAGGGCACAAACTGAGTTATTGGGTAATGCCTCCAAAAGTATCCGGTCCAAACTATGAATACATTTATCAGGACTAATCAAATGCATATTGGGAACAACTTTGTCACTCAGAATGCCAGAAATGTTGTGGTTTGACTATCTATATGGCAAACATGAGGGTATTTTTGGTGCAATTCCAGGGCACAAGCAGTCACATTTGGTAATGACTACCAAAGTTATTGTACCAGGCCATGAATGCATAACACATGACTTACGAAATGCATGTTGGGAACAACTTTTAAATGCATATTGGGAACAACTTTGCCACACACAGTACAGACAATGTTGTGGTTTGTAGATACAAATGGCACACAAGACAGTACGGTATGTTAGGTGCAGTCTACGAGATTCTACATGTGACTAGAGGATTGAAATACATAACCTTAGTGTGATCAAAAGTTTCCCTTCTGAAAAAATTATGGCGCGGGAGGGCTGGCTGGCACAGGTACGTGATCTACTTCTACAAATATAACAGCGCGCCCAAAACCAGACAACACACAGAAGAAGTTAGGGAAAACAACATAGTACAGAACCCACGGAAAAACTCTACACACAAAACATCGTACACATACTACACAAAACACCGTACACACACACACACACACACGACACACACAACACACACAACACAAAACACCGTACACAACCCGACAAATTATTAGTACACACACAAAACCACACAAAAAGAAACACATGATTCTTGATCGGCACCGTATTCAGTAAATAAAATACAAAAAATATGAATGCTATCGGAAAGACACGACGAAGCAAAAAA
Organism: Pseudo-nitzschia multiseries; assembly: GCA_037355745.1. NCBI lineage: Eukaryota > Bacillariophyta > Bacillariophyceae > Bacillariales > Bacillariaceae > Pseudo-nitzschia > Pseudo-nitzschia multiseries. Next base: position 16,634,754 of record CM074782.1, on the reverse strand, counting down.
TCCGAGGGGAAGACCCTTCGAAACAACAAAACCATCCGGCCCGGTGATCATCAAAATACAGGGGACAACAACGGTAAGAAAAAAAGAGTGAAAACAAACACCGCAATTACTAACAAAGTGAGTAACAGTAATACCACAACTATGAACGCATCAAAGGGCAACAGTAAAAAAAATGGTACCGACAACACAATTTCTACTACTACAAACACGGAAGAACAAAACACCATCAACCAGAGTAACGAACCAGCGCTGAGCATTACCAACACAACCACCACTACAGTAACTGAACCAACAGAAAGAAGGAACAAAAACCAATGTGGTAGAGAAAACATCTAAAGGAGAAAGCTACAATTTAGAGGATGTTGCGGAACTTGTCATGAAAAAAATCCAATATGACAAATTGGCAGAGGAACTGGCAAAACACTTACGGCAACAAGAGAGGGAACCACCTATAGGGATGGGAAAGGTAGTAATGGTACCTAAACAAACGGAGGCAACCATGCAGGGAGAGGGGACTGATAATGCCAGCAACACAAGAGAACGAGCAGTAAGTACAATTACAGACGAATATGGGCTTATAATAGACAACGATATGCTTAAGGCTTTGAGTGATATGACTGAAACAGTGGACAAGCAGCTAAGGGATTACGTCAAAAAACATTGGTACCACAACATGAAGTTCCCTATCAATGAAAAGGTAACGGCGCATGTAATACAAAAAGCTGTTGAAGCAAGTGCGATCATGAAGCCACAAAATATTCCACTTGCGTCATTCTGTTCCTTTTACAGGAAACGAGTAGGGACAGTACTGACCGCATTGAGGCACAACTCACAAACATTAGCGAGAAAAAACTGGATAGGTAAATACAGGTGGGAGAATTGGTTGTTGAAATTAGGAATTTTGGAATCTATTTTTGGTCCGACAACACTAACATGCTGCCCGTTGATACTGATGATACTTCCGTACAGACGATTACAGAAAAGGTCGAGTCCCTATCACATTCCCTGGTACTGTGGCAGTTATTGAAGGCACAGAATATGAGGACACAGGTATTTTAAACCCTAAATACAGAACATACAAAGACGCGGAAGATGAAGATTTTTATTATTTTGTTACAAGAATCATGTCGGCAATCAATCCGACAAATTCCAATTTCAAACAACGGAAGGAGAGGCACTTGCTGAGTGATATATTTACTATAGCAGATGAAGCATTTGCATTGGTACTGATCTACAATGAGCATCATGTATGGGTGAACCAGCAGCGGCGAAAGGGTGATGCCACAATTCCGCGACAAAAAAAAAAATTCTGCGATTCTGACAGTGGAAGCAGAAATGGATGGATGGATGAAGGACGTGAGTTGTTCAGTGACTTGTGCGACAAAATTGGCGAGATGCGAAAACACCCAGAAACAGGAAGGAAATTGGAAGAAATGATGAGGGACAGATTTAGGAACGAAAGTTCAACAGATTACACCAACAATAAGCATGGCGATGCAAATATTACTAGTAGCAGCTCCACTAATTGTAGTGGACCAAAAAAGAAAAAGAAAAGAAACATCTATATTGATCCGGCAATAACAGCATCGATGAATGAAAGTTTATCTATTGGTGAACTAATGTAGAAAATAACAGTACATACATAATACAAACCTACTAATAATCTTGAGCTTAATTTTGAGAATCTTAGAAATAATGGAGGATTCGTAATACGTTGCAATAGGAATAAATAAAGCATAATAGAATCTACATTTTAAAAAGGGAATATTGTAGTCGAGAAATAGAATTCACAATTAGGAGAGCAGAATTGAATTGTTGTTTGGTAGATTAATGTTTTGGAATTAATACTGACTCAAGATTTCTTTTTTATTCATGAATACAAGTAAGTGTTGTTCGTACAGAATAATAAGACTGAAATCAATTTTTTTTATTCGAGAGTAGAGTAATGTGCATCACGCGCACAGAATTGTTTTTTGTATTATTTTAAGGCAATAACTGGGGGTGGGAATTTCAGGGTGTCCAGAAATATTGCCGTGTTAAAATCACGCACAAAATTTGTGCGCGAGAAGTAAATTCGAACCCCGCGAAACAGTTCTCGGACGCAGACAATTTATGTGCATCGTACCAATACAATATTAAAAAAATAGTACCAAGGAAGTACGAAGAATACATCTTGTACACATCTCTATGGAGGTATCGATCCACCATACACGTTCATCTCTACGGTATATCAAGAACCAATTGCATGCAGACGAGGAAAGTTACACTACTTAAAGCTTGTCTGTTTTTGAATCAGGCTATTTACGTGCACCGTTGTAGCGTTGGTGCCGGTACGTAACAATAGTAAGAATTATGCGTGTTCGGGAAAAAGCAGCCACAACCAAAAACTGAAGTTAGTACGCTTGGAGAAAACAACAAATACCAACTTTATGATTCGGCGTTGGAGTATGAACGTTAGGTGTACTGTGGTACAACTAGGTGCATGACTGCGTTACAAATGGGAAATAACAGGAAAATGAAAAACAAAACACCTAAACCAAGACACAAAACAACAGTTGTGCCAACCCGGGGTACTGTCTTGTCCAGGGATTACAACAAACAGATGCATGAGCTAAACCACGATGACGTAAACAACGACGGAAACCCGTTTCTATATCATTTCGAAACAGGATTTGATGCGTTGTGTGCCAAAAACGGACACTTGGTTAACACAATCCTTAGTGGATGCCAGAAGATAGAAGAAGTGCGACAAAGACTCAACAGCAAAAAAGGACATTTCAAGGAGGACGAAGCTTTGAACATTTGGGAACAATGCTTCAAGTACATAACCGAGGAAGTATTTCCCGACTGCAAAGAAGGGAACACTGATGGGATGGACCATGTATGGGCAATGGGAGTCATTCTTGCATACATTACATGTGGTTATCCCGCATTGAAAACATCGGAAGACATTAAGTGCTACGACAACGTGGGTATTGGACCGAAAGTAAAATCAATAGAACGAGAGAGAATGATACAAGACGGTCGTACTTTCCCGGCAAAAAAATGGAGTAATCTGACGCCGGAGGCAAGAGAACACATAAAAGAATGTATACATTACCACCCTGGGAACCGTCCTTATATGACGTATATTTGGTTCAACAACTGGCGCAAAAAGACAAATGAGGCAATCATCGAAAATGACAGATTGGAATGGTATTGCAGATCAACAGACGATAACGAGTGGTACTCAACACAAGAAATATTTCCGACAATTAAGGAAGAGAAGATAAATAACAAAAACACGAAAAAAAAATGTACCAAACATAAGTGGGATTCGTTCATGAACAAAGCAAGAAAACAGTCAAAAAAGAAAAACAGGAAAGTAAAAGAAGTGACAAACAGGGGGGAAAAGAGCGAACAAGACAAAAACGAGTGGAAAATTAAGAAATGGCTAAGTCTTTACAAAAAACATTGGAATTCACCGGAAGATTTAGAGGAATATAACAACTATCCCGTTCCTTGTGGAGCATGGGGACGCGTGAAACACTAACTCTGCAACTCTGTAAGGATTCCATTACAAAAAATAACCATGACAATATCGACGGTATCACTGGTACAAATTAAGTGCAACAAATAGAACGGAAATGAAGTAAAATATCACCTTAAAAAGTTGATACATTCAAAAAATGCACTCCTCAGAAAGCAACAAAACAACAACAAAAAACATTTCCTCCGTTGAACCTACAAATTGTGATCCAATCCATAATTAATTAAGGGGTGATTGTCAACCACCCAAAAAATAGAATTTACTGCAACGCCGTTGCAGAAAATTGAAAAACAATAAATAAATACGGAATGATATGGTACCGTACGGTAAGTACGGTAGGGTGGGGAACATCAAAATGTTCGGATCCGCGCCAAAATTTTGAGGACTCCACATTCCAGAATATCACGGCACGCTCGAAAATAAGATAGGCAGGCGACAGTACAACAACACTCACAGATAGTACAATTAGTTGAAATACAGCTATTCCTTGGAGACAGTAAATAAAGAGATTACAGTGTGTACAGTATGAATGAAAAAAATAAAAACGACTCCTACAAACAACATTGTTATCATAAAAATAGCGCGCCAAATCAATCAAAGGAAAAAACGGTACGTTGAGGTGCAAGATTTAACAAAAAATAATGGTAGAACTGAGTAGTAGTTGCAGTCCGGTGACAGGTAAAACGATTGTTACCAATAACACAAACAGCCCAAACAGCAGTGTATCAGGAAGTGACCGAACAAACACAAACGATAGCCAAACATATAAAACCACAGACAGTAGCAACAGAAATATTCTACAGACAACAAAAGACTCCGATAACAATAACTTGGAAAACAGCATTGTCAAACGTGTCAAAGAAAAAGCATTCAGGAAATTTAAATTCCCGCCAGGGATTAGATTCGTGAAGGCAACGATATTCAAAAATGTAAAACAAGCAAATAACAATGAAATACCAAATACGATCGATATAAAAGACCAAAAGTGGAGTGGAATTTATTGCCGAGCAGTGACTACGTGTAGGCACAATGCTCAAACTCTTGCCAGGAAAAACTACAAAGGTACGCAACCAACAAGAAAATGATTGCCGGCATGCAATCTTTCATAAGCCATTCTAACATTTTGGTCGTATTAACACTGACACGTAGACGATAAAAGAAACAACCAGATACCAGATAGTTTCCTAGGAACAGCTCTAATCACGGACACACAAGACGTTAACTCAGAAAATAGGTACCAATTGCACGAAGACTATCGGCGGAAAAATTCACCAGAATTCAAATACTTCATGAAAAGAATTCTTGGAGCGGTGTCACCAAAACAGACAGACTTCAAAAGAAAATCAGTCAGAATGACAGTCAGTAACATTTTCACCCCAAGCGATGAAGCTTTTGCATTGCTTTTCCTTTACAACAACTACGACTCGTGGCTAAACACAACAAAGGGCACGAGGTTGAGAAAAAAATTCACTGACGGTAAGTCTGGAAATAAGGAGGGGTGGAGTAACGAGGGACAAGATCTTTACGAATACCTAGTAAGTGAATTAGAAGAACGAAGGGAGGAACAACAGTCAAAAGAATTAGAGACGGAAATACTTAAAATGTACCAAAAGCAAAATGGCAATCGTAAACAACAAGATAAGGAGGAGAACAAAGAGGGAAAAACACGGAAGCGAAAACGTACCTTGGTTGAGATTCTAGGCGAAGATGATGAGGACTAAAAAAATTTCATGGAATACAATAAAAACGAACAAGAGTAATAGATGATATCAACATCAATAGTAGAACGGCTAGTTCATTATTATTTTATGGTTTGCACAATATTGTTCCGGGTCTTCTGTTCGAATATAATACAATAAACAAGGTAATTTCAAAGGCTGATAAAATGCTTTCGTATTTGTTACAAAATATGTTTGTTGTATTTCTGTATTTGATAAGCGTAGCGTGAATATTGTAAAATGACGGAGAGTATTGCAAATGCGGATAAAATACTTTCTTATTAGTACAAAAATATGGTTGTTGGCTTTTGATATTCGAAAAACGTAGTGTGAGTAATGTGAAAGCGACGTAACAGAATAGATTGATGGTTATCAAGAAGCTCGTATATTTGTTCAGAAATTGGTATCAACGCTACGACAATAACAGTGTAAAAAGAGGATATTATTACAAGACATGAGTTTCGTGTGGAAAATAACAAAAATTGAATGGCGAATAAATATTAACGGGGTAAGCATGAAACAAAATTGTAGAATAGAAAAATTTGGAAGCAACCATGAAACAGGGGGTGAAAATATGGATAGGAAAATAGTCCTACTTGAAATTGTTGCGTGCAAAAATAGGTAGAGAATTATTTATTGTGCGCGCAACAAAATGTTTCGGAATATTTTAAAATATTGCACGAATTTTACGAAAGCACAAGCATCGTTTATGTGACGAGAGTTCGTTAGCATAAAAATGAACTCGTGCCACTAAATATTACTATTGCTTTTAGACAAAGCATCTTATTTCCGTAAATAATTGTTTGGCTAAGCTTTTTAGCGATTTTTAGTCGTAGCGTTTGTACCAAGGCTACTTGTTAAAAATAGATTTTTTTAATACGTCTAGAAGGTTACGTTGTCAACTCTTAGGGTTAGTGTTAAACGTTCAACTAAGAACTCCACCAATTTGAAAAACCCATTCTGAGGCTCTAACCCGTGTATTGGTAATACTTCCTAGTCACTTTCAACTTCGCAGTTTGCAGAAGATCTGTTTTCTACTTCGTGTCATTGTTAGATTGCGGTAGGTAGATTGCTGTAATATTGATTAGGTTCTAAAATTGTGAGCTTTAAGATTAAGTGATATCCAGATCGCACCTGTATTGGTCCCTCTTTACGGGTCGTATGTGCGTTGAGATGAATCATATAAACAGTTATTTGCTTTGGCGACTATCACGAGTAACTGGTTTAGTCTGTCGGACGTACGTCCCATAGTCTGCCTGTATGTCCTTAACCGCGTGATTTCTAGAGTCCCCGTGTCTTCGTGGTAGTACAGTACTAGTAGAAGATACTTATCCCGCGGACCTCATTTTTCTTTCTCATCAACGCCATCTCTCCACATGCACCTCATGGCTAGCTCAATTAGCCTCGTCCCACTCATTAGTTTAGTGAGTAAGTCAGCAATATTTGACTCGCCTGGCTCCTTTGCAATCCGGATGGTTCCCGCTGCTATACATTCTCTTGCCTTATGATAGGCGACACTATTGTGCTTCTTCTTACAAGGACTTTCCGGTCGTGTAGTATTCTTCACAACTGACTCATTGTCACAATAGATATTAGTGGGTCCTTCTATAGGTATGCCCATCATCCGTAGCTTGTATCTTAGCCCTTCTACTACCATCTCAATTGCTATCCTGAGTGCAACTATCTCTGAGCCAAATGTAGATGTCTCAACGGTCGTTTGTCTCTTAGAGAACCACAAAATAGGTGCTCTGTTAACAAAGATGATGACTCCTGTATGAGATCTTCTGGTAGCCTTGCATCCCGCATGATCCGCATCTACAAAACATGTGGTAATGACAGATTTCCCTTTTGGTTCGGGCATATCTGGAGGCAGTAGTTCCTTGGCTCCCGGATAAAACTCACTCCAGTCACACTCCGGGAAAATGGTCTCGTCGACCTCGGGCATAGATGCATCAAACACCAACTTAGACTTGCTGTAATTCTTTAAGTATGCAAACAGATGAAACAACTGGTTGAGATGACCCTCTCTTGCCTGGGCAAGGTATCGAGACATAAGTGACACGGGCATAATGATATCCAATCGACTGAGTTCACATATCCAACGGAGTATCCCAATCAAACCTTGGTAGTAGTTCTGTTTCTCCGGGTCAAGTTCTGGTGACGCATCTATCTCCGGTCTATACTCAGCGCTCAATGGGGACCTTGCTGTTTTGGGTAGTACCTTAAATGCATATTGTCCGGTTGACAGTTCTTCTTCAACCGACTTGATTGCTTTTGCAGTATACTTAGACGAAGCCATGGACCAGTACGGGTTACCATCGATGTAGGTCTTTCCTATATCAGCTCCCAAGTAGAAGGAAGGTTCTTCAACTGTTCCATTCTTCAACTTGAATTGCCTTTCTATTGCATCCATCTGGAACTTTGGATCCATTCCACATACAAGAATATCATCAACGTAGGCAACACAGTACTCGTAGTAATCCAAGCCATCTGGTTTGAACGCAGATCAGAGATGCACATCAGGATCTGCTTTGCAAGATACATAACCAAGCTCTCTTAAGTGACTAGCCAAGTGTGATCGAAAAGATGCCCCCGCAACCGGGAGTCCATATAAGGCTCTTACAATCTTGCAGGGCCTCCCACATAGCTCTGGTGCAAACCCTTGGGCCTCTGTAGCTATTGTGAAGTACTTCTCTTTGATGGGTGCTGTTAAGTAAGCATTCTGTATGTCCACACTGAGTACCTCGAGGTTGTTAAGTGCTGCCACTAGGAAGAACAATCAAACCGAATCCCTACTGGGTACACTGGAATAAGTGTATTCCTTGGAGATTTCTGGGACTTTGTGGCCATCACCGACTAAGCGGGCCTTCCGAGTTAAGTCAATCTTGACATCAAAGACCATGTGCATGGTTATCTTGGTATGCCCCACTGGTATCTTGTCTTCCTCGTTGAATTCAAAGGCAATAGAGCTGTTCCTCATTTCTTTTGCAATAGCCCGAGCCCAATGATCGGTCCCCGTTTCTCTATCAATCGCCTTTGCCTCTGCAATAGACTTAGGGAGCCAAACCCCGTACTTATGGGACTTGGTCCAGTACTTGGTTTTAGCGCCAGATAGGATCCGGTCTTTTCTCCGAAGTACCTTATAGGCCCACCACTTAAACGCTGGCTCATTTATGATGCCTTCTTCACGGGCGTATATTTCTGTTTCAATCGGGAAGCTTTTCTTCATATCGCTTAACTTTGCCCAGGATGTAGTGCCATCTTTCCACCTAACAAGGAACCTCCATCCTTTGGTTGTTGGCTTTGTTCTAGTTTGTCCGGATTTTGTTGTGTAAGTAGCCTGCTCAAAAGTTAAGGCCTCCACATCCTTTTTGAAATCAATAATCTCATCCATCAGACAATACATGCGCCCTTCATCATCAACGGAAGAATAGATACTCTCTGCAAGTGTATTGGCTGTATAAATTTCAATAGATCCATCTGGCATAGCGACCTCGTAGGACCTCATGTCTAAGAGGGGATTGTTGTTCTTTTCACCAATCAGTACACCATCCTTATCCCTGCAACGGCTCTTGACTAGACCCCGGATGTGTTGGTCCCCTATCTGGAGTTATACCTCGGTCCCAAGATACTCATCAAGATCCTTATCAGATAAGTTGTCAACATCTGGGGAAGAAGCCTCGGCTTCTGCCATGAGTACTTCATCCTCTCCCTCATATTTGCCATCAAATAGGCCCAGAGGTGGTTCGCCAAGCTCGTTTTCAAGATAAGTATCGGAAGGTTTGACTTCATCGCCTATTTTTCCGTTGATTTCTTTGTTGTGTGCTTCCAACTGTGATAGAATATCTGGGTGCTTCCATTCTTCCTCGGATATAGCCCGGGTGCTGTTTGTTATGTGAACTTTTCTGGTCTTAAATAATACATAGTGACAATCTCCTCCACCGAAAGTATCCCCACATGGGCCCAGCCACCGGCCAAGCCTATTTGTCTTTCCATTTAAGTCGTACCACCAGATGAAATTGTACCAATCGTGGATCATGTACAGGGTGATATCTGGAGTATACCCATGCACCAATTCAAAACTAGTCCTCCCCATTGAGGAAGGGTCATTTGATGCCACAAGGTTCATCCGGCCGGCTGCTAACATTCCACAGAAGGCCCAACACCGTCTGGGACTGCCTTTCTTAGAAGTCATCCAACGGATTGCCCTCCTTAAGTCCCCTGCACTGTGTTCGGCTGTATTCTGCCATGAACAGTGTGGCTGTATATATGTTTGGCGAATGCGATACTCCGATCTGAGTTTGTGCCAACCAGTGTTGTGTGTCTCATGACTCCCCTGGGCCTTTGCTCCATCGGTAACTAGTTGTTCTGGGATTCCCACTTTGTTGATAAAGCAAGATAAGCCATCATGACATCGGATTTCTCCCCTGACAGGATAGAAGGCCACATAGCCTTTTCCATTTGTGAAGATCTGAGCTGCCATATCGTTTCGGATGATACTGGGAACTTTGAACTTCATAGTATCAGCATACCATCGGCCCTTGAGCATCCTCCTATTCCTCCACTTCTGTGTCTTCAGTCTCTTTGTAATAGGCTGGGACAATTGTCGGATGCCATCTTGGGTAGTGACTTCAATAGTAGCCTTGGCCCTCTTCTCACTAATGTTCCATATTTTAGCAATGGTCTTGGCATCATACCTGTCAACCTTGTCAGGTATCCTTATTGGCGGTCCCCATTGTCCCCGTCGTATGAAAGACTTCTTGTCAAGGAACATTTCTTGGTCGAGGACATCTTGTTGCTGCCTTAGTAGCTTCCTCTCCTTGGTTCGTGCCTTGGCTTCCTGTTGAATGGCAAGTTCAGCTTCAGATAATGACGACAGACCGACTGATGAAGGCTTGGTGGAAACATCAGAAATCGTAGAATTTGCTGAATTTCGAAGATTTTCTTGGTCCTCCCCGGTGGTTCCAGCAAGGGCTGAAATCAATCGGGTGGAAACGTCCGTTGGAGTATATCCGGTGCGTTGGGAAGGAACTCTACTAGTACAGACAGAAGCCAAATGGAGTAGCCGGGCCGTGTCGTACCCTGTGCCTAACGGTTCAGGATGAATCGTGGGTGAATATTGGATGGGGGTCCCACAAACCGGCAGGCATCCTGAAAGAGTAGCAACAACCCGCGGGAAAGAGGCATTGGTGGCTTCTTCTTCCTCTGCAAAGTGAGAGGAGTAGGGGTCCCAGGTGTGGGTATCTGTAGCCAGTATGTGTTCACAGTTCGCCAATTCCTTCTTTGTAGGCTTGCGGGAATCAAAATAGGATATGACTCCTTCGACTTTGAGAGGGATGAAGAGCTTGGTGTCTTCAGATCAAAATGTAATCCCGTGTGTAGAATTGGAGTCGTATCGCCTTGGGGTGTCCTCAACCTTGTTGAAGTTGCAGTCCCGGACTTGATTGGGACATACCAAGCTGTGTTGCAACTTGGCGCCAAAGAACAAAGCCTGCCCAAACACCAAGATGTAAGTAATCCCATCAGTTGGGTCAGTCCAAGCTGTGGCGCAACAGGCAATAGGGACATTCTTAAGTGGTGAGTAGGTATCTGAAAATGGTGCAACATCCACATATGTCAAGATAGAATCCAATGAATCGAGTAATACCATATTTGATCCCGCGGCTGTTGTATCAGCGTGGCTGTCCAACTCGCATCGGCCGTTATCTTGAGATGGTGAGCCAAAACTCTTGATATGGACTATCGGCCGGCCTACCCGGGATACAATTGACAGGCCCCGGCCGGCAAATCAATCTTGATTCTTCTTTTTGTGAGTATGGCTACCGAATTGGTCTCCGGCCGGCCCCTTTGTTGTAGTGTTTTCTCCCTTGGCTTCAACAAGAGAAACCTGTGCAGACTTGGCAGGGGAGTTGAGAGCGGGGCGGAGGGCCCGGACTTGGTTCTTCTGGGCCACAGACATAGTGACCCAGATTTCTTTTGGATAGATTTTTCCCTCGAGAGGTCCATCGTATGTACCAGAAGTCTTCTGTTTCTTGTTGCCAGATTTCTTGTTGGAGGAGGAGTTGCCTTCGTTATTGCGTTTGTTGCCCCTTTTTCCCTTGAAGGAAGAGATATTTCTGCGACTGCCTTTACGGCTGGCTTGCATCTTCTTGATACCCAAGCGCTTGAGTGAAGTGGGCGGCAGCCTTGTCAAAGTTGTCATACATGCCACCCCCTTCATTTAGGACCAATTGGACTGCCATTTCGAGTCTTGGATCCGATATAGAGTGGCAGAAGTCGGTAACAAACTGATATTCCGGTGGGAAAGCCTTATGCCGCAACAGGAACTCCTTTGCATCATACCATCGCCTTTTGTGCTTGTCGAAACTGTAGTTCTTGGTATCCCCGGAATAGGTAGAACTCTGTAGGAAGGCCCTCTTTTCTTCTATGAGAAGTATTATATTTGTTGATTCGTATGCTTGAGAGTAGAGGGTGAAATATGCCTTCCTCCCATCCCCTTCTGAGCCAAGACCTTGGATGTAGGACCAACCGGGGCCCGCCCCTACCAATTTGAAAAGGATTCCCCATAGTGTATTGTTGTCTTTGGTCCAGTGGGATCCTGAATGAACCGTGCATTGTATAGAGTATTCATTCCAGTCGGCATACATGTCTGTCAGGGCGGATCCAACGGTCCCCCCCCTCTCAGCGTCGCCGACTACGGAGTCCTTCCGGATCGTGTAGAGTAGAGATGTTTTGGTGACACCCCTTTTGTGTCTAAGATACTCCCTGAATCGTTCATCAAATTCCTTGAATTTCGACATTGCAGTGAGTGGTTCTGGGAGAGTAAGATCCCCTGCCGCTGTGTTGCTGTCATCCTCCTTGAGAGACTTGAGGCGAGCTCGAGTCTTGGATTCTGCGTCCGGGTCAGCCATCCAGTCAACTGGAGTAGCTGTAGCCCCAATGAGAGGCTGAAATTTGATCCAAGCCACAAACAACTTGAGCTGATCCCCAAAGACCCTCCCCACATACACTTGTTTTGGGTCCGGGCAGTCGTTGTATTTGGTCTTGTTGACACCATTCACCAGGGATTTGATTGCAGATTCATCCATGTCTCGGAGGGAGTCAGTACTGCTGTAGCCAGTCCGGAAAAGTTCGTCTGCTGTAATCCGGTTCAACCCGAAAGATTCCAAGATTTCTCTGAACACTAATTCAGTTGGGGTTAGAGTCCTTTCCCCTGCGTATCCAGGGATTCCCTCCAGTTGATTAGCGCGTTCAATCGCATCTTGGACCTCTTGTGTGAGTGCCGGAGCCCGGCTAGTATCCATCATGGTCCTAATGAATTCCATTTGCGCCGCTGTAAAGCCAAGATTGGCAGGAATGGCTGGCCCATTGTTGGCGGGTCCACCAGCTGCTGGGTTAGCGGCGGCAACCGCTGGATTAGCGGCCGCATTGTTGTTGCGTTGGTTCTGACAAGCTGGTCTTCCTCTCACCATGGTGGTTACTTTGCTTCTGGAGTAGTTGTTTGCTTGTTCTGTAAGTGATATATGAATGATTTTCTGAAGGGATTTTGGATTTCTCAAATAATCACTCTCCTCGCGATATCACTAGTAGTGGATATTTTCTAGTGGTTTCTCCTTGCAAAATTCTACAAACGTTTCTATTCCGAATGCAAATCCCTCAGTTGCCCCATACTTAAGCGAACTGTTCGGGTTCCGATTTGAATCGGGGCTGTTGATTTGGCTTATGAATCCCTCTGCGGGCCGTTGGGTTTACTCGTGCGGGAATCTAGTGGCCGTTTGATCCGGCCCGCTACTGGTTCCCACAGAAATCTGCGGCCGTTGAGTTGTTTGTACAGAAATTGGGGCCGTTGAGTTGTTTTCCCGTTATTTTACGGTTACAAGTCCAACGGGTCCCCCCTAATGAGCGGGAGTTGAAACTGCTCTAGAATAGTTCAACTGCCCTCTCCGTGTAGTGGCTAGGTCCAGCTTAGTGCACACGTCTGTGCGCTGCCCCGCTGTATGTTAGTAATTTTCTACTCGTACGGAGGACATACGTCCCCGATACTTGGCCAGTTCTTTGGCTGTCTTTCCAGCTAGTACGGTGTGGCCGTAAACCTTGTACTACTGGCCCGGGCCAGTAGCTTGTTGTCGTTTCTATGCACACCTAGGTGTGTTGCCAGTACTCATCGTGTTGTTTGAGGCGCCATGTGGACCCCTCCATGCTTGAATTGGAACACGTTTACGTTTGAATGTAAAGACTGCGACTGCTTCGGCCTGGGATTCGATATCTTGTATCGATGACATTTGCTCCTCCCCCTAGGCTGTTCTGTCGTTTGAGAGAAGCAAGAGGTATTAGCTCAAGCCAGGCTGCACTAGTGCCATTACCCTTCTAAGTGCTCAAAAAATTAGACATAGCCTTCCGGGGTCTTTGATTAACCGGTGATCAGTCGGTAATCGGTCTCGCTCCTTCTATTGCCGTGTGAACCGCTGTGACACTCATTTGAACGGTAGCCAATTGTTGACTAAGCACCCCTTTTGGTTAGAATCAATGGGTCTGATAAACTCTGTTTTCTACTTCGTGTCATTGTTAGATTGCGGTAGGTAGATTGCTGTAATATTGATTAGGTTCTAAAATTGTGAGCTTTAAGATTAAGTGATATCCAGATCGCACCTGTATTGGTCCCTCTTTAAGGGTCGTATGTGAGTTGAGATGAATCGTATAAACAGTTATTTGCTTTGGCGACTATCACGAGTAACTGGTTTAGTCTGTCGGACGTACGTCCCATAGTCTGCCTGTATGTCCTTAACCGCGTGATTTCTAGAGTCCCCGTGTCTTCGTGGTAGTACAGTACTAGTAGAAGATACTTATCCCGCGGACCTCATTTTTCTTTCTCATCAACGCCATCTCTCCACATGCACCTCATGGCTAGCTCAATTAGCCTCGTCCCACTCATTAGTTTAGTGAGTAAGTCAGCAATATTTGACTCGCCTGGCTCCTTTGCAATCCGGATGGTTCCCGCTGCTATACATTCTCTTGCCTTATGATAGGCGACACTATTGTGCTTCTTCTGGCAAAAAATTCCGATATTTTATTCGGACTTTCGTTGGGATTCAAATGCAATTGGCAGACGGAGGAAGGATATTTAGTGTCTCAAGTTTCTAAGATGTCAGAGCTAGTTCATATATGTCAATTGTCAACAAGCAACGAGTTTGGAATTAGAATCGTTTTGGCATTGAATGCTCGTCAACTATTGAAGAGCCTCCCAGTATTCGATGAATTCTTGCGAGAGCATCCAGAAACAAACATTCTAGCTTGGACGGGGAACGGCGAACCTTCGATCCCAAATGCTCATATCGACGAAATACGAAAGTACTACCAATCGAAACAAATGGAAAACAGGATAGAATTTGATTGCCGCACGACAATCTTATAATCAATGTTACTGTAAGTCAACAAAAACCAGAGATGGTTCATTATTGAGAAACAGTCAAGTGTTTTTTATAATGAAGAAAATTGCAATTACCATTACAAACACATGGCATCGTGAATGGTATTAAAAAAGGGAACAGCTTGGTTACTGGAAAAATTATTTAATATATGTTTCGATCATAGTCAATAAATAGACCAGGACCCCAATCAGCCTGGTCCGCCTGCCTTGCCCATACTGTCCATGCTTCCCTTTGGATACCAACAACACCCAACACGTTGCATGCTGAATGTCTGATATAGAGATCAAAAACAAATTAAAAACTTCCATCCTTTATGTTTTGTTGAAGTATTAAAGTAGAAAAAAATCAATCTGTGCAGTACTTAAAACAACGTGCATTTCGTGAGAGGTGATTATATTCAATCAAATGGCGAGAACTTGAAAGATTGGGTTTCAACCAACAAGGCAGGATGATAAAATGTCTTTTTGATATCAGAAGTTAACAACGAAGCAAAATATATCCAATAGAATGCATGTTGTGGGGTTGGAAATCATTTTAGCAATGTTGCCTATTGCAGAGCAATACACAATCGTGTTCATGGAACCACGAAAACCGGAATCTTCAGCAGCTAGATTTGATCAGAGAGACAAATGGCCGATGCACTAGATATCGCAAGTCCCTGAAGGTTTACCTGTGATGCATTAACACTTAGCTCAAAACTGTAATATTTTTGTGTGGTAGAATGAATATTGAACTTTCGACAACGTTTTATGTTGGTATTGATTAGATTTGGTTTAGATTCTCTTTTCAGCGGTATTCAGTAATCGGAAAGGGGCGTGTGAGATTATCAAAATTGTTCTAATGGGATTCCTGATGCTTTCGCAGTTGATTTGAACCGTAATATTTTTTACGTTCGGACGAGGGTGATTCTGTTTCCGTAGATGGTGGTGAAGACGGATCTGCTCCTACGATTTCTTCTGCGGTTACAGTCGCCGTGCCGGCTATTATCGCTTGCCGCTGATTGGGATTCTCCTCTAACCATCGTTTGTAGCTTTCGGTTCGTTTTACCGTTACCAATATCCGTGCTCGTCGCAACTCGCGACTACCACCTCCACCCGACGCAGAGCTTCGACTGGTGGTAGTACCAGCCTTCCCAATACCCCCGCCTATAGTGTCTGCGTCACGATCGTTTTCAGTACGTGATCGAGTTGATGTTGACAACTTATCTCTCGTCTTCAACGTAACGACGGGGTCGCTGCTCGTTGCGGTCGATGATTCAAGTTGGGAGGATAGCGATGCATCCTTTGAAGTCCGAGTCGATGGCTCACTTTCTTTCGTAGATGCTTCAGAGTCTAATACCCCAACCTTCTGCTGCCTTCTCCGTTTCGGCTCAACATTCACGTAGGAAGTGTGTATTCTTTACGAACCCAAACGAAAAGAAAATACGGGTAACGGAGGAGTGTTGTAAGTACCACCATGATCACCATAAAGACACGAACAAGACAATTATATGCAAGAACGACTGCTTTCTCAACATACCTGACAATCGTTGCAAGTTTAGATCGTTCCAGTAGATGAGCGGCATCTACTGCTGAAACTATAGCTCCCTCCAGTGCTGATAAGTCGCACATTTCGTTGGTCATAAGAAATTTTCGGGCTAGTTGGAAGAATGCGGTTGGATTCTTGTTGGCACTCACGGCAATGATCTGTCGGGAACCATCGCCGGGAATTATATCCTGGGTCGGGTTGTCTGTAATTACCGTAGTCGCTGAAGGCTTGACAGCGGTATCTGTCTTTTCTTCTTGGCCCGTTCCATGCAGTTCTCTCACATCTTGCGTTTCGTCCTTATTACTGATATGATGTACATGCTTTTCGTCAGTGTGCTTCGCGGTATCGGAGTCTTCGCCGCTTTTCTTTGTTGCTGTGTCTATTGCACCTGTTTCACTTTCACTACACGTAGTACTTTTTGACAATCGGCTTTCTCTTGCCCCTGTTTCTGTGGACATTATTTGAAGATGCAAGTTCAATTTGCCTTGCCAATCACTAACTGCCCTCTGTACTTTTACTTCGAACTCGTTCAAACTTTATCGTTTACTGCTGCACTGATACTATATTATCCTTGGTCCCTATCCGTTTCAATTATACAGCCTCTGCCCTCTGTGACCGCTTAAGATGATTGATTGATTCCTGTACTTATAAATTCCCTTTATCTCGAGTTAGTCGTTCCCTCTTCAACATATGCATATTGTTGTCAAACGTGAAAAATGTATATATTGAATTCAATTTTTGTCGGCCGTCCTTGTAGGTTCCAGGCTTTGTCTTCGTATCGTCGTTACTATACGTGATCTATTGTATTACACTGTATTCGATTCGATTGATCGGCACGAGAAATCTCCTCGATAGTATCTTTTCCTGCTGAATTTTTTTCGTTGTTCTTTCCTCAACGTAGTACAAACACTACAAAGTTCCGATCCTGCTACCCCTTTTGTCAAGTACAACGAATGAACCGACTACTATGCTAGCTCACAATATTCCTTCTCCCTACAAACAAAATTGGCCTTGTATACCATGCAACGATTTGTAACGAGACTACAAAGCAAAATTTTGGATCAACTGTTATTTCACTCACGAGACAAGTGGTACCGGTAGGAATAGGAAAACCTGAGAATTGGAAGAAGAATATTTCACGATACCTTTCCGAGATACCAAAGTTTCACTTTTGCGATCAGAAAGATTTTACCTCAACTTCAAATCAATTTTCGTCAGTCACACGAGTCGAAGCGATGAAACCAACAGTTGTTTGTTCAATGGGTATGTACCGGTACAACGTACGATATGGCCTATGTATCCTTCATACCGACTAGCTTACCGGGTACAATAATGACAATACTTCTACCGGTACGGTACTGTACTACGGTACTATAGGTAACACCCCGTCCTCCGTTTTGGTTGGCACGTGTCATCCCCTCTCTAAAGAAAAACTACACGTGCCAACCAAATCGACTCCAAGCAGTATCAGTGGGGAGGAGGGGTGTTACTTGGTACCACTCTAGCTCCTTGTTATCCAAGGCCCCTGGCCGAGGAAGCAAGGAGATAGAGTGGTACCAAGTAACACCCCTCCTCCCCGCTGATACTACGAGGAGGAGCTAAAGGAGGAAAGGGGTGTTGACATGGTAATCTCTATGGCTTCGGAAGGACGACGAGCACAATGGAGGAGGAGGAGGTTGTTCTTGTTGCTGCTAGCTACCGTATTGGCGTTGCTTACTAGTACTAGTGCTAAGCGTTTCGATGCTGCTACTGGGGGAGTACTAGTAGCGTTTCGA
The DNA here is from genome assembly GCA_037355745.1 of Pseudo-nitzschia multiseries. Lineage (NCBI taxonomy): Eukaryota > Bacillariophyta > Bacillariophyceae > Bacillariales > Bacillariaceae > Pseudo-nitzschia > Pseudo-nitzschia multiseries. Next base: position 16,616,777 of record CM074782.1, on the reverse strand, counting down.
TGCTGCTACAGGGGGGGGACAAGGCTAAACCGGTATGGTACTGATCGGTGGTACCCAGGAGTACTCGGAGGAACAAGTACAAACTGTACGGTAGTACGGCTCAGTGGTACCATTTTGGTGGTACCGGAGTACCACTCGCTTGTTAAGTAACAATTTTTTCAACGCATTGCACGTGTTTTTAGGTATACTCAAGCGTAAAGAGGGAGCAAACGCGCGGGATTCGCAGCAGCAGCAGCAGGATTTGGTTGATTCCTTCTTGACACCACCTGTGTAGAATATAGTAGAATTCCTACTACAACCCGGATTTTTGCTGTTTTGCCCCGGTTGTAATTCATAATTTTAAAATCAACCACTTTCAACAGCAAATTGCTCCCCCAACCATGGGAATAGACCCTTTTCGCTGCTTCCTTTCCTATTACAACAACAAGAAACCCATTCTATCACACTGTGAGTCATTCCCTGTCCTTTGTTTGCTGGGAAGGGGAGATGTTCAGGCTGTTTCGATTTGATTCGGCAGCGGCGGCGGCGGCATCGTTGTCATTTTATTCATTCCTATCACTCACGACGCTGCTTCTTTTTGCTTCTTTGACCATGGGAATAGCCCCTTCCAGCAACGCTGTGTAAGTCATTGACCGTCCTTTGTTTGCCTGGGGGGAGATGTTCAGGCTCCTGTTCTGTTTGATTTGCTATCGCCGTCGTCGTTGTTGTTGTCATCTGTTTATTCCTATCTCACGACACTGCTTCTTTGCTTCGAATTATTAGCGACCCAATTACCAAACAGGTTAGGGTTCCTTTGATGCCGGATCCGGTTGTTGCTCCTACGATGCTGGATCCGGTTGCTCCCATCTGAAGACCCCGCCGTGGATGATGAGATTTGGTCTAGGGGAATGGTGTATTGTTCTTCTTGTTCCGGCGTCCAAACTACAAGCAATGCCTGCTCTGGTCTAGGGAACTGTGTATTCTTGCTCCGGCGGGGTCCAAACTAGTACAAGCACTGCTCTGATCTAGGGGACTGGTGTATCAACGGCGTCCAAACTACAAGCGCTGCTTCATTTATTACGGGACGACCGTATTTCTCGTTCCAGCGCACGAGCTACAAGCTCTGATTTTGGCCCCAACAGCCTCAATAGTCATCATGGTGTGCTCTCTAGCAAGAAATAGGTCTACAGACTAATTCTAGATCTTTTTTTGGCGTATACTCTGGTCCCTAGTCTGCTGCGTCTTAGTGTGTTATGGGAGTATAAAAAATAGTGGTAGGAAAATAGTGCTCAGAATAATACGATTTAGAAAATACAATACTAGTAGAAATCACGTATAAAATAGTACCAGAATAAAGTGTGGTACCGGCGTACCACTTTTGGTACCAGAGTACCACCATCTGCTACCAGAGTACCACTCCCTTCTCCCGCCCGTTGAGCCTGTTTCAAACCCTCATTTTTCTTGGTACTTAGGAGTGAGTACACGTGCTCGTCCGCCGAAGCCATAGGATTACCGTAATACTGGGCTCTCCGGAACCCACTTGCGCGGCACGCAGGTTTTTTCCTTTTTCTTTTTCACGCACAAAAACCCAGGAAAACCCAGGATTGCCAAATTGTTCAATTCCTTCTGAAACTGGCTGTTGAGCTGATTCAATCCAAAGGCAAGGAAGAGCAACAGGAGCTGTGGCTGCAGGCCGGTTGAGGTGCCGGTCTGTTGTGTTCTAATATTTCTCTGATATCCACTACGACTGGACGCTAATCCAATCAGATCTATTCTGACTATCGACAAACGACGCAATCAGTTAGATCTTAGGCTTGTAGTTCTACAGTAGGACGCAAGGAGGAGCGTCCGGTGCAAGGTTTAAGGTTGAATAATCAAATAATCTAAAAGTATGCGCTTTACCTTGCTGGGGGGCAAGATACCACTTTAAAGATCGCGTTGCCGCTAATACAACACGATATGCTGTGCTGCCGCTAATACAGCACAACACAAATATTCTATACGTACTGCCGCTAATACAGCACGTATTTTACACAGCAGAAAACAGGTTCGTGAGCAGCGCTTTGAACCTCTGCTGTCTTTTCTTGAAAACAGAACACTTAACAGAAGATAGCATATGCTGATATCTGGCGCGCGTTCCTTCTTGGATCATTAAGTATCGAACTCGTTCGTAAGAATGAGTCTAGTACTCATAAAGAGTGACGATCAACTCTTCGCCTGCAGCTAAGTATCGAATCTTGGTCGTAAGAATGAGTTCCGTACTTTTTGAGGTCTCATTTATTCCCGGTTCGTACCTCTACTAAACTTAGACACGAAAGGAATTTAATACAAATGTGGGTGTTTCATGGGTATTTCTTCCGGAACCAATACCCAGGAAAACCCAGGAAAATTGATGTACCGGTAGTATTGAGCCGAATGAAAGGAATGGTGCCACGTGGAACATTAACAAAGTGCGGACCAGGGAACACCCGTACGACAGACAGACTGGGGAACATCCTTGAGTATCCCAAGTGCGGACGCCAGTCACTGGATCACTAAGAATAATAATAATATACGTATTTAAGTAACTTTAACCACCAAAGGTGGATCTAAACTACTCAGTCTGTATCCAGACTTTAATGTCGCCTCAATCAAAGATAGTTTAAGCTTCAAGTTGTAGATCGACAAATTTGTCAAACGAATCCTGAAAGCAAGCAGGGAGGGTACAAGTAAAAACTGTTGAAGGATACCGGTAGCATAAGCCGAACTGGGAGCACCTACCAACAAACAGACAGGAGGAAGGGTAAAATACTGGGAGCAGCACGGTGTGCAAAGGTGGGTGACTGGGGGAAGAACTAGGAAGGGCACCGGGTGCAAAACGTGGTGAGACACGGGGAGCAACCCTGGGTGCAGAAGATGGTGATACATTGGGAGCAGCGCTGGGTGCAGCACCAGGAACCACACTGGGTGCAGCACAAGGAGCAGCACTGGGTGCCAAACCGGGTGAGACACTGGGAGCAACACTGGGTGCAGAAGGTGGTAAGATACTGGGAGCAACACAGGGTGCAGCTCCAGAGCCACACTTGGTGCAGCTCTAGAAGCAACACTGGGTGCAGAACTTGGTGAAACACGAGGAGCAGCACTGAGTGCAGAAGGTGGTGATATACTGGGAGCAGCACTGGGTGCATCGCCAGGAGCCGCACTGGGGGCAGCTATGGGAGCAACACTGGTGCAGAACTTGGGGTAACACTGGGAGAAGCACTGTGTGCAAAGGTTGGTGATATATTGGAAGCAGCACTGGGTGAAGAAGCAGAAAGGGCACCGGGGTCACGCTTGGTGAAACACTAGGAGCAGCACGGAGTGCAGAAGGTGGTGATATACTGGAAGCAGCACGGGATGCAGCGCCAGGAGCCAAACTTGGTGCAGCTCTAGGAGCATCACTGGGTGCAGAACTTGGTGAGAGACTGGGATCAGCACTGGGTGCAGAACCTGGGGAGAAACTGGGAGCAGCACTTGGTGAAGCACAAAGAGCCACACGTGGGCGGGGCTAAAAGCAGCACTGGGGGCAGAACTGGGTGAAACAATGGGAGCAGCGCTGGGTGCAGAAGGGGGTAATATACTGGGAGCAGCACTGAGTGCAGCACCAGGAACCAAACTTGGTGCAGCGCAAGGAGCAGCACTGGGTGCAGAACGTGGTGAATCATTGGGAACAGCACTGTGTGCAAAGGTCAGTGATAAAGTGCAAGCAGCACTGGATGAAGAACTAGAACGGGCACTGGAGTCCGCGCTTGGTGAAACACTAGGAGCAGCACTGAGTGCAGAAGGTGGTGATATACTGGGAGCAACACTGGGTGCAGCGCCAGGAGCCACACTTGGTGCAGCTCTAGGAGCATCACTGGGTGCAGAGCTTGGTGAGAGACGGGGATCAGCACTGGGTGCAGAACCTGGGGAGATACTGGGAGCAGCACTTGGTGAAACACTAAGAGCTACACGTGGTGCAGGGCAAAAAGCAGCACTGGGGGTAGAACTGGGTGACACACTGGGAGCAGCGCCCGGTGCAGAAGATGGTGAGGCACTGGGAGCAGCGCTGGGTGCAGCGCCAGGAGCCACAAGGGGGATAGTTGTAGCAGGACTTGGTGAAACATTAGGAGCCACAATTGGGACAGCGCTAGGATGGGCACGTGGGGCTTTGCTTGGGCAAACACTGAAAGCAGGACTGGGTGCAGCACGTGGTGAGACACTAGGAACCACACTAGGAGCGGCACTTGGTGACACACCATTGAGTGTGCCAGAATGGCACCCAGGGCTAGGCCCCATGCAGCCAAGCCCTCATCAAGGCAGCCTCCTGGCGATACGGCTGCTAGGACTGGAGAGGGACTGCATATTGTCTCCTGGCAAGCTGGATGGTCGCAAGCCATTGACGCTTGGCAGTAAGAGTGTAACCACGGAGCACTTGGAAGGGAATCTGGAGGAGGGAGTGAGATTGTGGCAGAGCACCAGCTAAGCCAATGGCCAATTCAGATGAAATGGAAGCATCGAGAGCTTGGTGTTGTTCAGCCTCAAGCACCCCCCCAGTGCCATGGAGCCGTTGGTTTCGGTACGTCCAGAGATCCCAAGAAGTGAGGAGATATTAGTGAATCACTGCAGTGGCCCAACGGCGAGGAGAACGCTTGCTACCAATCAAAGAATAGTAATCAGCTTGAATCTGATGCCAGAGGGGGGACCATCTCCAAAGAAACCAGTTGTGCCATCCAATATGATGCTGAGACCTTACAGCAGAGGCAATGGCAGGGGAGTATGATGATGGGTGAATACGCCTACCTTGACAAACCCTAGTGGTAACATCCACAATGGCAAGAGCCAGAGAAGGTTCTGTAAGCTCAGAGGTAAGGCGCTGCTGCAAAGGCCTCTGCAAGGAAGACAAGCTGTGCCTGACAGCACCGGGGTCTGCACATGAGAGCACGTGGGAAACCTTCTCCTCGTCCTGGGCACACAGTGGGCATCTGGAGTGATCCTGGTGCTGGTAATGGAGTAACTGAGTGCCAACACCTATGCAACCCGAAGCAAACTTGACAAACCACCGTTGCATACCAGGAGAGAGGCGCTTGAAAGCAGAATGATGAGCACACCAATGGATGGAATTGGAGACTTGGGGTGGAATGGAGATATCATGGTGAGTGTGCCAATAGTGCAGCAGAGGAGGGCCAGAAATAAGAATGTGCAAGGCATCTCTGTCAAAGCGAGAGCATTTGAGACCGTTCTGTGAGAGAGCCCAGGGCTCAAAGATAAGCCGGGGATAATGGTAGGGAGAGGAACAATTCAAGGATAGAAATGCCTTGGCCATGCCATCAACCTGATGATTGCAAAGGGCCCACCAGTCAAGAGAAAGACCCTCTTGATGACCCTGAACCCACCTGAATGTGACAGTGATCAGAAGAGCAGAGATCATATTGCGAATGACATAGACATAGTCAAAAGATTTCTGAGAAATAGACAAGGGCCAGGTTCCCTGAGCCTGTTGTAGAGCCGTATCCCCATCAAGGGCAATGGTGAGTGAGCCGGAGGCTACATCATAGAGATCCACCAGAGCCATACAGCAGGTGAGGACACCAATGATGCCAGCCAATTCGCTCCGGTAGACTGATTGTCGGTTGAGCCACTGACAAGGTTAGATCCAGTGAGGAACAAGGAGGGAGACTTGGTGGAGGAGGTGGGGGATAGGATAAATGCAGAGGTACCTCGGAGTAGAAGGGGGTCGTAAGAGCCGTCACAGACAGCACTGGCAGAGCCACTCAGAATGGCATCGGCGAGAGCCTGGCATCCATCCTGGGGAAGGGAGTATTGATGGAGAAGGACTCGGGGAGAAGCGCAGAGAGCATCAAATGCATCCTCTGGGGTGGCAGGAAGACACGTAAAGGATTATAGGTCAAGGGATTGTCATCTGGTGGATGGGCGACAAAGGTAGATGGACCTACAATCCGGAACACATTCCCACTGGAAAGGAGGGAGACAAGAGTGTCTGCACTGGCAGGTTTGGCGCAAAGGATGGTAGTGGTGAGGCTGTAGCGGCCTCGGCCTTGCGAAGAGCCAACCTTCCAGCCAGTGGGACATTTGAAGAAGAGCCTGTCAGTAGAAGGACACAAAAACCAAGGCCACACAGAGGAAGACTCTGATGACAGCCAATGCCCTAGGTGGTAGGAGGGGTGGAGGGCTCTGTCAGAGGGCAAGGCCAACAGTGGTAAGAATGATTTTTGAAGGGCGCATTGCCAAAGATGACGAGCTAGGAGAAGCCATGGAGGAGGGCACCGAGGCCAGTCAAGATGGTTGCGAAGATGGTTGGAGGACTGCAACTGGAAGGTCATTGGAGAAAGCCTTGTGCCATCTGCAGTGCAGATATCAGCAAGGGAGACGGCCTGGAGAGACATCCGGATGAGATTCAGAAGGGACAGTTTGGCGCCCCGGAAGCCAGCATTGACAAAAGCTTGCATGAGGTAGCAGTCATTCAATCGAAGCAAAGGAAGTGTAGGAAAGTCTTCAACCAGACTCACTGGGTGCATAGAAAAGAAATGCCACACATGTTTTATACCAGCAAGGAGTGATATAAGATGCAAAAGGCTGGTAGGGGGTAATGCCAAGATGGAAAGGGATCCCCAGTTCCAGCCTAAAGGCTTCAGCTGTAAGCCTGAGAATATGGCCCGTCTGGGAAACACGGACAGATTCCTGAAACAGAGTAGCAATGTGACTGAATTCTTGGAGAAGAAATGGGTGAATGAAACCAAAGCCTTGATACAAAGATGGACCATAGAAGACCTTGCAAGGAAAGGTGCGAGACATGCCTGCCTTGTTGAGCACGGGGACCAGAGTTGGTTGGAGAATTCGGGTCCAGGTAGAAGCGCTGAGCTGAGTGACGGGCATGGGGTATTCAAAAGACTTCATAAATGAGTACTTGAAGGTGTAGATGGAGGTGTTCTTCTCACACTTGGAGGACCTCATTTGAGATCCAAAGGACTGAGACTGGGACTGCAGGTGAGCAACTTGAGCTTCCTCATTGCCATCCATAGAAATGTAGACACCCAGAGTCTTGTCAGCGTGATCAACCTCAAAACGGTCAACAGGGGACTGGACACCAGATTTGTCAGTGATGGTTAAAACACCTGGCATTTCATCGACAGAGTGATAGTCCCAACCAGAACCAGTCCACTTGAAATCAATCAAGTAGCAGAAGGACTTAACAGATTCAATAGCGCCACCAGTAGCAATGAGCCCTCCAGCCCAGCGATCTAAAGCTGCCTGGAAATCAGCAGCCAGAGCCTCACCAGAAGTAGTAGAGGAGGCACCAGCACAGAAAAGACCGGTATCATCCACAAAAGCAAAACCAACCAAAGAAACAAGCTGAAGGGATAGGGAGGTGAGTAGATGGACCCCATGTCCTGCATTCTGCATCATCCGGAAAAGGATGGTAGAAACCAGAGCCCACAGAGTAGGGCCAAGACCGTTGCCTTGCCCAATCCCACTTAGAGGAACAGATTCATCACCATACACAGGACTGGACCGGCCAAAGCCAGTTTTAATGTGATGGGTGGCACACTGGAGAGTGGAGAGTAGAACCTTGCAAACATGAGCTGGAATCCAAAAGCTCTGAAGGGTGAGACTGGCAATGGGATGGGAGATTTGATCATAGCACCCCTTGGCATCATTCATTGCAACCGCCCCGGAGCATCGCTTCTGACGGAGGACATCACAGATGAGCTTCTTGTTGAGACAGGTGTTGATGGCTTTGTGATGCTTCTGGCTGCCATGCTGGTCAACTGCCACCGCATTGGCGTGTTCAGCATGAGCTAGAATGCGTTTACCAATCATCTTGTTGTTGATCTGAAACTCAGGAGGCATCAGTTGGATGAGTCTCATCTTGTCAACACGGTATTCACCAGGTTTCTTGAAGATTTCAACATCGGTGATAACCTGCCAAGCAGAGGGCGAGAAGCCAGCGAGCAGAGGAGCAGTCCTCATCAAGGTGTCAAAGGAATTCAGCTGCCTGTCCAAAGCAAAGGATTTATGGTGGGCTAAACTGAGGCAAGAAGGCTTGCCAGCAGTGCGTTCCTTCTGACATTTCCAGGCAGCAGCATTGTCAGCAGGGCTAACAGAATAGTCAAATGGAGCCAAAAGCTGAATAGCAGCAGGCACTTGAAGGCAAGTAAGGAATTCAGTCAGGTACTGGTCAGTGCCTGGAGGAGGAACGTAGGTGCCAGCAAGGACCTCAGCTGAGGAAGGTCCAGTTCCCAAGTAACCGAAGGCCTGGATGAAAGAGGGAGACATAGAGGGAGTGTCTAGGCATTGTTGCTGACGGCAAACATTGGAGGCAGCCATGGCTGGCACCATAGTGGACTGAGACTCCAAGGCTTGTTCAGTGCTATCAGATCCAACTGCTTCAGCCTTCAGAACAGCAGTCTTATGAAGACGACCGCGGATAGAGCGGGCAGCAAGCCTGAGATCCTGTTGGAGCCGTTCACGGCGCATGCGTGCCCAAATCTGGGAGGCACTCTGGTTGTGAGGCTTGCCTTCAGTAAGAAGGGCATCCACCAAGCCTTGGTTGAAGGAGTCACGCCAAGAAGGAGCCAGAAGTTTGATGGCGCAGTATTGCTTATAGGCTTGCTTCAAATGGAGGACAGCAGTGACAAGGTCACAGTGTTCTCCCTTGTATAAGGAAAGCTTGCATGCCAAGAGTTTCACAATGGTGTGACTGGTGGAGACACCCTGCCTGAGCTGCACGATCCGCCTCCAGAAATCAATGGTGTCATGGTAGACTTGGAGCTTGGGAGACCAAGGGATCATGCCGGTGCAAAGCCGGCAAAGATGTTGTTCAACAGACAGCCGGATGGAAGCAGAGGTGGCATGGAGGACATCATAGGTGGTGATGAGAGTGTCGCGCACAGTGGTATCACCAGATAAATACAGCGCCATTAGATGCTCAAGCTTAGTCCAAAGGGCAAACACACCAGCAGTAGCAAAAGCATGTTTCACCCGCTTGAGATAGCGCTGCCAAAGATGAGGGTGGGAAGATTTCAGGCGAGGAAGAGAGGATCACACAGGAGGTGGAAGGTATTTGCCCATGATGCTGCCATTACAAACTTCGATCCAGAGCAAGCGATGGTCAGAGGCCATGCCTTGCGCACCATCAAATGCACAGTAACCGGCTCGGAAGACATCAACATGCTCAGTAGCCCAGATGGCATCAATGGGAGTCCTGGTGGTCTCCTGTTGTAGGTGGCAGGGGGAAAGTTGAAGGGTGTGTAGTCAAGATGGCATCCTTGAAGCCAAGTGCTTTGAGCTCAGAGGAAAGACGATCTATTAAATTCTTTTTGTGTCCAGAAGTACCAAAGCTACACGACGGTAGCTATTCTATTCGTACGAGTCAATGAGTCCCGTATCAACCAAAATAATTGATTCCCACGGCATATTGATTCCCACGGCGCATCGATTCCCATCGCGCATTGACGGTGAGCAATCTCTGTTTTATAGTATTGCCCTTGTTCTTTGGCGAGCAAACTTTGATTTTGTAAAGTATCACACGAGCTATGGGAGCAATTCCTGATCATAATGATAAACATATCATAGGATCTTCCTAACAGAACAAGAGAAGAAAACCGTTGGTGTGTGCTTCTCACACAATATATATACATACATACAGATATATACGGTCAACGACCAATGCATGTACGGAAATAATCAGCGAGTAATCTCATCACTATGCAACAGCAGTTGCAACGTATTTCATCTCAATAAAAGAGATATCTTGCATTTCGGCAAGATTTCACTTTATCTCATACTTTTAACATTCAACTGATTTATATCCCAAAATTCACACTAGTTGCTACCAACTACCTGTAATCTACATTACTAAGGTCTGTCTCGCTGTATCTGAACAAGTTCACAGTAAGAAGAGATCTGGCGTTTCCATAGTCTCGCCTGTAGTCCGATTATCCGTTGCCAAAAGTATCCAATCACAATTGTCACGCGTAGAGTACAATCGTTTGTCTACTAACACACTAACACAGCGGTGCTGTTCTTCAGAAGCTTTTGAATCAGACTCTTAGCAGACCGGACTCAGAAGGAAACTAATAGATTAACAGTCGCAAGCTCCAAGGTGACTTGCACACAAAGAACAGGAAAGAAATTGAACACAATCCCTACGCTGGCATATGCCAATCGCAAATTGTCTACGGAGAAGTTTCCTTTCACCATGCGATTCCTCTGACAAATGGGAATCATCAAGATTGAACATGCCTACCAATCCCTTTGGTAGTGGGAACAATGCTGGAGATGGCGGCGCCGCAACCAAAACCAGCCTTCCTAGTTTTGATGCCCATATGAAGTTGATACTCATATTCATATTCCGTGTCACAAAGGAAGAAAATAGCTATCTGTGTGAGGCTCTCCGAGAAGGAGGATTACGCGAATGGCCGATTTTCCTCAATGCACTCATTGAGCATGATTTTGCCCACAAGCTTACCTACATGGATACTGGTAGTGGACTACCAACCCAACTCCATCGATCCATCCAACGGACCATAGAAGCACTCGCGGATTTCTCAAATGACTTGCGCAAGAGCGAAAAGAATTGGAGGAATGTAGAATCATATTCATACGACAGTTTCAGTGCCTTCCGTATGTCACGTGCATTGCGCCTTCAGAACAAATCTATCTTGAATCCTCCAGCTCCTCCTCCAGGAACAAATAAGAACAACTCCCCTCAACAAGTGAAGTACGAATCTTGGTGCCAAAAATCACGTGATGAAAAGTCGTCCACACCCCTCACGAATGACTCAAGATTCGAACATTGGCTTGTGGGTTTCAAGGCTAAACTCAAGGCATACGACATTGACACCGAAACATTTCTCAATGAAACTTGGCCTCCTGCTGCACTACAAGGCTATACACGTGACCTTTTTGTCAAACAGTGTGCCTTCTTCTGGGTTCTTATGTTGGAAGTCTTCAAAAGTGACCTATCCGCGTCATGCGTTCACAGCCATTCCCTCACACGCAATGGACGTCAAGCATATTTTGATTTTGTGAACCTGCATAGTGAATCAAAAGCCAAAGTATATGACAACTTGACTCAATTGCAAGCATTACTTAAGTTGAATCTCAACAACTGGAAGGAATCTAAGGTGAAGTTTATCACGCATTGGTTTGAAGAATTGAATCACCTCAATAAGCTTCGTCCTCCCAACAAGCCCCTTGAGTACCATACTGCAAAATCGGCATTATGTCAAGCCTGCTATTCCAGCTTTCAACTAAGTGAACAGTTTGCTAAAGTCAAAGATCCCGGCGGCCCAAATAGTACCGTCACAGATGTAGTCACTGAAGCCGCTGCTATCCATAAACTCAAGATCACGCTCTTACTCGAAGTGACTCGACTCGACTCTCAGTCCACAATGTCTGCTCCAAGGTCCACAGTGCGTGCACATGTACACGACTTTTCCTCAGGACAAGGACACAACCCTGACGACTATGCTCTTCCTATCGAACTCGAAGGTGACTACCAAGACTATGCGGTATTCAAGGCTGGACATTCACCTGACCCTACCACACGCTTGCCTACTGGAATATGGAAGGCCCTATCACGTCAAGACATGAAGAATTGGCTGAACTTTTCCCCCGAAGGCAAGAAAATAGTGGTCGCATCGTTGTGGTCCAAATTACTCCCAGATGGTCAGCCGGACCCCAATTCCGTTAAACCCATCACCCGGAAGGCATATACGCATGAACATTCCGTCTCATTCCTTGAAGATGACACCTCGAACGGTGATAACCATACCAATGCCTCAACAGACCTCCACCCAGCTGTGGAAAATGACCGTAGAGGCGTCTTCCATGCATCACTTGGTGTATACAAGTCTCAGACTTCCTCTCTCAAGGATCAACAACCCCTCAAGTCTTCTGTGTCACCTGCCCATCCCGCAAGATTCCTTTCTGAGAATCCTGACATTCGATATAAAAAGGACGGTGATACGCTGGTACCTGTGGGAAAATCCTCCTATTCTGTTAATTTTCACCAATGGTATAATCCTGAAGATGACTTAACCTTCCCACATGATAATCAAGTACCTTCATACACCTATCATGCTCATAAAGCTACTGTTTCCAACCCCAGATTCGCTATGGTCAACCGTGGTGCCAATGGTTGTATCATCGGTAATGATGCATGTCTTATCTCCAAGGATATTCCGCCCCGGTATGTCAATGTCACCAGCATCAACAATCACCAAGTGCAGAATATTCCCATTGCAACATGTGGAGCTTATTCTGTCTCCAATAGAGGTCCCATTATCCTCATTTTCCATGAATGTGCATACGCGGGACGACACCCCTCTATTCTGTCTTCTGGCCAGATGGAAGCATACTTCTCTACTGCCGATGACACATCCATCAAAGCAGGCGGTGGGCAAGTAATCACCACCTCCGATGGATATGCACTGCCTCTCAGCATTCGCCATGGTTTGCCATACCTCGCCATGTGAAAATATACCACTGATGAATTTTACACGCTCCCACATGTTATCATGACATCGGATAAACACTGGGATCCATCCGTTCTTGATACCATGATCAGTGCTAAGGATGAAACCTTCCTTCAGAAATATCCACCTCAGTCGCAGCAGCTTCCGTATCCCAAATACGACGAACACGGAAATCCACGTTATCTTGAAGGATTGGATATCTCTGTATCTCCTGGTTTGTCCATGGCTACGTCTCTCAGTTTGTACTCCAGTCATTGTACTCGATCACCCTTTCTCCCTATTGATGATCATGGAACCAACGGCCGCCCCTTCTGGCTTACATCTACCAATTATGTTCATCAGGAACGCCTCACACGATGCATTCCTCCTCCAATCTCTGATACGGTCATCGCTTTTCCCACAGAATGTACTGTTAATGATACTCCACGTATCGCAACTACACCTCGTGAACGATATCCCAACAAACATGATTACTTATCTCTGAAACCCTTCTTTTGTTGGGTTTCCACAGATCGCATCAAAGCTACTTTTGAGAATTCAACGCAATATGGTTCCTTAGCGGTTAGCCCCAATGGTAACCTCTTCAAACGTTTTCATTCCTTCCAGCCGGCAATGAATGTTTGACCGTTCAATGACGACGTCTTGTCTGATGTCGTTTATTCCGACGTCCCAGCGATTGATGGCGGTTCCAAACTTGCTCAGATTTTCTTTGGTCGGAAATCTCATATCATACATGTTGAAGAGATGCGCACTGGTGATTTTCTATCATGTTTTCAGAATTTCGTTCGAAAATGGGGCAGATCTCTTCGCCTCTTATGTGATCATGGAAACTACCAATCTAGCAAGAGGGTCATCGATTATCTCAACATGTTATGGATTGGACTTTGGCAGAGTGAACCCTATCACCAACACCAAAATCAATTTGAACGACGTCATCAAACGTTTAAGCGTATTGTCAATCGCGTCATGGACCGCACCGGTACACCACCACATCTATGGTTGTTGTGCATGACATACGTAGCTGAACTCCTCAATGTTATTTCTGATCCTACTCTGTCGGACAAACAACCGGTCTTCATTGCCACTGGTACCCTTGGTGATATAAGCGCGTATACCAGTTTCTTCTGGTTTGAACCTGTTTATTTTAAAACCAATGACTCCCCTTTTGGTACCCAGTCTACCGAACACCTCGGTCATTTTGTAGGCATTGCCAAACATGTTGGCAATGGACTATGTTTCCGAATCTGGGATCCAGTCACCAACAAATTGCTTGACCGTTCTGGTGTACGCTCTGCTCTTACACCTAAGTCACGCAACAAACAAGCTGGCCTCTTTACCGATGATGGCTTCATCAAATGGCGTAAGGCCAAAGATTCAGTACCTCGATTGTATGCAACCGGTGATGCCCCTACACTCACAAAACATGGGGAGCATACCACTACGGATGATCCGACTGAGAAACCCAAACCACAGGACGTCCCGACTACTCCTTGTCTTGGCAAATCCACTGCGAACTCCGAAACCAAGCAAAGCCTCGACAATCCTGTGGCACATGAAGGTCACACGACGCCGGTACCTATCAAGCAACAGGCTGCGGCACCTCCTATTCAGATACCCGACAATAGTGAACCTTCCGCATCTGGTAATCAGGTTATTATCAAACCCCCTGCCCACCCCTCGTTACCAAGCTTTCTATATAAGAAGGTCAATGACAGCCCAAGCTGGTCCCCTTCTCCACTCCCTAACAACTATGGGGAGAGTTTTGATGGTCCCCCTACGACACACATCTTCAGCAAGACATCCGATGGCGTTCTCCTTACTGAAGATGATTTTGATCCACCGGAGCTAGCATACTTTGATGTTAGTGACGTCACAACTCCACACACCAACCCTACTACTCCTTCAGTAGACCCATCACAGGTAGTTGTTACCGATGAAGAAGGTAATGCACACTTTGACGATGATGGTAAACCTCTTACCATTCCGACGATCCCAATTGCCAATCTACAAGGAAGATCTTTCCTTGTACCCAACCCCGATGGTACTTGAAAGCGGCTTCCCATCGTCAATGTAGAAGATAGTCTTGAACGCAATAAGGACTTCATCAAATTCAAGTGCAAACACTCTGATGACAAACTTAATGATATCATCGCATACAATGATGTCATGAATTACATCCACCGTGATTTGACCCAAGAAGATGGAAAACTTTGGTCCTTTCGCCACATCCTAGGACACCAAGGTCCATTGGATAACAAGCACCCTCAGTACAAAGGCTCCAAGTATAACCTTTGGATTGAATGGGAAAACATGGAACGGACATATGAACCATTAGCCAACATTGCGGCTGATGATCCTGTTACCGTTGCCAAATATGGGAAAGACAACAACTTGCTTGACCTCCCAGGTTGGAAACGTCTCAAACCAATCACCAACCTAGTATGACGAACCAAGAAACTTGATCGACTTGTGCATCAAGTCAAACTTTGGTCTTTCTGTACCACCCCACAGTACCAATATGGATTCAAGGTACCTCGTAACCACAAAGAAGCCCTCCAATTTGATCAAGCCAACGGAAACCACAAATGGGAAGACGCCACCACTCTTGAAATGGAACAGCTCAAGGAATACAATACCTTCATCAACAAAGGCATGTACAAGGCAAGCTCCATCCTAAATGGGTTTCAACAGATCAAGGTACACATGATATATGCTGTCAAACATGATGGTAGGCATAAGGCTCGCCTTGTTGCGAACGGCAATCTCACTGAAGCCCCCGTACACAGTGTGTATGCCGGTGCCGTATCACTTTGCGGTCTACGTATGTGTCTGTTCCTAGCTGAACTGAACAGCCTGGAAGCATGGGGTACCGATATAGGAAATGCTTACCTCGAAGCAGTAACCTGCGAGAAAGTCTGTATCAAGGCAGGTCCAGAATTTGGATCACTAGAAGGTCACCTATTGATCATCTACAAGGCCTTATATGGACTCAGATCATTGGGCAAGTGCTTTGGTGATTTACTAGCAGCTTGCCTTATTGAACTCGGCTTCGAAAGTTCCCACACTGAACCGGAAATCTTTCTCAAGCCTGGAATGAACAAGCATGGGGAACGTGTATATGAACTCATATGCACATATGTCAATGACCTATGTCTTTGCATGGCAGATCCCAATTCTTTCCTGGAAATCCTACAGTCAGAGCCATACAACTTCAAACTGAAGGGATCCGGACCTATGAATTTTCTTCTGGGCCTGTGGATTTGAGCGAGACGCACATGGTGTTCTTTGTATGAATCCCATCAAGTTCATCGAAAAGATGGAAGCATCTTATGAACAAATGTTCGGATGCAAACCTAGCACCAGGTTCCAATCACCCATTGCCAAAAACAATCATCCTGAATTGGACTCATCAGCATTCCTTGAAGAAACTGGTATCCAGAAATACCAAAGCATGATCGGCTCACTCCAATGGATCATCGCCATTGGACGATTTGATGTTCAAACAGCCGTGATGACACTCTCGAGTTTCAGAGCTCAATCACGAGAAGGACATCTTGATTGTGCCAAACGTATCAACGGATATATCTCCAAGTTTAGACATTTTAAGATCAGGTTCCGCATGGAACCCCCAGATTTTATACTGACTAAACCGGACACCATCGATTGGTCTAACACCGTCTATGGGGAGCATTCTGAAGAGCTACCCGGCGACGCTTCTGCACCACTTGGAAAGACAGTAGTGTCGACACACTTCTATGATGCAAATCTCATGCATGACATCCTCAGTGGGAAGGCGGTAACCGGCATACTCCACTTTGCAAACAAAACCCCTATGCTGTGGTTCTCGAAGAAACAAGCTACTACGGAAATGGCCACATTCGGAGCTGAATTTGTTGCAGGAAGAACTTGCATCAAACAAATCGTTGACCTACGTCATTCATTCCGATACCTCGGAACACGAGTCCATGATATTCCTTACTCATGGGGAGACAACGAGAAGATGATTCAGACGTCGACCTTCCCTTACGCAAGGTTGCACAAGCGTCACCATATCCTATTGTTTCACTATGTACAAAGCATGATAGCGAAAGGCTTCATTCTAATGCTGCATATCCCTGGTAAAGATAACTGTGCAGATATCCTCACCAAGCATTGGGGACACTCAGTTGTGTATCCACTGCTCAAGCCCATCTTCCACTTCTGTGGAAATACCGGCGACCTCCTCCAAGATGATGGAAGCATCATGTAAACGTGATGACCTTTCACAAGGAAACATGGGGAGTATTAAATTCCTTTCGTGTCCAGAAGTACCAAAGCCACACAACGGTAGCTATTCTATTCGTACGAGTCAATGAGTCCCGTATCAACCAAAATAATCGATTCCCACGGCATATTGATTCCCACGGCGCATCGATTCCCATCGCGCATTGACGGTGAGCAATCTCTGTTTTATAGTATTGCCCTTGTTCTTTGGCGAGCAAACTTTGATTTTGTAAAGTATCACACGAGCTATGGGAGCAATTCCTGATCATAATGATAAACATATCATAGGATCTTCCTAACAGAACAAGAGAAGAAAACCGTTGGTGTGTGCTTCTCACACAATATATATACATACATACAGATATATACGGTCAACGACCAATGCATGTACGGAAATAATCAGCGAGTAATCTCATCATTACGCAACAGCAGTTGCAACGTATTTCATCTCAATAAAAGAGACATCTTGCGTTTTGGCAAGATTTCACTTTATCTCATACTTTTAACATTCAACTGATTTATATCCCAAAATTCACACTAGTTGCTACCAACTACCTGTAATCTACATTACTAAGGTCTGTCTCGCTGTATCTGGACAAGTTCACAGTAAGAAGAGATCTGGCGTTTCCATAGTCTCGCCTGTAGTCCGATTATCCGTTGCCAAAAGTATCCAATCACAATTGTCACGCGTAGAGTACAATCGTTTGTCTACTAACACACTAACACAGCGGTGCTGTTCTTCAGAAGCTTTTGAATCAGACTCTTAGCAGACCGAACTCAGAAGGAAACTAATACCATCAGACCAGACATCAGAATTATGGTCAATCCCTAAAATGACGGAGTCACCTGCCTCTTAACACGTTTGAAGGGCAGCTGTGAGGTCACGTCGAAAGAGGATGTGTGGGTTGGGACAGGGAAGATCCTCCGCAGCCTGGAAGTAGCGACAGTGTTGGTTCCAAACAGAGCCAAGGTCCCTGTCATTTTCTACAGGGCAGTAGGCAGAATAGATGGTAACCCTAGCTTGAGCCCTGCCGTGACACCTGACAAAGGTCCACCGGCCAGTCACTGGATCACTAAGATATCGCCGTATCACAAAATCACCAGCTTCTGTAATAATCTGCAAACAAATTACAGTAAAAAATCAAGGCTAAGGCGTGTAAAGGATTCCTCCAGCAAAGTCCAAGCCTACAGTTCACTCTTTTTGCTCCTCGCCGATAGTAGTAGAATAAGTAAAAGGCTTAACGCGTCCTGGTCCAATAGTCATCCCTATTGTACCCGTGCAACAAGCCTACCTCTGGTGGTTCGATAGTCATCCTATCACATCCCAAACCTCGCGTCTACAACAAAACTCATCCCCAACAGCCGGAACACGCCCGACTGCCCCAACAGGCCTCTCACCCTGGTTCGATATTCCTCACGGTATCACATCTTCTCCTCAGTTCTGCCACCATATCCCAAGCAGCACTTTCCACGAGACTTCGGATATGGCCCCAATGCGCCTACAACAAGAACCCCGCCGGCACTGATGGCTTTGGCAATAACCCGCAACAACCCACAATAAAGTATGAAGACGTATTCCGAGTACTTCCAAGCTACGGCCAACCCCTTTGGGAGCATCCCAGCCGACCAGATGGACGCCTACACTACCACTTTGCGGCCTCAGGCCCCGCCCCTCAGCTTCTAGACCATCTACTCAACCTCTTCGAAGCTCAATCCGTCGGGGCCCTAAGCATATTCGTGGCTGACTGTTGTTACTCTAAAAATCGACCGGATAGGTATAACGAATTGTTTAAATTTAAAGAGATGTGAGCTCAAAGAGAGGCTCTTATTTTTACTGGGTATTTTCACTGTGTCGGGGCTCTCTGCTGTATTTTACATGGTAGAGATCTTCCCCGGTTATTTGTTACCATCATCGTACCAATACTGCTGTTGCTGTTGCTGTATTAGCGCCGTGTTGGTCTTACTGTATTGGTCATTTGGTGGTATTGGTCATTCATGTTGTTAAGTAATCTGTTCGATGGGGCGTATGCTTGTTCACGGTATATATGCTAGATATGAGGCCCATCTGGAATTGGTATTGGTTTTCTTGATTGCAATAAGTAATTTCCTCACGGGATGTCAAGTATATTCTTTTGAATGTACTTATGGATTCCAAGTGTTCACTTATTGGTCAGGTCTTTGGATATGTCTTGTTTCTAACCGATTACTGTCTTTTGTTTGTAGTCCTAAGTGATATCGTTTTTACCACTTAGGGATTTCCAAGTAGTGGAGGTGCGTTTGATTCTAAGCTTCGATCTTTGGAATATTCGTATCTCGGATCGCACCTCGGTCGTCATTTCGTTTTGTTGGCTTTTCCAATCGAATTTGATGCCGACAAAGTCCGTATTTTTTTCGCCGACAACACACCCCTTGATCCAATACTGTACTTGCATGGTATTGGATTACTGTCGGAGTATATCATCCTGAGTTTTATCGATTGATGGATCGAACGATTGGATCGCGTCGTTGAACAGAATGGTATCATCGTTCTATCGGTTGATAGGTTGAATGTTCGGATCGAATCGCAACAAGCGGGCGATCTAACCTGGGTAGTGTCCCATGATGTTTCTTGCGTGTCAGGCGTGCAAGATCCATCCCAATGGTTTGGTTAGATCATCAGCCGGGTTGATAATTCCAGGGATATGGATCATCTTGATTTCGCCATTTTCTTTCCATGCTTGAATTGCAAAGAACCTGATTTCAATATGTCTGGTCCTTTCAGTTGGCTTCTGGGCATTGATGGTTTCAATTGCTGATGCATTGTCTTCATAGATCGGAGTTGGACCAACTTGGGCGAATCCTAATTCCTTGAGTATAGACCTGAGATATCTGGCTGTTTTGGCTGCTGTAACGGCAGCAATGAACTCAGCTTCTGTAGAACTCTGTGCAGTAAGTGACCAAGCTTTGGATTGGTAAACAATTGCTCCACCAGCATAAGTGAAAACATATCCTGTGGTGGACCTGCGATGTTTTGGATCATTGCCATACGCGGCATCAACAAAACACATCAGTTTGGCTTGCTTGATATCTTCAGGGAATGTCGGGAGTGATGCATCTTGGACTACGTCGGTGTAGGGTTCTCCTGATGGTGAAGATGACTCAGCATTTGGTCTGTAGAATCTAATACCCCAAGATCTGGTTGTCCTGAGATAGCGGGCTATATTCTTCAGACTGGAATAGTGGAATGCCGTGGGATTGGAACTGTATTTTGACATGAGAGTCACTGCATAGCCTATGTCTGGGCGGCAACTCACATATACAAACATCATTTCACCTAAGAGTGTCCTGTATGAGAACCCAAAGGTGGATTGTAATTCAGCATGTTCCTTGGTGCCTTCTAATGGTCCATCAGTATGTGATTGTAGTTGGCTCAGCACTTCAGTTGATAATGGCGCTGATGGCTTGGAATGAGGTTTCATCTTAGAATCAGTGTCCCATCCATGAGATCTCATGATTCTGTCAATGTAATTTGCACAGGACAGTTCAATGTAGTCAGTGGTCTGTTTGACGTCAATTCCATTGAAGTCTTCAAGCAGTCCCATTTTTGTGAAGGGAACAACATCTTCTTTAGGTAGCTTGAGTTTCGCCCCAATTATGTCATAGATCTTGTCAGATATGGATTCAGATGTGCAAGCCAGTGCAAAATCGTCAACTTGCCTCAGCATGTAGACTGTTTCACCTTCAAAAACTGTTGTGTAGATCGTTCTGTCATGCGTGGTGGTCTTGAAGTTGAGGTCAGGGCCTTTCAAGATCTTGTTGATATGGGTTTCCCATAATCTACCGGATTCCAGATGGCCTTGGAGTGCTCGAAGAACAGGAAGCACCAGTCTTCTGTCTATGTCTTTGCCATGCTTGTGTCGGTACCATTCTGCATATGCATCATCAATAGTCATGTATGTACCCTGGAGAATGGGCATAGGCATAAGCCGCATCACCTGCATAGATTTTGAGATTGAGGCTGGCTGCAATGGCAAAGAACAATCTTTGAATGGGGTGTTCAACACATGATGAGTATGACATAGCAATAGCATGCAGGGTTGGAGCTGCATATTTGCTTCCATTGCAACATTGTCTTGCGCGGCGGACACCATTCCTCTTGACACTGTACTGCCAATGGGGTCTGAGAATAATGGCATCTGGGTCCTTAGGATATGGGATGGGGGATCCAAACATTTCTAAGTCTTCAAACTGATCAAGCTGTTTTCGCTCACCAGCTTCCCATTCAGCCCATGTGGGTAAGGGCTTGAGATTCCTTCGAGTAAAGTGTCCAAGTGCTTGTTCTTCAGGTGTAGTTGCTTTCAAATTGATGGCCTTGATTAAGAGTTCAATTTCTTCATTTGGTAGTGAATCTGCATCTAGGGGTAATGCATGATTTCCTGGTTTATGAAGCTTAGTGATAGCTCTGAGTGATGCAATGTCAATGGTGGGAATGACAACCTCCATGTCATCTTCGATTGGGGCCAAGTGTTTTTGGATGTTGGCATGGAGAGCTGCGGTGCTATCAACTTGGTTGATTCTGGATTGGATGATATTCTTGTATTTGGTGCCAATTTTCTTGATAGTCTTGATGGATGAAATCCGGTCCAAAAAAGGTGGGTCTTCTTCATCAGTGGTTTCCTTCCAAGAGGTATTTGGAGCAAATAAACCATATTCGTTGGAGTGTTTCCTGACTTCTTTCATAGACAATTTTCCTTCAAGTGCAAAAGTGATAGGAGTATCCATTGAATCCCTCACCCCTCGAGCGTGTGATTGGTGCAATGCGGTGGTGACATCAGCAGCAGTGAACACACGGTTGTGATTAATGGAGACAATATAAGCGCCTCGGAGCTTGGAGAGAGATTTCTTATGTGAGAAGAAAAGTTTGGAGGCAGGGCTTTTGGGAAGGATATCTGTGATGTAAGCTCTGCCAAGAAGGGAATCATTTGCATATCAAAGACCAAAGGCTTGATCAGCACAAGTACTGGAGACAGTGAGCTGGATTTTGGTGAGATTGGCAAAGGGGGAGATGGAGAATTGAAAATCACTGGAGGACACCTCGTGTGGTTCGGCTGGAAGAGGAATGTTATCATCGGTCCGTAGCAGGTGCTTGACATTGGTTGGAAGATCTGCAAGGGGTAAATCATTCATCCCTTCATCAAATCTGACATGAGTGGCGATCTTGACTCTGTGCGTTTCAGTATCGTACCAAAGAATGTTTCTGGTAGTGTATGGGACAAAACCAAGAAATATGCCTTTTCTCGCATTGGGTTGAAGCTTGATTGATTTCTTCCCTGGAGGTCGCACCCAAACTCTGCACCCAAATGTGCGGAAGTCAGCAAGATTTTCCTTATGGCCAGTTGCCAATTCTAAGGGTGAATGTTGTTGATTGCCTTCTAGTTCACCAACTTGATCAACGCTGATATACTTGTTGGCACAAGTTGGGTTGTGCTGTGAGAAGAAATGTTCCAACCAATGTAGAGGTGCTCCTTTGGAGATTCTGGTATCACCATATTTCATACCAGTATAGTGATCTGTGATGAGAATCCAAGCTGTCTCGCCATGTATCCCTTCGTAATCTGACTTTCGTTTGCTGTTGGAGGATCTGGCACCTGAGAATGCAAAATCAATTGATAAACCTTGAAACGGTTGCGTAGCGTTTCTTGTGGAATGTGAGCCAGCAGGTGTTTTAGTTTGCTTACATCGTATGCAAGTTGGGCATTGATCAAGAATACTTGTTTGTCGCTTGAATTTTGGTACTCCAAGGATGTGCTTATGAGCTTGATACAGAAAGTCATCGCATGGGTGTCCCAATCGTTGGTGCCACAGAAGTTTCGATGTCTTGGTTTTGATGGCGTGGATGGGGATATTTTTGTCGACAATCTTGGTGAAGAACAATTTAGCATCAAACTTTGGCATGTCACTGGTATCAGACTGAGCTTGAGCTGCTTCTGTGCATTTTTGCAGTGTGACAAGATTGGTGTATACATCATATCTGTAGTTGCTAATGGCTTCTTTGGAGGCCAGTTCACAAGCTTCCTTGAACTGCATGTCAGTCGCCAAAGCATAGGCTGACGATGTTGCACAATTGGCATATGGGGATGTAAGATCAATGTCTGGGATGAGTACTGGATATGTGTAGCATTGAGCATCAATGATACTTCCATGTAGGACAATACTTTTGGCAGTACTCTGCTTGTGATGACAGATAATAGTGAGGTGTCCATTTTGCTGAGCAGATGAGCCTTGGTCATCATGGAAGGCTTTGTGAATAGACTGTCCGCTGAACTGGTTTTGCACGCGAGGTGTCATTCCACAAAGGTCATTCTCACTCAGCAGTGTAGTCGACAGGGAGGGAGAATAGTAGAAGAAGACTTTGATATATCCAATGTGATTCGGTGCTGGGATATGCAAGTAGCCAGATCCTTCAGGGATGCAGGTCGCTGCCTTTCCTCCAATCGCTGCCGTGAGCCTGACAGGACATTTCCTTAGCTTGGTGTAGGGTTTGTAACCGTGCAGGATGTGTTTGAGATTGGTGCAGGAAACTTTCGCACCGGTGTCAATCTGAGCTCTAACACCATGTTGGAAATAGGCCGTGGCCGCAATAGGGTCTGGTGGGACCAGGAATTGCACATTGTGGGTATCAACTGATGTAGGGTTGTCTCTGTCAAAGTTGGGATCTCCATTGATTTCCAGGTGTGATTCCAATGCAGGTGTAGTAGCCTCAAGTGATTCCATATCACAGTAGACATCAATTGGGATTGAAGGCTGGAGGCTATCCCTAGGGAGAAGATTGACAGCACCAATCGTGACAGATTCATAGGAGCTGACACTGCTGGAGTCCAAGGAGGGGCAGAAGCTGTTCACTTGGTGAGCTGTGGCGTCGTCAAATCCTTGATGGTCATCTTGAGGTGATGTCGTATGGTGGCTGCAAGAAAGACTTTCTATTCTTGGCCGGTGCAAAAATTTTGGTCTTCTACTACATCATCGGGTGAAACCTCATCTTGATCTTTATCGCCAATGTTGATCTGAGAGATTTGTTGGGTGGAATCTAAGAGCTGTTGGGTTTGTTTATTGGATTTGTTCAGAAAGACAGCTGCAGCAATCCTATGTTTCTTGAGGGACTCAATATCCTGCAATGCAGGACAACTGTCAAAATTATGACCGGACATGTGACAAACAATGCATTTTCTGGATGTGTCAAAGAGACTAGGTTGCTTATCAAATGCTGTGATAGCATTGCAATATGCTTGATGGAGGAAGGGGTCGTCAGATTCTTCATCCATTTCCGGGTACCCAAGTGATTCGATTAGGCTGATTGAATGAGAAGTCAAAGTAGAAGGTGTTCTAACAGTACTATTGCTAGCGCGCTTTTGAAACCTATCATTACGACGGGGGCCTGGTCTGGTGCCTGAGACAGGCAATTGCTTGGACTGGATTGGTTTGGAGGTGTTCCTCTTGTACTTTTGTTCAGCCTTGATCTCTTGCTCATATGTTTGCAGGGTTTGTAGAAGCCTACCTGCTTTGTACTTGTCCTGTTTGAATTGGTCATCTGAGTCGCGTTCATCTTCTGTTTTCTCAAATAGTTCGTGACTGAGAGTGGTCCCTGCAATCAAATTACTGACTTCTTCCGTCAAGCTCATGGTGCCAGGTTGGTTTTGGAGGAAAACTCTGAGTCGCAAGTAATCCTTGTATCTGAAGTAGTATTCTTCAAGGGATTCATTTGCATCTTGGTTGGGAGGATTCCTGACCATTCTGGCTGCATTGGATTCTCTCTTTGAGTTGGGATGTGTCTGAGCAATCATTGTGTACAGAGCTTTGTAACCTTGTCCCCCTTCAAAGCTTTGAATTGTGGACTTCATTCTATCACATGAGTCAGGGATGATTTTATCAGTTCTGAGTGCAGTGTAGATGAGGTTACCCCATTCGTGAATTGCCAATTCATATCTTGCAGGTAGGTCGTGTGGTAGTCCATCACCAATGGTAAATCCTCTAAGATGGTCAGCTTCGCGTCTGTAGAGATAGTAAGGGTGGATGTAAATATGATGCTGCTGTGCATGTGCAGTAATCTCTCTGTACCACTTTCTGACCTGAGGGTGGGTGTCGTCCTTTAGTTGTGGAAATCCCGAGAGGAATACTAGTTTGTCTCTAGCTGCTTCCTTGGACTTGTCAGAGGCTCTGGTTAGATCAAAGCAGTCACCACTTCTAGTGATCAGGCGCTGGTCGTTTCTGCCACTTCCTAGGTTATGTAGGTAGTAGTTTTGTCTGACAATTGTTTCATTTCCTGATGAGTCCGTGTAGGTGATTGGAAAGTCTTTCATATCATCTTTGGTGAGAAATTCTTCTTTCCTATAGTATCGCTCCTTAACGTGTGGTGGTAAGGTGGCTGGATTCCATGGGAGGTCAAGAGCTTGGTGGTTGGCGCCGGTGTTGTTGTTGGTGTTGTTATTGGTGTTGCTGTTGTTGACCAGTTGCTGGAGTAGAGTGGTCAATTGCTGCATGTCAGTGCCTGTTGTCACTGGTGCCGGGAGTGTAGTCGCTTCATCATTCGGTTCAGGGAAGTTGTAGATATTGGCGTCATAAACCTCATCAAAGTGTAATGGATCCCAATCTGGTTTAAAGCCCCAGTGAGTTACTCTGATTTCTATGAGGAGCGTGTCCTGTCCATTTGAGATAGCTTGTTCTCCTGCCCTATCCATTGCATTCTTGTTCCTGAGTCGTCTTGCTTATTGAGTCGTATCAACATACCAGAAGGTGGCATCAGCAAAGAGAGTGGATATGTGTCCCTTGTTAATTTCTGTTTGTTCTTGGGCGGGGATGATATCCATGATTGCGTTGACGATGATTTCCTTGAGCATGGTTGCCGGGTCTGGAGCCAATGTCTTGGGTCCTTCGGCATCCTCATCTGTGATGTATAGGCCATCTGTGTCCTCTAGATAGTGAGAGAATGATTTGTTGAGTTTGACGTGTTTGTCTGCGTTCTCCTTGGTATGGAATGATCCAAATTGGATTTTAATGTCCCGGATCTGATTCCAGTCAAATGGAGCTGGCGGCATGATTTAGAGATTGTCGTCGTTCCGGATGTGGATTAGAATCGTTTGAACGTACTTGTCGATGATGCAATGTAATTACTTGTCGGTTCAATCGTATTTGATGTATGTTAATGTAATCGTTTGATCGTAGTAGGAACAAGGTGATTGAACGAATGAACCTTGGGTTAAGCGTCGGGGAAACAATGGATTAACGGGATGAATTAAAACGTCGTGGTTATTAATTTGAAAAGAATCGTGTCGGCGTTGATCGTCGATGGTAGAAACGGAACGATCGTCGTCGGGGTTTTTGTATCTGATTGCCGAATTGGCGATGTTGCGAACGTTACGGAAGGAGATTCTTGGTGGAATGGCCTTGGATGTGCGGTTGGCCGTTCTAACGTTGGTGACGTTTGATTGTCCGGTGCTGTCGAAACAAGGATGTCGGTGTTATCGGACGACGTCGGTGTTATCGAACGGCTATGTGTATTACAGAAGGAGATTCTTGGTAGAAGGTTCTGTAGATACACCCCTTGATACGTATGCTTGGTCGTGTATTACAGAAGAAGATTCTTGGTAGAAGGATCTGTATACACCCCTTGATACGCGAGTAAGGAGGAGAAGAAAGAAAGAAATGGGGAGGTCTATTGATACAGCCCGTCGCCGAGTCCCGTACCAAGTATACTCTGGCTGTAACCGACAGTGGAGGTGCTGTACGGGGCGGAGATAGGTAGCTTAAGGTATCCACTTGTTAGTGGAAGGTATAAGGGCTCTATAACCTGTTGTTACTCTAAAAATCGACCGGATAGGTATAACAAACTGTTTAAATTTAAAGAGATGTGAGCTCAAAGAGAGGCTCTTATTTTTACTGGGTATTTTCACTGTGTCGGGGCTCTCTGCTGTATTTTACATGGTAGAGATCTTCCCCGGTTATTTGTTACCATCATCGTACCGATACTGCTGTTGCTGTTGCTGTATTAGCGTCGTGTCGGTCTTACTGTATCGGTCATTTGGTGGTATTGGTCATTCATGTTGTTAAGTAATCTGTTCGATGGGGCGTATGCTTGTTCACGGTATATATGCTAGATATGAGGCCCATCTGGAATCGGTATTGATTTTCTCGATTGCAATAAGTAATTTCCTCACGGGATGTCAAGTATATTCTTTTGAATGTACTTATGGATTCCAAGTGTTCACTTATTGGTCAGGTCTTTGGATGTGTCTTGTTTCTAACCGATTACTGTCTTTTGTTTGTAGTCCTAAGTGATATCGTTTTTACCACTTAGGGATTTCCAAGTAGTGGAGGTGCGTTTGATTCTAAGCTTCGATCTTTGGAATATTCGTATCTCGGATCGCACCTCGGTCGTCATTTCGTTTTGTTGGCTTTTCCAATCAAATTTGATGCCGACAAAGTCCGTATTTTTTTTCGCCGACAACACTGACACCCTTGAAGAGTCCCGGCTCAGGCTGGTGTATGGCCTCTGGAAGTACCCGGGCACCTTGACACAAGTCAGCGCCAACAAGGGGAAGGCCTTTGGGTATCTGGATGACATTGAAGGTGATGCTGGGGAGTTGGTCCAAGTCGACTCGGACATGCTAGCCCAGATTACAGCCTCCTGGGTGCTTGCCTTAGGCCATCACGTTGCTGAGCTAGATGCCCAGCGTCATCCTTCCTACCTGATCCCCTTGGTGCTAGAGGGGAGTGCCCACATGGAAGTGGTCAGCGCCTACAGGGCCTTCTTCATCCCCTTTGAGTTGGTTCCCCTCCTTCTAGGCAAGGGGCTTACCCCCCTCCAAGCCATGAGGATCATACACCCTTTCCTTAGCCACCAAGGACTAGTGGAGACATGTGCCCTTCTGTTCGACACCCTCAGAGCAGCAGGTACCGTCCCCAGCATACTTGCAGGGGAGCTTACACTCATTCAGCCCGGCCCCTCCTTCCGGAGTGAGCCTGGCCTCACCATGTATATGAAGAGCAAGGTATTGTGTCAGGACCTACCTGGCCTGAATAGGCTCCCCGTTACAGGAGACCCAGTGCTTCCCGCAGCGGTGACAGCCCTCACAGACCACCAACTGAGGCTCAGTGAGGGCCTAGACCAGAGGCGCTCACAGCCAGTGGGTGTCACATGGGACCCCTTGTACACCCAGCGCTTGTTGCTGCTCTGTGGGAAGCTAGAGGAAGCAGTCCTCCCTCCCATTCACCAAGCTTGGGCCCAAAAGAGCACGAACTAGAAGACCCACATGATCTTCCAGAGCCAAGTTGCCTCCTGCACATCTAAGCTGTTTATCCAGGCATCCCTTGTTACCACAGCCATACTCAAGAGGTTCCAAGATGGCAACTTCTATGGAACCGACCCCTTTGATATGGCAGACGGGATACTCCCCCTTGCTTCACTCCCCCGGGTGGCTTAGCAGAGACCTTGAAGAGGGAACAAGAAGCAGCGGCCAATGTGGCCGCATATGACACCATGACCCCCACAAGGAAATTCCCTCACCTTGAAGGACTCACTGGAGCTGCAGAAGACCAAAGCCTACATCCCCGTCAACTGGACCGAAGCCACTACCTATTATTTTCCTTCCAAAACTGGCTGTTAAGCCGACTTAGTCCAAAGGCGAAGAAGATCGACAATAGGAATGGTAACAACAGATCAATTGAGGTGTCGATCTGTTGGATCTAATATTTCTTTGATGACCACTACGATTGTGTATTCTGGATTTCAACACACGACAAGATCTATTCTAACTACCGGTATCCGGCCCAGTCAGTTAGATCTTAGGCTTGTAGGTCTACAGTAGATTGCAAGGCAATCATGTAAGGGTTACGGTTGTTAATCAAATAATCTGAAGGTATAAGCGCATTGACTTGCTGGAGAGCAAGCTGCCGCTTTAAAGATTGCATTGCCGCTAATACAATGCAATATACCGTGCTGCCGCTAATACAGCAGGTACATTTAATACGATGAAATATCATGCTGCCGCTAAAACAGCACATATTTTACACAGCAGAGCAACAAGTTCATGAGCAGCAAGCGCTTTGAACCTCTACTGTCTTTTCTTGAAAACAGCACACTTAATGAAGGATTGCATGTGCAAACCTCTGATGTGTGTCTTACTCTGATCACTAAGTATGGAACTTTGATCGTAAGAATGAGTTGTTTGAGTTCTCCATTGATTGTTAAGTATCAAACTCCAAACGTATGAATGACGATCAGTTCTCCATCGATTGTTAAGTATCAAACCTTGACCGTAAGAATGAGCCTCATATCATGTATCCGAATGCGCTTCGTATAATCCATACGAATACCACATAATATGAAGTGTCTCATTATTATCAGTCGGTACCTTCGCTATACCAGACACAAAAGGAATTTAATACTCCCCATGTGCCCGCGCAAGAGCATCCGGTTAAGAGCTGATGCCATCGTCTTGCAACAGGTCGCCTATATTTCCACAGTAGTGGAAGATGGGCTTGAGCAAAGGATACACTACTGAGTGTCCCCAATGCTTGGTGAGGATATCTGCACAGTTATCTTTGCCTGCAAGGTGTTGTATAAGAACGAAGCCTCTTGCAACCATACTTCTGACATAATGATATGAGAAAATGTGGTGTCTCTTGTGAAGCCTCGCATATGGAAATGAAGACATTTGGATCATCTTCTCATTGTCTCCCCAAGTGTAGGATGTGTCGTGTACCCAAGTACCAAGGTATCTGAATGACTGTCTGATGTCAACTATCTGTTCAATGCATGTCCTGGCAGATGCAAATTCAGTGCCAAAGGTAGCTGTCTCTGTAGTTGCTTGTTTCTTGGAGAACCACATGATGGGAGTCTTGTTTGCAAAATGCAGGATGCCAGTCACAGCTTTCCCACTCAAGATATCATGCATTAGGTTGGCATCATAGAAATGGGTTAGAACAATGGTCTTTCCTAGAGGGGGTGGCGCATCGCTTGGTAGGTCCTCTGAGTGCTACCCATAGACAGTGTTGGACCAATCCGTGGTAACACTTTCAGTCAACACAAAATCAGGGGCTTCAACACCGAACCTGATTTTGAAATGCCTGAACTTGGAGATGTAACCATAGATTCTTTTGGCTCTATTGAGATGACCTTCTCTGGGTTGAACCCGAAAGCTTGAAAGAGTCACGGCAGCAGTCTATACATCGAAACGTCCAATGGCAATGATCCATTGGAGTGATCCAATCATGCTCTGATACTTTTGAGTGCCATTGTCATCTAGGAAAGCAGTTGAATCGAGTTCAGGATGATTGTTTTCAGCGATGGGTGAATGAAATCTGGTGGTTGGTTTGCAACCAAACATCTGTTCATAGGAAGCCTCCATTTTCTCAATGAACTTGATAGGGTTCATGCATAGCACACCGTGTTTATCTCTCTCAAAACCACATCCCAAATGGAAGCTCATAGGTGCAGAACCTTTTAACTTGAAGTTGTAAGGTTCTGACTGCAGGATAGTGAGGAAGGCTTTGGGGTTTGCCATACACAAGCACAGGTCGTCAACATATGTGCATATGAGCTCATATGCTTGCTCCCCATGTTTGTTCATGCCAGGTTTGAGAAATGTTTGTCCATGCCAGGTTTGAGGAAGATTTCAAGTTCTGCCTTGGATCGTTGAAAACCTAACTCTATGAGGCATGCAGCAAGAATATCACCAAAGTACTTGCCAGATATCCGTAGGCCATATAGAGCCTTGTAGATGACTAGACAATGGTCTTCAAGTGGTCCAAATTCAGCACCAGCCTTGATACATACTTTCTCACAAGTGACAGTTTCAAGATAGGCATTACCAATGTCTGTTACCCATGCTTCTAAGTTGTTCAGCTCTGCTAGAAACCGACACATTCTCAGACCTCTGAGAGAGACAACTCCTGCATAAACACTATAGACCAGAGCTGCTGTGAAGTTGCCGTTTGCAACCAGTGGTGCCTTGTGTCTGCCATCATGCGTGACAGCATTAATCATGTGGACCTTGATTTGTTGGAAACCAGGTGGTATGTTTCCAGCCTTTTATGTACCTTTGTCAATGAAGGTATCATATTCTTGAAGCTGGGCCATTTCAAGGGCTATGGCATCCTGCCACTTGGTGTTACCATTAGCTGTGTCAAACTGAATGGCTTCTTCATGATTGTGAGGTACCTTAAATCTATACTGATACTGAGGGGCAGTTTGGAACGATCGAAGCTTGGCTTGGTGGATGAGCCTATCTAGTTTCTTGGTCCTTCGGGCAAGACTAACAATGCGTTTGAGATGGTTCCAATCAGGCTTATCAAGCATGTCATGATCCTTGGCATATTGAGCAACAGTAACGGGATCATCTGCAGCTACATTGGATAAGGGTCCATATGTGCGCTCCATGTTCTCCCATTCAATCCAGAGGTTATGCTTGGAACCTTTGTATTGAGGGTGTTTGTTGTCAAGTGGACATTGATGTCCAAGGATCCGTTGGAAGGACCATAGCTTTCCATCTTCTTGAGTGGAGTCCCGGTGGATGCAATTCATGACATCATTGTATGCAATGATATCCTCCAACTCATCATCAGAATGCTTGCACCTGAACTTGATGAATTCCTTGTTGCGCTCTAGACTGTCTTCAACATTGACGATGGTCAAACGTTTCTGGGTGCCATCAGGATGAGCCATAAGGAATGATCGCCCTTGCAAGTCATCAGCTGGTATGGCAGGGATTGTGATGGGTTTGCCATTAGTGTCAAATTGTGCATTCCCTTCTTCATCAGTAACAACTACTTCAGATGTACTGACAGGTGGAGTAGCCGGATTGGTGGGGGGAAGCCTGGCTTTGCTAACATCAAAGTAGGCTAGCTCAGGAGGACCAAAATCATCTTCAGTGAGGGTGACACCTTCAGGGGTCTTACTGTAGATGCCGTGCGAGGTAAGAGGGCCTGCAAACAGCTCCCCGCAAATAGCTCTCCATAGTTGTTAGGGAGTGGAGAAGGTGCATAGCTGGGACCATTGGCAACTTTTGGATCAAGAAAACTTGGTAAGGAAGGTTGAGAAGCGCGTTGAAGAGTGCTGGCATTGGGAGCAGGAGTTTGAGCCTGGTATTTGAAGGGAGCACACCCAAAAGCAGAAGGGATGGGGGCTTGATCCTTTGTGAAAAGAATTCACCGTGTAAGTACGTATTTACGTACTGAGCGGGCGCACGTACGAAGAGTCATAACAGAAGGCAAATAACCTTATTCGTAAGGTTATTTAACCTGAGTGAATAATCGTCGGCGCTTTGATCATGTGGATTGCCTCTTTACCGGTTTACCAGATCTTTCCCCATCAGCTCACTCTTTCAAGAATTAACAACTTTAAAAACA
Source organism: Pseudo-nitzschia multiseries (assembly GCA_037355745.1). Classification (NCBI taxonomy): domain Eukaryota; phylum Bacillariophyta; class Bacillariophyceae; order Bacillariales; family Bacillariaceae; genus Pseudo-nitzschia; species Pseudo-nitzschia multiseries. The sequence goes on along the minus strand of CM074782.1, from coordinate 16,584,654 downwards.
CTATCATGCCCTAATTTACGTACACTCTAGTACTAATTCTACATGATCAGATATTGAGATTTTAACATGTGTTATCCCACGATACAAATATCGGGGCAAATAACACAACAATGGCCGGTTAATAATTGCATGTGTTATTGCAAAATAACACAGTGCTAACGCGGCAAATATTAACGCGGTGAATTACACGTGATTCACATGATATTCCACATGAATGAGTAATATGCCGGTAATCGAAGACGACAAAAGTAATTAACCTTTTGTCAAAGATGATCGACGCGTACGATGATTATTCTTACGATCTTTTTGTTTTGTTTTATTACTGTTACTGTTACGAAGCAGTTTTTATAGTTTATCAGACCCAGCATCCTACAATGCTAAGGACCGAATGGCGTTTCCTGAGAAACGCAGTTGAGCTTGAACACCCGAATCTGGATTAGCCTGATCAGCAACCAGCAACAACCCTCAAGGATGTAAAATGGGCAGTTGCTTGTGGAGCCCTGAAATAGACCAACATTAGGGCGGTCGTCTCCTGAAAGAGGAAGGCCGCAGACACGGACCAAGGTGGTAGGATCCACCGGGTTTCGAGATCCAGCAAAACAAGCAAGGGAAAAGGGCTGGACGATTTATCCAAAAAATTGCCCAGGTTGGCATCAGCTGAAAGGAATCAATCCGAGAACACTGATCTTTCACTGAAGACAAGAATGACGTCAGCCAGAAGATTGAGCTTCAAGTATTCTGATGATGGTGAAACAGATTGGACGAAACAGATTGCAAGAGCATCTGATTGGACTGAAAACTTGGATAATTCGCGTGAAAAATCCAAAGATATGAAAATGAGAACACTAAAACTCACACGCACTTGAAAATCCAAAGATCCAAATAAAAAGAGAACACTAAAATTCTCAGAAAAACAAGACGATGAAATATTCATCAGTTTTTCACCACAGAAATACATAATGAGCAAATCCTAAGAATGGAAAGAAAAGCTCACAATCTTAAATTGCAACAAACTGCAAAAGCTCACAAACAGACAAGAAAAAGAAAAAAAGTAACCGGGACGAAAATTCGATCGGAATATATATATATATATATATATACACACACACACACAAACAGATAAGCAAATCACATACAACAGTCACCCAACATTTAACCCACCATCTCACCACCAATCCAAATTACACTCTCTTACCACATATCACCTCTGATTACGTATTCGAACGAATATTCCGACGATCGAAACTTCCCCCAAAACTTCCATCGAAACTTCCTTCGAACATTTTGATTAATATTTGAATATTTCGACATGGAACATCTTCATCATGGCTCCAACAAAAAGAAAAAGAAAAACAAAAGCAAAGCCAAAAGAAGATGAAAAGCATTCACCGTGTAAGTACGTACTTATGTACTGAGCGGGCGTATCGTACGAAGAAGTCATAAAGAAGGCAATAACCTTATCTGTAAGGTTATTAACCTGATGAGTGAATAATCGTCGGTGCTTCCATGTGGATTGCCTCTTAGCGGGAGTTTCCCCATCAGCTCACTCTTCGAAGAATTAACAACTCTAAAACACTATCATGCCCTAAAATCTATGTACAACCTAGTACTAATTCTACATAATAAGGTACAATCACATGTGATATTCAATGAGAATATCACGGTGAATTATACGGTAAAAGACCGATCGAAGATGGTTTTGCGTGTGCTTTGTGTCTTAATTACGTGTGTTTTGTATGCTTAGAATTACACGGTAATATGCTTTAAATCGACACGACGATACGATGAGTAATTAACCTGTCGATCTGCAAAAGACGATCGAACTGTAACAATGATCTTGCTCACTAAATCAATCAATCGTAAGACCGATTGCGTTTGTTTGTTTGTTACGACACACTTTTTCTAGTTTATCAGACCCACAGCGTCTACGAGCTGTGGAGGACCCAACGGCGTTAAAGAAACGCAGTTTGAGCTCGAAGACCAACGAATCCGGATTAGCCTGATCAGCAACCGGCATCAACCCTCAAGGATGTAAAAGGGGCAATTGCTTGTGGAGCCCTGGAATAGACCAACACCAGGGCGGCCTCCCTTGAAAGAAGAGGCCGAAGACTCGAACCAAGGTGGTGGCTCCACCGGGTGTCGAGATCCAGCAACAAGCAAGGGAAAAGACACTGGACGATTCAGCTGAACGAATCGCCCAGGTTGGCATCAGTTGAAAGGAATCAATATCCAATCCGAGAACACTGATCTTTCACTGAAAACAAGAATGACGTGAGCCAGAAGATTGAGCCTCAAGTATTCTGTGGTGAAACAGATTGCGAAGAACATCTGCTTGTAAAGGAACAGATTGCGAAAGAACATCTGCTCTAAAATCGAGAACACCAAATCTCGAAGAACGAAAGATCCCAGAGATTAATGGAAAAGAGAACACTAAATTCTCAGGAAACAATCTTTCACCACAGAAATACAGAATGAGCAAATCCCAAGAAAGGATAGGAAAGCTCACAATCTTAAATTGCGACAAAAGCAAAAGCTCACACAAATACAGACAAACCGGAACGAAAATTCGATCCGAATAGTCAGAAAGTACAAACAAACTGGAACAAAAATTCGATCCGGATAAATACAAAACAGATAAGCGAATCACACACAACAGTCATACGACATCTACCAATCATCTCACATCCAATCCTTCGATTAAATTACACTCTCTCCCCACACATACCACCTTCGATTGAATATTTGATCACAATGTCCATCAAATATCGTCCACCAAATAATTCAAAATTTCATTTGACATATCCTCTCCACCATGGTCCGAACTAGAGCAAACGACACCAGTGAAGAAGAAAAAATGGAAGTGGATGATCCACAAGTGGATGATCCACAAGATTCTGATGAGAACAATAGAGGAGGTAGGGGAGATGACGATGAGTTTGAAGATAGAATCATGCAAGTAATGGAAAGGGCCCTCGGTGACCCAGAAATGAACTCAACCATGAAGAGAATCATCGACCAAGAAGTAAAGAAAAGGATCAGAGCGATAAGAGATGCCGAAAGTAGGGGTGAGAACCCAGATGATGAGAACAGTGACAATGAAGAGGGAAACCCAAACGCTGACCAAAACGAGGATGCAAGAGCTGATTGACTGGCAAGGAGGTTGTCCCAACCCAGAATAAAAATCAGGGGATTCAACAACGGGAGATTTCTGAACCCAGAACAGCTCGCTTTCAGAAGCAGCTTAATGGACTTTGGTATCAACTATGAATCAGCTGAAGAAATTATGAGGGGAGGGATGTCTAATATTCGTGAAATTATAGACCTCAACAAGGAAAGCATAAAGTCATTCATGCATGGATTGAAATCAATCAGTCCAGACTGTCCTAATCCAAAAAGTATCCACTATGGTAACAGGCTATCATCGAGGCTTCTCACATGGGCAAGTTGGGCCCGGTATCAACCATTGATTGGAGTCAAACCAAGAGCTATTGACTGGAACGCAAACCCAAATAATCTGGAATTGCAGCAATTCAGAATCAAGATGATGGAGTCAAGTGTGAAATCACAGGAAAAGTCAACCCCACCTGAGTTAAAGGACCTTACAAAATTCAGAGAATGGGAGGAAGGCTTTCGACAAAACTTGAGATACAGATTCAACTCTGAAGGTTCCCAATCCTGTACGTTATAAGACCCCAAGAGAAGGAAGATGTTACTGATGAAGCCAGGTCTGGAACAGTCGGGCAAAGTCCAACAGATACCTATCCAACTTGGAGTGACTACAATGAAAGGTGCGGTGTTTTGTCAGGCCACCAGTATGATGAAGATAACAACGTCGTCTGGAGGTTGTTATGTGATGCAACAAGGAAAGGGCCTGGTTGGGAATATGTGGCACATTTCCAAAACACTGAACTGAACTCAGGAAATGCTAGAAATGCATTCATTTTGTTGATGCAGCATGCTTATACTGATACCAATATCACTATGGTTCTGAACAAAACCTATCAGGAAATGAAAGAATCACATTACACTGGCGATGCTAAGAATTATGATTGGAACAAACACAAGAGGAACTGGACTGCTTTTCATGGAACAATCCTGAGATTTGAAAAGAACCACAATGAAAGAAGATTTGTTTGGGACTTTATCAATTCAATCAGTGATGAGAGACTTGATGCTGCCAAGGCCGATGCAATTGATGAGAGCAAAGACTATCGTGACAACTTCAATGAATGTTTGATTCTATTCACCAATCGGCTTGGATTGAAGAAGCTTGCAAATGGAAAGCATAAAAGAGGTTCCAGAAGTGTGTATTCTGTGGGCATGACAAGCTGTTGTAACTCTAAAAATCGACCAAAGGTATATGATGTTAAAATTTAAAGAGATGTGAGCTCAAAGAGAGGCTCTTATTTTTTACTACGTATTTTCACTGTGTGTCGGGGCTCTCTGCTGTATTTTACATGGTAGAGATCTTCCCTGGTGCTGTTATTCTTCTCGTACCGATACTGCTGTTGCTGTTGCTGTATTAGCGTCGTGTCGGTCTTACTGTATCGGTCATTTGGTGGTATTGGTCATTCATGTTGTTAAGTAATCTGTTCGATGGGGCGTATGCTTGTTCACGGTATATATGCTAGATATGAGGCCCATCTGGAATTGGTATTGGTTTTCTTGATTGCAATAAGTAATTTCCTCACGGGATATCAAGTATACTCTTTTAGATGTACTTATGGATTCCAAGTGTTCACTTATTGATCAGGTCTTTGGATATGTCTTGTTTCTAACCGATTACTGTCTTTTGTTTGTAGTCCTAAGTGATATCGTTTTTACCACATAGGGATTTTCATGTAGTGGAGGTGCGTTTGATTCTAAGACTCGATCATCGAAATAATCGCACCTCGGTCGTCGTTCTGTTTTTGTCGGCTTTTTCAATTGAATTTGATGCCAACAACAGTCCGAATGTTTCGCCGCCAACACAAGCAATAAGAAGCAGAAAACAACTGGAACGTTCACAGGAAAAGTTGAATGCAAGCCCTATCCAACAAGTGTTTATAAAACAATGTCAAAAGAACAGCGTCAGGAGCTTTACCAGATGAGACAGGCAAAGAAGAAAGGAAATCTCAAGGCTGCTGAGACCAAAAAGGCAAAAGAAGCTGAAAATGAAGGCGCAGGTGATAGCTTTGGATCAAAATCTAAGAAATGACATAATAACCGGACACTAGAAAACAAATTGTTAAAAATGGTGAGCGGGTCATTATACAAGATGAATATCTCTCTAGATTTTGATGATGGAGAAAATGAAGAAGGATTCTGCGAGCTAGACTCACATGCAGATACCACTGCCGCTGGAAGCAACATGATATTGCTAAATCCTGATCAGATCACAACACATGTTGATGTTGCGCCCTTTTCTGAAGAATACAAGCCAATCAAAAAGATACCAATTGGAAGTTGTGCTACTGCTTGGACAAATCCAACATCAGACCAAGTATACATCATAGTGTTCCATCAAGCGCTGTACTTTGGGAACAAATTGAAGAACAGCTTGATATGCCCAAATCAAGTGAGGGACTGCAATTTCAATTCTGTTGAAGAGACACCTCGTCCGTTTGACACAAGATCCAAGCATGGAATCACAATCCAAACACCAATGGAGGATGATGATCCGAAGAAAGTTTTTATAAAACTGAGTATGAGAAATGTGATTTCATATTTTCCCACAAGGAAGCCAACAAGGATGGAGCTTCATGAATGTCAACATTTGATTGCAACAAATGACACCCCATGGAACCCACATACACTGAAGTTCAGGATGGCAGAGTTAGCAATTGACAATGGCGATCCAATTTCAGGGGACCAGTTTAGCGTACAAGCAATGTCAACTGGAGACGCAAGCTCAGTCATAACAGAACCAACTAGTAACGTTACAGATATGCTCTCCAAGACTAGCTTAGAGAAAAGGCATCCAAATCTCATGCAGCAATGCAACCTGATGAGATTGCACCAGGTATCAACCAGAAGAATGCTAACTGAATGTCAAATTGTAACAGATGGCAATATTTCTCATCAGATTTCTTCAGTAACGAATATTTCAAGCGCGCGAAGGGTAGACCAATTTTTGTTTGATGACACAGAATTTGACTTCATGGAAGTTCCTGAAGATGAATCAAAACAATCCCCTAGCTTGCAAGAAATTGACAATACACTTGAGAGGAGGTCTCTTGATAGAAGAAATCAATGGGGGCCTTCAGTGATATCTATTGAAGGTCCAAACAAAGTTGATTGTGAACGATTAGCCAAGACTTGGAATATTAGTTTCAAAAAGGCTGAACAAACACTGAAAGTCACAACTCAGAAGGAACTCAGGAATTTGCAACTACCATTGATGAAGAGGCTGCCTACGCAGCGCTTTAGAAACAAGCGAATTGCACAAGGAACCTGGTACACTGATATGCGGCATGCTAGGAGCACCAGTATTATGAGACAAGAAAAATGTGCGCAGATCTTTACAAATGGAAATGGGTTTGAAGTATTTATACCAATACAGGACAAATCACAAGCGCATCAAGGGTTGAAAATATTCATTCATGAAGTTGGAATCCCTGAGCATTTGATCTCTGATGGCGCTCCAGAACAAGGATCTCCAAGAACCTACAAGACCCACTGGAATTCAATTGTAAAGCGCAACCATATTCATCAGACATTCATACAACCACATTGTCCATTCCAAAATCGAGCAGAACAAGCGATTGGTCACCTTGGGAGTGCAATCACAACCAAGTCAGCAAAGAAGAAATCACCGAGGAGATTATGGTTATTTTGTGGTGAACTATGTGCTAATATCAGGCAGAGAACAGCATCAAGCAACCCTTCTTCAATGGGGAGAACTCCATTTGAATTGGTCCATGGCTATAGGCCCGATATTGCACTATACATTTCATCAGAATGGTATGATTTTGTGTTTTACTTTGATAAAGGTGATTCTTCCTTGCGTGGAGTTGAAAGATTGGGTCGATGGTTGGGCCCTTGTGGCAGTAAGATAGGTGGAGGTGATTGTTTTTGGATCCTGACCGAATCAGCAATACCAATATCTACAAATTCAATAAGGCCTGTCAAGGAATATGAATGGAGGGATAGAGATATCCTCAGAAGAATGGAAGCAATCGACAAATCAATTGAATCCAAGATTGGTGATGAAGTGAAAGACAGCACATCTTTCTTCCAGGAAAACTACCCGGAGCCTCAAATGGAGCTATTTGAGGAACAATCAGTGAAATCACCTGATCTGAAACTTGAAATGGCTGAGCCAGAGGCGTCAGTAGAAGATATTGATGAACCAGATGAATATCTGGGGAATGAAGTGATCATTGAAAGAAATGATGAAAGGCTCAGGTGCATTGTCAAGGATAGGGTACAAGATTTGCAAAACAGGCCAATTGGAGTAAGGAATGAGAATCTAATACTAGACATGAGGCTGTACAAATTGCAACTACCTGACGGCACCATTGAGGAATACACAGCAAATATTGTTGCAGAGAGTTTGTACAGTTCTGTTGATGATGATGGACGAATGTTCACGCTGCTGGATGAGCTAATTGATCATGAATGCGACAACACTGCTTTAACTGATGAGGAAGCAACAACTGTAGCCAAAAACAGACGAAAAAGCTATAAGCCGACGACTAGGGGTTGGCAAATTTTGGCCAGCTGGAAAGATGGATCAGAATCATGGTGCAAGCTCAGTGACGTTAAAGAATCATTCCCAGTGCAACTTGCCGAGTATGCTGTCAACAATAATCTTGAAAAGTCACCAGCATTCAGATGGTGGGTGCACAAAATTTTGAGAAGAAAGGATCGAATCCTTAAGGCAGCCAAAACAGCAAAGTATTGGTTGAAGACTCACAAATATGGTGTTGAATTGCCACATTTAATCACACAAGCGCTGGCAATTGATAAGAAAACAGGCACTGATCACTGGGAAAGAGCAATTCATAAAGAAATGACCAACAATATGGCTACGTTTGAATTTTCTGATGATGATGTTATTCCAGTCGGTCACAAGGAAATAACAACCCACATGATTTTTGACATCAAGCTTGGATCCCTAACAAGGAAGGCTAGGTTGGTAGGGGACGGTCACAAGGTCCCTGCCATAGCAAAAGAGAATACATATTCATCTGTCCCCAGTCGCGACTCAGTAAGAATATTCTTCTTGCTAGCAGCACTGAATGATTTGAAAGTTCTCTCAGCGGATATCCAAAATGCATATTTGACGGCCCCAATAAAAGAGAAATACTTTCTAAAAGCGAGAGCTGAAGATTGCTTTCCTCCACACCTTGCAGGACGGCCTTGCAAGATAGTTCGCGCATTGTATGGATTCTTGCCGGTGGCAGGTGCATCTTTCAGATCATACCTCACACAGCATTTGAGGGATCTTGGATATTCACCATGCAAAGCAGATCCGGATGTGCACTTACGAATCGAAACCAGGAAAGATGGATCCAGATACTGGGCAATGCTCATTGCCTATGTAGATGATATCTTATGTTCTGGTGAAGATCCAAAGTTTCAGCTTGAAAACATTGAACGTAAGTTCAAATTGAAGGATGATACGATTGAAGAGCCAACTCTGTATTTGGGAGCTGATATTGGAAAGTTTTACTTTGAAGGTGATTCAAAACCAAGATGGTAATTATCAAGCACCAAATATACGGCGAAAGCTGTTGCAGCAGTCGAACAAGAGTTAGGAACTGAAAAATATGGCTACAAGTATCTACCAAAATCAGCATCCAGTCCACTGTCACATGATTATCGACCGGAAATTGATATATCAGAGGAATTGAATCCTGAATTGCAAAATTACTATCAAGGTTTGATTGGAGCCCTCAGGTGGATTTGTGAATTAGGAAGGCTTGACATTGTAATGCCAGTCTCGCTGATGTCAAGGTATTTGGCTCAAGCAAGAAAGGGACATTTGAACCAGTTATTTCATATATTTGCATATTTGAAAAAATACAACAGGTCGAAATTGGTTTTTGATGATACAGTACCAAGCATTGACGAGAGTAAATTCCAAAAATGTGACTGGTCTGAATTTTATCCTGGTGCAGCTGAAGTCATTCCAGCAGATATGCCTGAAGCTTTGGGAAAGCATGTGACAATGAGTTGCTTTGTTGATGCTGACCATGCCGGATGCAAGGCAACAAGGAGGTCTCATACCGGTGTTATTATCTTCATTCATAATGCACCAATTATTTGGTTTTCCAAAAGACAAACAACGGTTGAGACATCAACTTTTGGATCTGAAATCATTGCTTTGAAAATTGCAATCGAATTGGTTGAAGGTCTAAGGTACAAGTTGAGAATGATGGGTGTTCCAATTGATGGAAGCACCAATGTGTATTGTGATAATGATTCTGTTGTCACAAATGTTACACGACCTGAAAGCCCATGCAAGAAGAAGCACAACAGCATTGCATACCACAAAGCGCGTGAATCTATTGCAGCAGGAATTATCAGAGTTGCAAAGGAACCAGGTTCAACAAATATTGCTGATTTGTTTACAAAGCTAATGAGTGGCGCTGTTTTCCGGGAACATTGTTCTCGCTGCATGTGGTAAGAAATGGATCTGCAATGAGCACTTCGAAAATGGATGATTTGATCCATGGAATACAATATATCAATCGGGCAAGGATCAGGGCAAAATGCCATGATACTAGCCAGAATGAAAGGCAAAACGCTGCCCCAATTGATAGGGCCTCTGATAGTAGACTGGATACAGTTTGGTATTCAACACACAACAACGACTCACGATGAATCATAGATTAAGTCATAGAATCCAGCCGCTTAACGGTTGGAGGATTTACGACTGAAGGGGACTGAAAAGAATTCACCATGTAAGTACGTACTTATGTACTGAGCGGGCGTATCGTACGAAGAAGTCATAAAGAAGGCAATAACCTTATCTGTAAGGTTATTAACCTGATGAGTGAATAATCGTCGGTGCTTCCATGTGGATTGCCTCTTAGCGGGAGTTTCCCCATCAGCTCACTCTTCGAAGAATTAACAACTCTAAAACACTATCATGCCCTAAAATCTATGTACAACCTAGTACTAATTCTACATAATAAGGTACAATCACATGTGATATTCAATGAGAATATCACGGTGAATTATACGGTAAAAGACCAATCGAAGATGGTTTTGCTTGTGCTTTGTGTCTTAATTACGTGTGTTTTGTATGCTTAGAATTACACGGTAATATGCTTTAAATCGACACAACGATACGATGAGTAATTAACCTGTCAATCTGCAAAAGACGATCGAACTGTAACAATGATCTTGCTCACTAAATCAATCAATCGTAAGACCGATTGCGTTTGTTTGTTTGTTACGACACACTTTTTCTAAAGATGAGGACTATGACTCCATAGAGGAAACAAAAACGGAAGAAAGTTAACCTGATCTATCAGAGCTCGACATCGATGATTCTATGGGGGAAGGAGAACTGGAAACAAAAACGCGCAAATCAAATGTGCAAAAGAAGAAACCTCCACCAGCAGCAAAAATGAGGGACGATGTGGGTGGAGATATGGAGATAGAGATAGAAAACCCTGACAAATTGAATGAAAAAACAATTATGCGGGTAATGGAATGGGCGCTGACTGATCCAGAAATGAACTCAACTTGGAAGAAAGATATTGACCAAGAAGTAGAGAAAAGGATCATGGCGATACAAGATGCAGTGGCGAGAGGAAGAAATCCAGATGATGTTAATAGAGGTGATAGCGATGACGAAAACCCGCCTGAAGACAGTTCAAGAACTGGACGATACAATAGAAGGTCCTCGCAACCCAAAATAACAATCAGGGGATTCAACAAAGGGAAAATTCTGAATCGAGAACAGCTAGCTTTCAGAAGCAGCTTGATGGATTTTGGTATCAACCAAGAATCAGCTGACAAAATTATGAGGGGTGGAATGTCCAATATTCGTGAAATTACAGACCTCAATAAGGAAAGCATCAAATCATTCATGCACGGGTTGAAATCAATCAGTCCTGACTGTCCTAACCCAGATAGCATCCATTATGGTAACAGGCTATCATCAAGACTACTAACATGGGCAAATTGGGCACGTGATCAACCATTAATTGGAGTCAAACCAAGAGCCATTGATTGGAACGCGAACCCAGATAACCTAGAATTACAACAATTCAGGATCAAGATGATGGAATCAAGTGTGAAATCACACGAAAAAGCAACCCCACCTGAATTGAAAGACCTAACAAAATTCAGAGAATGGGAGGAAGACTTTTGTCAAAACTTGAGATACAGATTCAATTCTGAAGGGTTCCCAATCTTATATGTCATAAGACCCCAAGAAAAAGAAGAGGTTGATGATGAAGCTCAGACTGGTACAGTTGGACAAAGCTCAACAAATGCCTACCCAACATGGAGTGATTATAATGAACGCTGTGGTGTGTTGTCTGGACACCAGTATGATGAAGACAACAATGTTGTATGGAGGTTGTTGTGTGATGCAACAAGAAAAGGACCGGGCTAGGAATATGTCGCCCATTTCCAAAATACTGAGTTAAACTCTGGGCACGCAAGAAATGCCTTAATTTCCCTGATGCAACATGCTTACACAGATACCAATATAACAATGGTTTTGAATAAAACCTACCAGGAAATGAAAGAATCACACTACACAGGTGACGCTAAGAATTATGATTGGAACAAACATAAGAGAATGTGGACTGCATTTCATGGAACCATTATGAGTTTTGAGAAAAATCACAATGAAAGAAGGTTTGTTTGGGACTTCATTAATTCAATCAGTGATGAAAAGACTTGACGCTGCCAAGGCCGATGCAATTGATGAAAGCAAAGACTACAGAGACACAATGAATGCTTGATTTTATTCACCAACCGGCTTGGGTTGAAGAAACTTGCAAATGGAAAGCACAAAAGAAGCTCAAGAAGTGTGTACTCCATGGGCACAACAGGCAACAAAAAGCAGAAAACGACCGGAACGTTCACAGGAAAGCTAGAGAACAACAAGCCTTATCCAACAGGTGTTTATAAAACAATGTCAAAAGAACAGCGTCAGGAACTTTATCAGATGAGGCAAGCAAGTAAGAAGAAGAGGGCTCTCAAGGCTGCGGAAGCCAAGAAAGCAAAGGAAGCTGAAAAGGAAGGTGCTGGTGATAGCTTTGGCTCCAAATCTAAAAAGAAATGACATCATAACCCGGCACTAGAAAAACATTTAAGTATGATGAGCCTGTTATTGTACAAAATGAACATTCCACTAGATTTTGATGATGGAGAAAATGAAGATGGCTATTGTGAGCTTGACTCACATGCAGACACTACAGCAGCTGGAAGCAACATGGTATTGCTGAACCCTGACCAAATCACAACACATGTTAATGTAGCCCCCTTCTCTGAAGAATACAAGCCCATCAAGAAGATCCCAATTGGAAGCTGTGCGACTGCTTGGACAAGTCCCACATCAGGTCAAGTCTACATTATTGTGTTTCACCAAGCGCTGTATTTTGGAAACAAATTGAAGAACAGCTTGATATGTCCAAATCAAGTAAGGGACTGCAACTTCAACTCTGTTGAAGAAACCCCTTGTCAATTTGACCCTAGATCCAAGCATGGAATTACACTTCAGACCCCAATGGAAGATGATGATCTGAAGAAAGTTTTCATAAAACTGAATATGAGAAATGTGATTTCAGATTTTCCAACAAGGAAGCCAACAAAATTGGAGCTTGATGAATGTGAACATCTGATAGCTACAAATGACACCCCATGGGATCTGCACTCACTGAAGTTTAGAATAGCTGAGTTAGCAATTGATAATGGTGACCAAATTTCAGGGGACGAGCTCAGTGTGCAAGCTATGTCAACTGAAGATGCAAGTTCAGTGGTAACAGAGCCTACAAGTAACGTCAAAGAGATCAAGCACCCAAATCTCATGCAGCACTGCAAGCTCGTGAGGTTGCACCAAATATCAACCAGACGTATTCTGACTGAGTGTCAAATAGCAACAGATGGTAATATTTCCCACAGGATTTTGTCAGTGAGTACAATATTGTAAGATGCAAATATTTCAAGCGCGCAAAGGAAAGGCCAGTTTTTATAGGATGACACAGAATTCGGCTTCACGGAAGCTCCTGAGAACAAACCAAAACAGATCCCCAGCTCGCAAGAGATTGACAATGCACTTGAAAGGAGATCACTTGACAGGAGGAACCAGTGGGGGCCCTCAGTGACAACTATTGAAGGCCCAAACAAAATAGACTGTGAACGTCTAGCTAAGACTTGGAATATCAGTTTCAAGAAGGCTGAACAAACACTGAAAGTCACAACTCAGAAAGCACTAAGGAATTTACAATTACCTTTAATGAAGCGGCTGCCAACACAGCGCTTCAGGAACAAAAGAGTTGCGCAGGGAACTTGGTACTACACTGACACCTGGCATGCAAAAACATCAAGTATTATGAGGCAAGAAACATGTGCGCAGGTCTTCACAAATGGAAATGGATTTGAAGTATTCATACCAATAGAAAGCAAGTTGCAAGCTCATCAAGGATTGAAAATATTCATTCATGAAGTTGGAATTCCTGAACACTTGATTTCTGATGGTGCACCAGAGCAAGGATCCCCAAGAACATATAAGACTCATTGGAATTCAATTGTGAAGCGCAATCATATACACCAAACATTCATCCAACCACATTGTCCATTCCAAAATTGAGCCGAACAAGCAATTGGTCATCTTGGTAGTGCAATCATAACCAAGACAGTCAAGAAGAAGTCACTGAAATGATTATGGCCATTCTGTGGTGAGCTAGTATGTGCAAAAATCAGACAGATGACTGCGCCAAGCAACCCTTCCTCTCTGGGAAGAACACCATTTGAGTTGGTACATGGTTATAGACCTGATATAACACTATACACAACATCAGAATGGTACGATTTTATATTTTGATTTGATAAGGGTGATTCTTTGTCTCGTGGAGTTGAAAGATTGGGACGTTGACTTGGACCGTGTGGTAGCAAGGTAGGTGGTGGTGATTGTTTTTGGATATTGACTGAATCAGCTATCCCAATCTCTACAAATTCAATAAGGCCAGTAAAGGAATTTGAATGGAGGGACAGAGATGTCCTAAGAAGAATGGAAGTGATTGATCAATCAATTGAATCCAAGATTGGTGACAAAGTCAAAGACAGCGTGTCCTTTTTCCAGGAAAATTATCCAGAACCTCAACAAGAGCTATTTGATGAACAACCAATAAGATCACCTGATCTGAAGCTTGAAATGGCTGAGCCTGAAGCATCAGTTGAAGATATTGATGAATAAGATGAGTACCTGGGAAATGAAGTAATCATTGAAAGAAATGACAAAAGGCTCAGGTGCATTGTCAAGGATAGGGTTCGTGATTTACAAAACCAACCAATTGGAGTTAGAAATGAGAATCCAATACTGGATACACGATTATACAAATTGCAACTACCGGATGGTACAATACTAGAAGAGTACACAGCAAACATTGTGGCAGAAAGTCTCTACAGTTCAGTTGACAACAATGGAAGGATGTTCACACTGCTGGATGAGCTCATTGACCATGAACAAGACGACACTGCTTTAAGTGACGAAGAAGCTACCACCATAGCAAAAAATGGCAGATCAAGTCATAAGCCAACAACTAGAGGTTGGAGGATTCTTGCCAGCTGGAAGGATGGTAGTGAATCATGGTGTAAGCTCAGTGATGTGAAGGAATCATTCCCTGTGCAGCTTGCAGAATATGCAGTCAACAACAAACTTGAAAAACTACCAGCCTTCAGATGGTGGGTACACAAAATCTTGAGAAGAAAGGAACACATCCTTAAGGCTGAAAAATCAGCTAAATATTGGCTGAAAAGTCATAAATACGGTGTCAAATTGCCACATTTGATAACACAAGCACTAGCAATTGATAAGAAAAGAAGCACAGATCACTATGAGCGCGCAATTCATAAAGAAATGACCAACAACATGGCAGCCTTTGAGTTTTTTGACAATGATGTCATACCAGTTGGTCATAAGGAGATTACAACGCACATGATATTTGATATCAAGCTTGGATCCCTGACAAGGAAGGCTGGGTTGGTAGGGGACGGACACAAAGTTCCTGCCATAGCAAAAGAAAACAGATACAGCTCAATTCCTAGCAGAGATTCAGTGCAAATATTTTTCTTGCTTGCAGCGTTAAATGATTTGAAGGTTCTCTCAGTAGACATTCAAAATGCATATTTGACAGCACCAATAAAAGAGAAGTATTTCTTGAGGGCAAGAGCTGAGGATGGTTTTCCTCCACACCTAGCAGGTCAACCTTGCAAAATAGTTTGAGCACTTTGTGGATTACCAGTTGCTGTCGCATCATTCAGATTGTGCCTCAAGAAGCACTTGAGGGATCTTGGATATTCCCGGTGTAAAGCAGACCCAGAAGTGCACCTAAGAATTGAAACAAAAAAGATGGATCAAGATATTGGGCAATGCGGATTGCTTATGTTGATGATATTTTATGTTCCAGAGAAGACCCCAAGTTTCAGCTAGAAAATATTGAACAAAAGTTCAAATTGAAGGATGATACAATTGAAGAACCAACTCTGTAGTATCTGGGCGCTGATATTGGGAAGTTTTACTTTGAGGCTGATTCAAAGCCAAGATGGTCATTATCAAGTATCAAGTACACGGCAAAAGCTGTCGCGGCTGTTGAATAAGAACTTGGAATGGAGAAATATGGGTATAAATATTAACCAAAGTTGGCATCAAGTCCATTGTCACACGATTACAGACCTGAGATTGATATATCAGAGGAACTGAATCCAGAATTGCAAAACTGCTATCAAGGCTTGATTGGAGTTCTGAGATGGATTTGTGAGCTGGGAAGGCTCGTCATTGTAATACCAGTTTCTCTCATGTCAAGATATATGGCACAGGCAAAAATGGGACATTTGAACCAGTTATTTTGTATATTTGCATATTTGAAGAAATGTAACAGGTCAAAATTGGTGTTTGATGATTCAGTACCAAGCGTTGACAAGAGTAAATTTCATAAATGGGATTGGTCTGAATTTTATCCTGGAGCTGCTGAAGTCATACCACCAGATATGCCTGAAGCCTTGGGAAAGCATATAACAATGAGTTGTTTTGTTGATGCTGACCATGCTGGATGCAAGGCAACAAGAAGATCACATACTGGTGTTATTATCTTCATTAATAATGCGCCAATTATTTGGTTCTCCAAGCGGCAAACAACAGTTGAACCCTCAACTTTTGGATCTGAAATCATTGCACTGAAAACTGTAATTGAATTGGTATAAGGTCTGAGATACCAGTTGAGAATGATGGGTGTTCCAATTGATGGGAGCATGAATGTGTATTGTGATAATGATTCGGTTGTCACAAATGTAACTTGACCAGAAAGCCCATGCAAGAAAAAGCACAACAGCATTGCATACCACAAGGCCCGTGAATCTATTGCAGCAGGAATCATCAGGGTTGCAAAAGAACCAGGTTCAACAAATATTGCTGATTTGTTTACCAAGCTTATGAGTGGAGCTGTTTTCCGGGAACATTGTTCTCGTTGCATGTGGTAAGAAATTTGTTAAGAATCAATCGTATGTGGTAAGTTTCGGGTGTTCACACCAAAACAGGTTAAATCAATCGTTCTATTTGGAACGTTCGATTGAAGCAACAAGTTGATTTTATTAAGTTCGATCATGGAATAAAAGAAAATGGATAATTTGATCTATGGATACAATATATCAAACCGGCAAGAATCAGGGCAAAACCTCATGAAACAAGCCAGAATGAAAGGCAAAACGCCGCTCCATTTTTTTGAAAGGGCCTCTGATAGTAGACTGAATACAGTTTGGTATCCAACACACGACAATGACCCACAATAAATAATAGATTAAGTCAAAGAATCCAGCTGCTTAACGGTTGGAGGATTTATGACTGAAGGGGACTGAAAAGAATTCACCGTGTAAGTACGTATTTACGCACTGAACGGGCGCACGTACGAAGAGTCATAACAGAAGGCAAATAACCTTATTCGTAAGGTTATTTAACCTGAGTGAATAATCGTCGGCGCTTTGATCATGTGGATTGCCTCTTTACCGGTTTACCGGATCTTTCCCCATCAGCTCACTCTTTCAAGAATTAACAACTTTAAAAACACTATCATGCCCTAATTTACGTACACTCTAGTACTAATTCTACATGATCAGATATTGGGATTTTAACATGTGTTATCCCACGATACAAATATCGGGGCAAATAACACAACAATGGCCAGTTAATAATTACATGTGTTATTGCGAAATAACACGGTGCTAACGCGGCAAATATTAACGCGGTGAATTACACGTGATTCACATGATATTCCACATGAATGAGTAATATGCTGGTAATCGAAGACAACGAAAGTAATTAACCTTTTGTCAAAGATGATCGACGCGTACGATGATTATTCTTACGATCTTTTTGTTTTGTTTTATTACTGTTACTATTATGAAGCAGTTTTTATATTGGCTTGGCGCCAAGCAAGAAAGCTATCATCAGTGAATAATCCAGCGCGTGTGTTTCAGTGTGTCAAATTTAATGCTGTTCAAACATCAGATCGATCAAGGAGCTTGTTGGTGATGGGATCCCAAATTTTGAGAGCGCATGCCCAACGTTCTCAGCAAGGCCAACAAAGTGACCAAGCTGTTCAGTGGAGTTAGGGGTGTGCCAGTGCGATCCATCACACGGTTGACTGTACGTTTGAAGGTCTGATATCTGCATTTGAACTGATTTTGGTGTTGGGAGTAAGCTTCACTTTGCCAGAGACCAATCCAAAGCATCTTGAGCTAATCAAGCACGCTCTTGCTACATGATCACAGAGAAGGCACAGGGGGCGTCCCCACTTCCTGACAAAATTCTGGAAACAACAAGACAAGAAGTCCCCAGTAGTTCTCATTTCTTCAGCATGAATGATGTGGGAGTTGCGTCCAAAGAAGATCTGGGCAAGCTTGGAACCACCATTCACAGCTGGGATATCAGAATAGATGACATCCGAGAGGACATCATCATTAAAGGGCCTAACATTCATGGCAGGTTGAGGTGATTGGAATCGCTTGAAAATATTACCATCAGGGCTACAGGCTAAGGAGCTGTATTGAGTGGAATTTGCAAAGGTAGCTTGGATCCTGGCAGTGGAAACCGAAGCAAAGAACGGCTTCAAGGAAATGTAGTCATATGCGCTTGGCTTATGAATGTGGGGTGATGCAGAGAGTTGAGCACCAGTATCAAGGTGACAATCAGATGAGTATCCAAGCTCTCAAGATTGGGGGGATTGGATGGAGCACCGTGCTAGGACCTCTTGATGAACATAATCAGGGTGTTGGATCCAGAAGAAAGGGTCACTGGGAATTGGTTGATTAATGCCTTGAAACATGGCGTGTTGGCAGGCAGTAGTACACTGATCAACACAGCGAGGTGCACCATATTCATCATAATTGGAGTATGGAAGTTGGTGTGCATCTGGGGGAAATTGTTGGAGGAAGGACTCATCCTGTGCATGAAGAGTGACATCAAGGACAGAAGGGTCCCATTGCCAATTGCTGGTCATGATGACATGAGGAAGAGTGGAATACTCATCACTGGTGTATTTTTGCATGGCCAGATACGGCAGGCCCTGTCATATGCAAAGGGGGAAAACATGACCATCGATAGTGGAAATAACCTGAGTGCCACCTGCTTTGATGGATGTGTCATCAACTTTGGAAAGGTAAGACTCCATTTGTCCAGAGGATAAGATGGAGGCATGCTAACCTGTATAGGCACACTAATTGAAGATAACAATCACAGGTCCTCGATTGGAGACCGAATATGCGCCACAAGTTGCAATGGGGATATTTTGAAGTTGTGTTGTCGGCGAAAATTACGGACGATTGTCGGCATCAAATTTGATTGCAAAAGCAGACAAAACGAAACGACCGAGGTGCGGGAAAACAAAAAAACAATACGAGATACGAATATTTCAAAGCTTAGAATCAAACGCACCTCCACTATATGAAAATCCCTAAGTGGTAAAACAACGTCACTTAGGACTACAAACAAAAAGGGATAATCGGTTAGAAACAAGAAATATCCAAAGACCTGAACAAAAATCAGTACCGATTCCAGATGGGCCTCATATCCAGCATATATACCACGAATAAGCATACGCCCCATCGAACAGAATACTTAACCCCATAATGACCGATACCATCGAATGACCGATACAGTAAAACCGACACAACACTAACACAGCAACAGCAGCAGAAGAATCGGTACAACGGTAAAGCAGACAGTAACAAATAACCGGGGAAGATCTCTACCACATGAAACACAGCAGAGAGCCCCGATACACAGTGAAAATACGTAGTAAAAATAAGAGCCTCTCTCTGAGCTCACATCTCTTTAAACTTTAATTATCCTATCCTTTCGGTCGATTTTTAGAGTAACAACAGGTTATAGAGCCCTTATAACTTACACTTGTGTCCCGCAAGAGCACCAGTGTTTACCTTAAGCTACCTATCTCCGGCCGTTCAGCACCTCCACTGTCGGTTAAATCCAGAGGAAATTCTGTGCTTAGCTCCCTGTGCGGCACATTCTTGGCCTCCCCACGTCTCATTCTTTCTCTCTCTTTCCCTTCACCTCCCTGCTCGCGGATCAAGGAGTGTACGACAGATTCTCCTACCGAAATCTTCTTTTGTAATCCACGACCAAGCATCTCCTTCTATCATACACATCGTTGTTTTGAAAACACCGACGTCAACGACACCGCCGTTCTCGCAAATCGCCGGTTCCCCGCAACGACGACGGCTTAATCGGCCCGCAAGGATACTTATCACCCACATTCGATTGTTTCCCCGACGAACGTTCTGGAAACCAACATCGGACACAAAATACATACAACACCGGTTAATTCGACAATGACGACCACGACGGATTAAATACAATACAACAACGATTGTTTCTCTAACGATCGTCACCAAGGTTAATTCGTCGATCACTTGTTTTCCCATCACACCGTAACGACAAACGACGAATTTTCTCCACAATGCCGACAACTCCATTTGACTGGACTCCAATCTTTGGAATCGAATTTCGATTTTCAAGTGGTAACAACCCAACTGCGGCCACGGCCCTCAACAAAGCCTACACTGAAATCATAGGCAAAGATGAACTCTCAGAATTCTTTGTAACCCTTGAAGATGAAGACAAAGAAGGACCCCTAGAAATAGCACCGGATCCACAACTCCACATTCTAAATTGCATTGCCAAAGCCATTGCTATCAACCTGATAGACCCACCACCAGACGAGATTACCAAAGGCCATATTGCAAATCTCCTCAGCAAATGTGTCATCAAGCATGTCAGGAACAACGGATCCACCAAGCGATTGCGATACAAGAAAGAATTTGATGCGGCTGCGAAACACGCAATTCGAACCAACACCGATGAAGAACCTACAGTTGTAATTGAACTCACCATTACACATTGGCGATTCACAAAACAATGGAGCTCTGATCTATTCATGGAAGCATACACTGGCGAGTCACCACCAAATAACGACGAAGACGATGCCAATGCAAATGACGCCAATGATGGAGGAATTCCAGCAACAACACCTCAAGCAAGGATCTATGATAAAAAGATGATGGAACTCCTAGAAGGTCAACGCGCCCTCCTTGACAAACTGTCCAAACGTGCTATCAGCAACAACAGCAACAATGCCGGCGCCAACCACCAAGCGTCACTCGACTTACCATGGAATCCAGCAACCTTACCACCACCTGTTAAAGAGCGGTACTACAGGAGAGATGACTTCCTCACCAGAGATGATATGAAAGACTTCCCAATTACCTACACCAACTCATCGGGAAATGAAACAATTGTCAGGCAAAACTACTACCTACACAATCTAGGCAGTGGGAGAAATGACCAACGCCTGATCACCAGAAGTGGTGACTGTTTTGACCTAACCAGAGCTTCTGACAAGTCCAAGGAAGCAGCTAGAGACAAACTATTTCTCTCGGGATTCCCACAACTAAAGGATGACACCCACCCTCAGGTCAGAAAATGGTACAGAGAGATTACTGCACATGCACAGCAGCATCATATTTACATCCACCCATACTACCTCTACAGACGCGAAGCTGACCATCTTAGGGGATTTACAATTGGCGATTGTATGCCTCATGACCTACCTGCAAGATATGAATTGGCAATTCATGAATGGGGTAACCTCATCTACACGGCACTCAGAACTGATAAGATCATCCCTGACTCATGTGATAGAATGAAGTCCACAATTCAAAGCTTTGAAGGGGGACAAGGCTACAAAGCTCTGTACACAGTCATTGCTCAGACACATCCCAACTCAAAGAGACAATCCAATGCAGCCAGAATGGTCCGGAACCCTCCCAATCAAGAAGCAAATGAATCACTTGAAGAATACTACTTCCAATACAAGGATTACTTGCGACTCAGAGTTTTCCTCCAAAACCAACCTGGCACCATGAGTTCGACAGAAGAAGTCAGCAATTTGATTGCAGGGACCACCCTCAGTCACGAACTATTTGAGAAAACAGAAGATGAACGCGACTCAGATGACCAATTCAAACAGGACAAGTACAAAGCAGGTAGGCTTCTACAAACCCTGCAAACATATGAGCAAGAGATCAAGGCTGAACAGAAGTACAAGAGGAACACCTCCAAACCAATCCAGTCCAAGCAATTACCTGTCTCAAGCACCAGACCAGGTCCCCCTCGCAATGACAGGTTTCAAAAGCGCGCTAGCAACAGTACTGTTAGAACACCCTATACTTTGACTTCTCACTCAATCAGCCTGATTGATTCACTTGGCTACCCGGAAATGGATGAAGAATCTGACAACCCCTTCCTCCATCAAGCATATTGCAATGCTATCACTGCATTCGATAAGCAACCTAGTCTCTTTGACACATCCAGAAAATGCATTGTTTGCCACATGTCCGGTCATAATTTTGATAATTGTCCTGCATTGCAAGATGTTGAGTCCCTCAAGAAACATAGGATTGCTGCATCGGTTTTTCTGAACAAATCCAATAAACAAACCCAACAGCTCTTAGATTCCACCCAACAAATCTCTCAGATCAACGTTGGCGATGAAGATCAAGATGAGGTTTCACCCAATGATGCAGTAGAAGACCAAAATTTTTGCACCGGCCAAGAATAGAAAGTCTTTCTTGCAGCCAATATACGACATCACCTCAAGATGATCTTCAAGGATTTGACAACGTCACAGCCCATCAAGTGAAAAGCTTTTGCCCTTCCTTGGACTCCAGCAGTGTCAGCTCCTATGAATCTGTCCACATTGGTGCTGTCAATCTCCTACCCAGGC
Organism: Pseudo-nitzschia multiseries; assembly: GCA_037355745.1. NCBI lineage: Eukaryota > Bacillariophyta > Bacillariophyceae > Bacillariales > Bacillariaceae > Pseudo-nitzschia > Pseudo-nitzschia multiseries. The sequence continues at coordinate 16,562,188 of CM074782.1, read as the reverse complement.
ACAGCCTCCAATCTTCAATCCCAATTGATGTCTACTGTGATATGGAATCACTTGAGGCTACAGCCCCTGCATTGGACTCACACCTGGAAATCAATGGAGATCCCAACTTTGACAGAGACAACCCTACATCAGTTGATACCTACAATGTGCAATTCCTGGTCCCACCAGACCCTATTGCGGCCACGGCCTATCTCCAACATGGTGTCAGAGCTCAGATTGACACCGGTGCGAAAGTTTCCTGCACCAATCTCAAACACATCCTGCATGGTTACAAACCCTACAACAAGCTTAGGAAATGTTCTGTCAGGCTCACGGCAGCAATAGGAGGAAAAGCAGCCACCTGCATCCCTGAAGGCTTGGGATATTTGCATATCCCAGCACCCAATCACATAGGGTATCTCAAAGTCTTCTTCTATTATTCTCCCTCCCTGTCAACGACATTGCTGAGTGAGAATGATCTCTGTGGAATGACATCTCACATGCGACGTCAGTTCAGTGGGCAGTCAATCCATAAATCATTCATTGACAACTATGACTCATCTGCTCCACAAAACGGCAACCTCACAATCATTTGTCATCACAAGCAGAACACTGCCAACAGCATTATCCTCCATGGAAGCATCATTGATGGTCAATGCTATACACACCCAGTACTGATGCCAGACATTGATATTACATCTCCATATGCTAATTGTGCATCATCCTCAGCCTATGCCCTAGCTACTGACATACAGTTCAAGGAAGCTTGTGAACTGGCCTCCAATGAAGCAATTGGTCGCTACAGATATGATGTGTACACGAATCTTGTCACACTGCAAAAATGTACAGAAGCAGCTCAAGCTCGGTCTGACACCAGTGATATGCCCACTTTTGATGCAAAATTGTTTTTCACCAAGATTGTGGACAAAAGTATCCCCATCCAAGCCATCAAAACCAAGACATCGAAACTTCTGTGGCACCAGAGATTAGGGCACCCATGTGACGATTTCCTCTACAACACCCACAAGTCCATTCTTGGCGTACCAAAATTCCAACGGCAAACCAGTATCCTGGATCAATGTCCAACTTGCATTCAATGCAAGCAAACAAAGTCACCTGCAGGCTCACATTCCACAAGAAAAGCTACACAACCCTTTCAGGGTTTGTCTATTGACTTTGCATTCTCTGGCGCCAGATCCTCCAACAGCAAACGCAAGCATGACTATGAAGGCATTCATGGCAAAACAGCATGGATTCTGATCACAGACCACTATACTGGTATGAAATATGGTGATACCCGAATATCCAAAGCAGCACCGCTTCATTGGTTGGAAAATTTCTTCTCTCAGTACAACCCAACTTGTGCCAACAAGTATGTTTCAGTTGACCAAGGCGGTGAACTCTATCACAACCCTGATATCAGAAACCTCTTCTCTGCATTTGGATACTCAATTTTCCCCACTGGTGCTGATGCCTCACACCAGAATGGTACAGTTGAAAGAGCACATCGAACTTTGGCTAATTCAATGCGAACCATGCTATCTGGTGCCAATTTGCCCATAAAGTTCTGGCCTTTTGCTTTTTACCATGCCCTGAGGTTGTCCAATGCATTCCCTGAAGGCAATCAGCAGCATTCACCCTTAGAATTGGCCACAGGCCACAAAGAAAATCTCGCTGACTTCAGAACCTTTGGTTGTTGCGTTTGGGTTAGGCCTCCAGGCAAGAGATCCATCAAGCTCAAACCCAATGCTCGCAAGGGTATCTTCCTAGGTTTTGTCCCCTACACTACCAGAAACATTCTTTGGTATGATACTGAAACACACCAAGTCAAGATCGCCACTCATGTCAGGTTTGATGAAGGGATGAATGACTTACCCCTTGCAGATCTTCCAACCAATGTTAAGCACCTGCTCATAACGGATGATAACATCCCTCTTCCAGCAGAGCCACATGAGGTCTCATCCAGTGAATTCACCTTTTCCATCTCCCCTTTTGCAAATCTCACAAATCTCAGGCTCACTGCTTCCCATTCGTGTGATGACCGAGCATTTGGTATCCGCTATGCCAATGATTCCCTTCTTGGCAGAGCATACATCACAGACATCCTTCCCAAAAGTCCTGCCTCCAAGCTTTTGTCCTCCCATAAGAAGGCTATCTCCAAGCTCCGAGGCGCTTATATTGTATCTATCAATCACAACCGTGTGTTCACTGCTGCTGATGTTACCACAGCCTTGCACCACTCACACGCTCAAGGGGTGAGGGATTCAATAGATACTCCAATTACCTTTGCACTTGAAACAAAATTGTCTATGAAGGAGGTCAGGAAACACTCCAACAAATATGGTTTATTTGCTCCCAATACTTCTTGGAAGGAACCCACTGATGAAGAAGACCCACCATTTTTGGACCGGATTTCATCCACCAAGGCTATCAAGCGCATTGGTACCAAATACAAGCAGCTGATACAATCAAGAATCAACCAGGTTGATAGCACTGAAACACTCCATGCCTCCATCCAAAAACACTTGGCCCCAATCGAAGATGACATGGAGGTTGTCATTCCCACCATTGACATTGCATCACTCAGAGCTATCACTAAGCTTCATAAACCAGGAAATCATGTATTACCACTAGATGCAGATTCACTGCCAACTGAAGAAATTGAACTTTTAATCAAGGCCATCAATTCCAAGGCAACTACACCTGAAGAACAAGCACTAGGGCACTTTACTCGAAGGAATCTCAAGTCATTATCAACATGGGCTGAATGGGAAGCTGGGGAGCGAAAACAGCTTGATCAGTTTGAAGACTTGGAAATGTTTGGATCACTAATCCAATACCCTAAGGACCCAGACGCTATTATTCTCAGGCCTCACTGGCAATACAGTGTCAAAAGGAATGGTGTCAGAAGAGCCAGGCAATGTTGCAATGGAAGCAAATATGCCGCGCCAACCCTGCATGCCATAGCAATGTCATACTCATCCTGTGTTGAACACCCTATCCAACGATTGTTCTTTGCCATTGCAGCCAGCCTCAATCTCAAAATCTATGGCGGTGATGCTGCTGACGCCTACGCCCATTCTCCAGGGCCCAACATCCCAACATACATGACTATTGATGATGCATATGCAGAATGGTACCGACACAAGCATGGCAAAGACATAGACAGAAGATTGGTGCTTCCTGTTCTTCAAGCACTCCAAGGCCATCTGGAATCAGGTAGACTATGGGAAACCCACATAAACAAAATATTGAAAGGTCCTGATCTCAACTTCAAGACCACCACTCATGACAGAATGATCTACACGACAGTTTTTGAAGGTGAAACAGTCTACATGCTGAGACAGGTTGACGATTTTGCACTGGCTTGCACATCAGAATCCATATCTGACAAGATCTATGACATAATTGGCGCAAAACTGAAGCTTCCTAGAGAAGATGTTGTCCCCTTCACAAAAATGGGATTGCTTGAAGACTTCAATGGAATTGATGTCAAACAGACAACTGACTACATTGAACTGTCCTGTGCAAATTACATTGACAGAATCATGAGATCTCATGGATGGGACACTGATTCTAAGATGAAACTTCATTCTAAGCCATCTGCGCCATTATCAACTGAAGTACTGAGCCAACTGCAATCACATACTGATGGACCATTAGAAGGCACCAAGGAACATGCTGAATTGCAATCCACATCTGGTTTCTCCTACAGGACACTCTTAGGTGAAATGATGTTTGCATATGTGAGTTGCCGCCCAGACATAGGCTATGCAGTGACTCTCATGTCAAAATACAGTTCCAATCCCACGGCATTCCACTATTCCAGTCTGAAGAATATAGCCCGCTATCTCAGAACAACCAGATCTTGGGGTATTAGATTCTACAGACCAAATGCTGAGCCATCTTCACCATCAGGAGAACCCTACACCAACGTAGTACAAGATGCATCACTCCCGGCATTCCCTGAGGATATCAAGCAAGCCAAACTGATGTGTTTTGTTGATGCCGCGTATGGCAATGATCCAAAACATCGCAGGTCCACCACAGGATATGTGTTCACTTATGCTGGTGGAGCAATTGTTTTCCAATCCAAAGCTCAGTCACTTACTGCACAGAGTTCTACGGAAGCTGAGTTCATTGCTGCTGTTACCGCAGCCAAAACAGCCAGATATCTCAGGTCTATACTCAAGGAATTAGGATTCGCCCAAGTTGGTCCAACTCCGATCTATGAAGACAATGCATCAGCAATTGAAATCATCAATGCTCAGAAGCCAACTGAAAGAACCAGACATATTGAAATCAGGTTCTTTGCCATTCAAGCATGGAAAGAAAATGGTGAAATCAAGATGATTCATATCCCTGGAATTATCAACCCGGCTGATGATCTAACCAAACCATTGGGATGGATCTTGCACGCCTGACACGCAAGAAACATCATGGGACACTACCCAGGTTAGATTGCCCGCTTGTTGCGATTCGATCCGAACATTCAACCTATCAACCGATAGAACGATGATACCATTCTGTTCAACGACGCGATCCGATCGTTCGATCCATCAATCGATAAAACTCAGGATGATATACTCCGACAGTAATCCAATACCATGCAAGTACAGTATTGGATCAAGGGGTGTGTTGTCGGCAAAAAATACGGACTGTTGTCGGCATCAAATTCGATTGGAAAAGCTGACAAATGAAACAAATCGAAACGACGACCGAGGTACGTAAGATTAACACACAGATACGAATACTCCAATGATCAAGCATTAGTATCAAACGCACCTCCATTACGTGAAATCCTTAAGTGGTAAAAACGATTCCACCTAAGGCTACAAACAAAAGAGGATAATCGGTTAGAAACAAGAAATATCCAAAGACCTGAACAGTAAGTAAACACTTGGAATCCTTAAGCACATTCAAAAGAATATACTTAATATCCCGTGAGGAAATTACTTATTGCAATCAAGAAAATCAATACCGATTCCGAATGGGCCTCATCTATCTCAAATACCACGAACAAGCATACGCCCCATTGGATAAAACACTTTGTTAATTCTTCAAAGAGTGAGCTGATGGGGAAAACCCGCTAAGAGGCAATTGGTGGAGTTGTTAGTTGAACGTTAAACACTAACCCTAATCCTAAGAGTTGACAACGTAACCTTCTAGACGGAGTTTATGGGGGGGTTTGGGGGGGGAAAAATATGTAGAAATATTTTAAAAAATCTGTTTTTAACAAAAATCTGTTTTTAACAAGTAGCCTTGGTACAAATGCTACGACTAAAAATCATTAAAAACAGGACCCAAATAATTATTTATGGAAATGAGATGCTCTGTCTAAAAGCAATAGTAAGATTGAGTGGCGCGCGTTCATTTTTATGGTAGCGAACTCTCATTTTTATGGTTGCACGTAACCATAAGATTAAACCTGAATAAAGGAAAAATCATATGATCTATCTTAGATCAAGTTGACTTTGCCAGATGAGAGAGTTGGTGAGAAATACAATCGGACTTGTTAGAATTGGTACAATTTGCACATGAATGAGTCGGACTTGATGTACTTACAGCCATCTACTCTCATAAGAACAACTTTTTTGTCGTCGTCATATCAAGTGTACCGTACGTACGGTACCGTACCGGTACGAATCAAAATTTTTTGTCGTCGGAAGTCCGATCATCGAAATCACGAATGTCGGCCCATGATCGACCCTTCTGTTTCTCCTTCCATAGAACAGACCATGAAGGTTCATCACCGTACAAATAGTACAAAATTACACCAACTCAAATACCTACACATTCCTCTACTTGGTTTTCGATCCGGAAGGGTATTTTAATGGCAATTCTACTGTGAATAACACACAAAGATACGTACGAAAAAACGAGCCGACAACGCGCCCTTCCCCAACCCATCTGTTTCCCCTCCAATAGAAGGGAAGATGAGGGTTCTCATGTACAGATACTACCACATTCGAACACCATCATGTTCCTCTACTGATTTTTTGACTTGGAATGGCAATCGACAAGAGGGATTCAAGTATACGAAGATACGAAAAAACTGACACTATTTTGATTTTGATGACCCTTCTGTTTCTCCTTCCATAGAACAGACCATGAAGGTCCGCCACCGTACAAATAGTACAAAATTACACCAGCTCAAATACCTACATGTTACTCTACTTAGATTCCGATCGGGAAGGGTATTTGAGCGGCAATTCTACAGCAAATAAGAACACAAAGATACGGAAGATACGATGAAAAATCGACGACGACGACGACCCTTTCCCAACCCATCTGTTTCCCCTCCAATAGAAGGGAAGATGAGGGTTCACATGTACAAATACTACCACATTCGAACACCATCATGTTCCTCTACTGATTTTTTGACTTGGAATGGCAATCAAACGGCTATTGGATCGGATGGTGAATTAAGAAGATATGGGGGGCACCATTTCTGTTTTGACGACCATTCTGTTTCTCCTTCGATAGAACAGACCATGAAGGTTCGCCACTGTACAAATAGTACAAAATGATACCAACTCAAATACCTACACATTACTCTACTTCGTTTTTGATTGGGAAGGATATTCAAACGACAATCAAGCGGCGTTTTGGAGCAGCGTTTTGGAGCGGTGTTTTGAGCGCCGCTGTTTTGAGCAGCAGTTAGCCAGCAGCCAGCAGCCAGCAGCCAGCAGCCAGCAGCCAGCAGCCAGCAGCCAGCAGCCAGCAGCCAGCAGCCAGCAGCCAGCAGCCAGCAGCCAGCAGCCAGCAGCCAGCAGCCAGCAGCCAGCAGCCAGCAGCCAGCAGCCAGCAGCCAGCAGCCAGCAGCCAGCAGCCAGCAGCCAGCAGCCAGCAGCCAGCAGCCAGCAGCCAGCAGCCAGCAGCCAGCAGCCAGCAGCCAGCAGCCAGCAGCCAGCAGCCAGCAGCCAGCAGCCAGCAGCCAGCAGCCAGCAGCCAGCAGCCAGCAGCCAGCAGCCAGCAGCCAGCAGCCAGCAGCCAGCAGCCAGCAGCCAGCAGCCAGCAGCCAGCAGCCAGCAGCCAGCAGCCAGCAGCCAGCAGCCAGCAGCCAGCAGCCAGCAGCCAGCAGCGGCGTTTGGAGCAGCGTTTTGGAGCAGCAGGAAGCCAGCAGCGGCGTTTGGAGCGGTGTTTTGGAGCAGCAGGAAACCAGCAAGCCAGCAGCGACGTTTGGAGCGGCGTTTTGGAGCAGCAGGAAGCCAGCAGCTAGCAGCGGCGTTTCGACCAAAATGAACGAACGTTGCCACCAAGGTAGATACATAGTAGACTAAATTTAAATACAGTACCAAAATATCATACAGCACACTATTAGGCTAGTAGCTTACTCAGAGGGGACCGATTTAGCAGCAATAATAGGGGATTGGCGTTTATTCGTCTTATCTATGGTGGTGGTCTTATCGAAAAAGTGAGCGAAAAAATGTGTCATGAAACAAGCACCTCCGGGGACATTTCTTAGAAAGAGTAATGTAAAGTACTTGTGGTATTTGTGGTATTTGCTTAAGAGTTACACGGAGTCTTATACCACTAAAAATGCAACAATACTGTGTATGGAAATTCGCCCTGTACCTCTGTTTTTTGAGGTGTACCACATGATTTCTACAGAGAAAAACAGTAGGAATAGTCATTAGAGGTATGTACCATTAAGCGTACTGATTTCTACTTACATACCACAGTAGTGCCAAGTTAAATACCACAATTGTGGTATTTCCGATGTATGGTACCGGTACGAATCGATTTTTTTTGTCGTCGTTGCCAGATGAGAGAGTTCGAATTTAAAATAGAACTCGCGCGAATGACGTCACTTGATTGGTAGTATAGATCAATTGGTAGGATCAGTATGAAGGTAGCTAAATACAGTATGAGTATGTACTGGATGGGGGGCGGGGGGGGGGGGGGGGGGGGGGGGGGGGGGGGGGTTGTTCATATTTGAAAAAATAAAAATAAAATAGTTTCTTTCACCCTCTCAAAAATGAAGTATGACGCAAGATAGGATTAAACCATAGAATTGAATGATCATTGAGTTGAGTCAAAGAATTCAATCATGGAATTGGATCATCAACTTGAGTCAAAGAATGGAATCAAATAATTGAACCACATAATTGAATAATAACCTTAAATCATAGAATTCAATCATAGGGTTGAATCATCAACTTGAAATGTGGAATTAAATCATTAAATTCGATCAATAGACTTTGAATCATACAATTGAGTCATAGACTTGAATCATGAAATTGAATCATGAATCCTTGAAGTGAATAATTGATTTGAGTCAAAGAGTGGAATCATAGAGTTGAATCATGGAATTGAGTCATAGAATTGAATTGTAAATTTGAGTCATGGACTAGAATCATAGACTCAAATAACGGAAGTGAATCATACAATTGAATCATAGAATTGAATCATACTCTTGAATCATAGAAATGAATCATAGAAATGAATCATAGACAAGAATCATAGACTTGAGTCAAAGAATTGAATCATGGAATTGAATCATAGAGTTGAATCATGGAAGTGAATCATAGTACTGAATAGAGGAAGTGAGTCATAGAATTGAATCATAGAATGATAAATAATAGAATGCAACCATAGAAATTAATCATAGAAATGAATTGTAGGTTTGAGTCAGACAATGGAATCATAAACTGGAATCATAGACTTAAATCATTAAATTGAATCAAAGACCAGAGTCAAAAAAGTGAATTATATACTTGAATTATATACTTGAATTATATACTTGAATCATAAAATTGAATCATGGACTTCAATAATAGAATTGAGTCACAGAATTGAATTTTAGATTTGAGTCATGGACTTGAATCGTAGCCTTGAATCAAAGCCTTGAGTCATAGAATTGAATCATACTAATACTTGAATCATAGAGTTGAATCATGGAATTGAATCATGGAAGTGCATCAAAGCATTGAGTCATAGAATTGAATCCTAGAATGATGAGTAATAGAATGGAACCATAGAAATTAATCATAGAAATGAATTGTAGGTTTGAGTCAGACAATGGAATCATAAACTGGAATCATAGACTTAAATCATTAAATTGAATCATTGACTGGAGTCAAAGAAGTGAATTATATACTAGAATGATATACTTGAATTATATACTTGAATCATAAAATTGAATCATGGACTTCAATAATAGAATTGAGTCAAAGAATTGAATTTTAGATTTGAGTCATGGACTTGAATCGTAGCCTTGAATCATAGCCTTGAATCATGGAATTGAATCATACTAATACTTGAATCATAGAGTTGAATCATGGAATTGAATCATGGAAGTGCATCAAAGCATTGAGTCATAGAATTGAATCATACACTTGAATCATAGAGTTGAATCATGGAATTGAATCATGGAAGTGCATCAAAGCATTGAGTCATAGAATTGAGTCATAGAATGATGAGTAATAGAATGGAACCATAGAAATTAATCATAGAAATGAATTGTAGGTTTGAGTCAGACAATGGAATCATAAACTGGAATCATAGACTTAAATCATTAAATTGAATCATTGACTGGAGTCAAAGAAGTGAATTATATACTAGAATGATATACTAGAATGATATACTTGAATTATATACTTGAATCATAAAATTGAATCATGGACTTCAATAATAGAATTGAGTCACAGAATTGAATTTTAGATTTGAGTCATAGACTTGAATCGTAGCCTTGAATCATAGCCTTGAATCATGGAATTGAATCATACTAATACTTGAATCATAGAGTTGAATCATGGAATTGAATCATGGAAGTGCATCAAAGCATTGAGTCATAGAATTGAATCCTAGAATGATGAGTAATAGAATGGAACCATAGAAATTAATCATAGAAATGAATTGTAGGTTTGAGTCAGACAATGGAATCATAAACTGGAATCATAGACTTAAATCATTAAATTGAATCATTGACTGGAGTCAAAGAAGTGAATTATATACTAGAATGATATACTTGAATTATATACTTGAATCATAAAATTGAATCATGGACTTCAATAATAGAATTGAGTCACAGAATTGAATTTTAGATTTGAGTCATGGACTTGAATCGTAGCCTTGAATCAAAGCCTTGAGTCATAGAATTGAATCATGGAATTGAATCATAGAGTTGAATCATGGAATTGAATCATGGAAGTGCATCAAAGCATTGAGTCATAGAATTGAATCCTAGAATGATGAGTAATAGAATGGAACCATAGAAATTAATCATAGAAATGAATTGTAGGTTTGAGTCAGACAATGGAATCATAAACTGGAATCATAGACTTAAATCATTAAATTGAATCATTGACCGGAGTCAAAGAAGTGAATTATATACTAGAATGATATACTAGAATGATATACTTGAATCATAAAATTGAATCATGGACTTCAATAATAGAATTGAGTCACAGAATTGAATTTTAGATTTGAGTCATGGACTTGAATCGTAGCCTTGAATCAAAGACTTGAGTCATAGAATTGAATCATGGAATTGAATCATAGAGTTGAATCATGGAATTGAATCATGAAAGTGTGTCAAAGCATTGAGTCATAGAATTTATTAGAGGTCCAGAATCCTCTCTCTACTCTATGCCCATGATGTATAGACAGAGGTGCATGCAGTTACTGTGATAATTGGGGTTAATAATAATTATGAGTACTACTACTATCTTGTATGTGTGGGCGCTTGATACATATCTGTGTTATCACCAGTAGAGGTACAAGCTGAGGTGCGGCGCTGTCGATTCCGATACGACGCTGATTCCGATACGACGCTGACACCCTTGAGGTGCTGCAACCAATGACGTCACTAACAGGCGCGCGCAATGCGCGCGCATTTGAGGTGCGAAATCATCTTGCTGGCACTCAAGGTGCGAACTTACGTTCGTACGCGTTTTACACTTCGAACACACCCTCTCAGATATGTTATCTGCGCCCACTTATCTGTCGTACTTATAACCACATCCATGTACGCACTTCGCAAATGTTCTTTGCATATGCCTTTTCTGGTTCGTTATTCGCCATGAACAATAACTTCGTTTTGCGTTGTGCACCTTTGTTCATCGGCACTTGCAATAAAAAGTATCCACCGACGTTGTGTCGATCATCAATCGTCGGCTTCTTTGTTGTTGTGTCTTTCTTTCCTTGTCCTTGGTTTCAACCCAGTACTGGAGAGGAAGGTGTTGATATTGCAGTAGCTATCAAGGCACCACCCTTGGAGCTGCATGCGCCACTAGAGCGATTCTGTTTTGTTGTTGCTCTAGGAGAAGTCGTAGGAGGATTACAATCCCTCTCTCAACAAGAAGGTTGACGGGCGTCGATGATTGTTGCCTTGCGGCGCTGTTTCTGTTGCGCTCTGTGTATTGTTGACGTCCGGATAATTATTATTAACTATTAGATGTAGATAATCTTCTCTCTACTCTATGCCCATGATGTATAGACAGAGGTGCATGCAGTTACTGTGATAATCAGGGTTAATAATAATTATGAGTACTACTACTATCTTGTATGTGTGGGCGCTTGATACCTATCTGTGTTATCACCAGTAGCGGTACAAGCTGAGGTGCGGCGCTGTCGATTCCGATACGACGCTGATTCCGATACGACGCTGACACCCTTGAGGTGCTGCAACCAATGACGTCACTAACAGGCGCGCGCATTGCGCGCGCACTTGAGGTGCGAAATCATCTTGCTGGCACTCGAGGTGCGAACTTACGTTCGTACGCGTTTACACTTCTAACAGAATTGAGTCATAGAATTGAATCATAAAATGATGAGTAATAGAATGGAATCATAGAAATTAATCATATTGAATCATTGACTGGAGTCAAAGAATTGAATTATATACTTGAATTACATACTTGAATCTTGGAATTGAATCATAGATTTGAATCATATAATTGAGTCATGAGATTGAATCATGGATTGGAATCATAGACTTGGATTGATGAATTGAATAATAGAAATTAGTCATAGAATGGAATCCTTGACTTGAGTCATGAAAATGAATCATATAATTGACTTAAAGACCTGACTCATAGACTTGACTCAAAATTGAATCATAGACTTGAATCATAGATTTGAATCATAGACTTGAATCATAGACTTGGATGATGAAATTGAATCATGGAATTGAATCATGGAATTGAATCATGGAAATGAATCATAGAATTGAATCATGGAATTGAATCATGGAATTGAATCGTAGAATTGGATTGATGAATTGAAAGATAGATTTGACTCATAGTATGGAATCATTGACTTGAGTCATGAAATGAAATTACATAATTGACTCATAGACCTGATTCATACACTTGACTTAAAATTGAATCATAGAATGGATTCATAGAATGGAATCATAGACTTGTATGATGGAATTGAATCATGGATTTGAATCTTGAAGTGTATGATGGAATTGAATAATGAATCATGGAATTGAATCATATAATTGTATCATGGAATTGATTCATGGAATTGATTCTTGGAATTGAATCATAGACTTGGATTGAAGATTTGAATCATAGATTTGAGTCATGGAATGGAATCATTGACTTGAGTCATGAAAATGAATCATATAATTGACTCATAGACCTGACTCATAGACTTAACTCAACATTGAATCATAGAATAGAATCATAGGATTGAATCATAGACTTGTATGATGGAATTGAATCATGGATTTGAATCATGATTTTAAATAATGAATCATGAATTTGAATCATATAATTGAATCATATAATTGAATCATGGATTTGAATGGTGGATTTGAATCGTGAATCAAAGAATTCAATCATAGAATTGAACCATAGACTTGGATTGAAGATTTGAATCATAGATTTGAGTCATGGAATGGAATCATTGACTTGAGTCATGAAAATGAATCATATAATTGACTCATAGACCTGACTCATAGACTTAACTCAACATTGAATCATAGAATAGAATCATAGGATTGAATCATAGACTTGTATGATGGAATTGAATCATGGATTTGAATCATGATTTTAAATAATGAATCATGAATTTGAATCATATAATTGAATCATATAATTGAATCATGGATTTGAATGGTGGATTTGAATCGTGAATCAAAGAATTCAATCATAGAATTGAACCAAAGACTTGGATTGAAGATTTGAATCATAGATTTGAGTCATGGAATGGAATCATTGACTTGAGTCATGAAAATGAATCATATAATTGACTCATAGACCTGACTCATAGACTTAACTCAACACTGAATCATAGAATAGAATCATAGGATTGAATCATAGACTTGTATGATGGAATTGAATCATGGATTTGAATCATGATTTTAAATAATGAATCATGAATTTGAATCATGGAAATGAATCATATAATTGAATCATGGAATTGAATCATGGAATTGAATCGTAGACTTGGATTGATGAATTGAAAGATAGATTTGAGTCATAGTATGGAATCATTGACTTGAGTCATGAAATGAAATTATATAATTGACTCATAGACCTGATTCATACACTTGACTCAAAGTTGAATCATAGAATGGATTCATAGAATGGAATCATAGACTTAGATGATGGAATTGGATGATGGAATTGGATGATGGAATTGAATCATGGAATTGAATCATGGAATTGAATAATGGAATTGAATCATGGAATTGATTCATGGAATTGATTCATGGATTTGAATCATGGAATCGAATCATGATTCATGGAATTGAATCATAGACTTGGATTGAAGAATTGAATGATAGATTTGAGTCATGAAATAGAATTGTTGACTTGAGTCATGAAAATGAATCACATAATTGACTCATAGACGTGACTCATAGACTTGATTGAAAAATGAATAATATACTTGAGTTATAGAATGAAATCATAGACTTGGATGATGGAATTGAATCAAAGAATTGAATCATGGATTTGAATCATGGATTTGAATCATGAATCATGGAGTTGAATCATGGATTTCAATCATAGACTTGGATTGAAGAATTGAATCATAGATGCGATTCATGAAATGGAATTGTTAAATTGAGTCATGAAAATGAATCATGTAATTGACTCATACACATGACTCATAGACTTGATTGAAAATTGAATAATAGAATTGAATCATAGAAATGAATCATAGACTTCTATGATGGAATTGAATCATGGTTTTAAATCATGAATCATGGAATTGAATCATGGAATTGAATCATAGACTGAGGTTGTTTAGTAAACATGCGATCTCAGGAGGTAGGGAATTTTGAAAATAAGGTAATTGAATCATAGAATTGAATCATAGACTTGTATCATGGAATTGAGTCAAAGAATTGAATCATGGAATTGAATCATGGGATTGAATCCTAGAATTGAAACACAGACTT
>CM074782.1:16485347-16542847 GCA_037355745.1 Pseudo-nitzschia multiseries | reverse complement strand
TCAAATGAATATTCGGTGCGTCATCGGAACGACCATCCAAACTTATATCGAATACGAAACAAATACATCGAAACGACCATCCATACTCCAAACGATCATTTGAAATCTTGTCTTCAACATGGCTACAGCAAGAAGACAAACAAGGTCAAAAGCAAAGCCAAAGGACGATGATGACTATGACTCCAGCAGCGAGGAAGAAACAAAAATGGACGTGGATCGAGATCTACCAGGAATCACCATGGATGGTAAAAGTGACGAGGAAAGTATGGACGAAGACAGATTGAATGAGAAAACAATCATGCGTGTAATGGAAAAGGCTATGACCGATCCAGAAATGAACTCAACTTGGAAAAGAGTCATCAACAAAGAAGTAAAGAAAAGGATCAGTGCCATACAAGATGCAGTGGAACAACACAGAAATCCAGATGACATTAATCGAAGTGATAGTGATAGTGATAGCAGTGATGAAGATGAAAATCAACTAGATGTCGACCTAAGGGCTGAACGGTACAAAAGGAGGTCCTTCCAACCCAAAATAAAAATCAGGGGATTCAACAATGGGAGATTTCTGAACCCAGAACAGCTCGCCTTCAGAAGCAGCTTGATGGATTTTGGTATCAACTATGAATCAGCTGAAGAAATTATGAGGGGAGGGATGTCCAATATTCGTGAAATCACGGACCTCAACAAGGAAAGCATCAAGTCATTTATGCATGGATTGAAATCAATCAGTCCAGACTGTCCTAACCCAAAAAGTATCCACTATGGTAACAGGCTAACATCGAGGCTTCTCACGTGGGCAAGTTGGGCCCAGTATCAACCATTGATTGGAGTCGAGCCAAGGGCCATCGACTGGAAAGCAAACCCAAACAATCTGGAACTGCAGCAATTCAGAATCAAGATGATGGAGTCGAGCGTGAAATCACAGGAAAAGTCAACCCCACCTGAGTTAAAGGACCTTACAAAATTCAGAGAATGGGAGGAAGGCTTTCGACAAAACTTGAGATACAGATTCAACTCTGAAGGTTTCCCAATCTTGTATGTCATAAGACCCCAAGAGAAGGAAGATGTTACTGATGAAGCCAGGTCCGGAACAGTCAGGCAAAGTACAACAGATACCTATCCAACTTGGAGTGATTACAATGAAAGATGCGGTGTTTTGTCAGGCCACCAGTATGATGAAGATAACAACGTCGTCTGGAGGTTGTTATGTGATGCAACAAGGAAAGGACCTGGTTGGGAATATGTGGCACATTTCCAAAACACTGAACTGAACTCAGGAAATGCTAGAAATGCTTTCATTTCGTTGATGCAGCATGCTCACACTGATACCAATATCACTATGGTTCTGAACAAGACCTATCAGGAAATGAAAGAATCACATTACACTGGCGATGCTAAGAATTATGATTGGAACAAGCACAAGAGAAACTGGACTGCTTTTCATGGGACAATCCTGAGATTTGAAAAGAACCACAACGAAAGGAGATTTGTTTGGGACTTTATCAATTCAATCAGTGATGAGCGGCTTGATGCTGCAAAAGCCGATGCAATTGATGAGAGCAAAGACTATCGTGACAACTTCAATGAATGTTTGATCCTATTCACCAATCGACTTGGATTGAAGAAGCTTGCAAATGGGAAGCATAAAAGAGGTTCCAGAAGTGTGTATTCTGTGGGCACGACCAGCAATAAGAAGCAGAAAACAACTGGAACGTTCACAGGAAAAGTTGAATGCAAGCCCTATCCAACAAGTGTTTATAAAACAATGTCAAAAGAACAGCGACAGGAGCTTTACCAGATGAGACAGGCAAAGAAGAAGCGAAATCTCAAGGCTGCTGAGACCAAAAAGAAAGAAGCTGAAAATGAAGGCGCAGGTGATAGCTTTGGATCAAAAACTAAGAAATGACATAATAACCGGATACTAGAGAACAAATTGTTAAAAATGGTGAGCCGGTCATTATACAAGATGAATATCCCCCTAGATTTTGATGACGGAGAAAATGAAGAAGGATATTGTGAGTTAGACTCACATGCAGACACAACTGCAGCTGGAAGCAACATGATATTGCTCAATCCTGATCAGATCACAACACACGTTGATGTTGCGCCCTTTTCTGAAGAATACAAGCCAATCAAAAAGATCCCAATTGGAAGTTGTGCAACTGCTTGGACAAACCCAACATCAGGCCAAGTATATATCATAGTGTTCCATCAAGCGCTGTACTTTGGGAATAAATTGAAGAACAGCTTGATATGCCCAAATCAAGTGAGGGACTGTAATTTCAACTCTGTTGAAGAGACACCTCGTCAGTTTGATCCTAGATCCAAGCATGGAATCACAATTCAAACACCAATGGAGGAGGATGATCCAAAGAGAGTCTTTATAAAACTGAGTATGAGAAATGTGATTTCATATTTTCCCACAAGGAAGCCAACAAGAATGGAGCTTGATGAATGTCAACATTTGATTGCAACAAATGATACCCCGTGGGATCCACATTTGCTGAAGTTCAGGATGGCTGAGTTAGCAATCGACAATGGAGATCCAATTTCAGGGGACCAGTTTAGCCTTCAAGCCATGTCGGCCAAAGAAGATCAAGCCATGGATACAAGTTCAATTGTAACAGAACCTACAAGTAACGTTACAGATATGCTCTCCAAGACCAGCTTAGAGAACAGGCATCCAAGTCTCATTCAGCAATGCAAACTGATGAGATTGCATCAGGTATCAACCAGAAGAATGCTAACTGAATGCCAAATTGCAACAGATGGCAATATTGCTCATCAGATTTCTTCAGTAACGAATATTTCAAGCGCACGAAGGGTAGACCAATTTTTGTTTGATGACACAGAATTTGATTTCATGGAAGCTCCTGAAGACGAATCAAAACCAGCCCCTAGCTTGCAAGAAATTGACAATATACTTGAAAGGAGATCTCTCGATAGAAGAAATCAATGGGGGCCATCAGTGATAACTATTGAAGGTCCAAACAAAGTTGATTGTGAACGCCTAGCCAAAACTTGGAACATTAGTTTCAAGAAAGCTGAGCAGACATTGAAAGTCACAACTCAGAAGGCACTGAGGAATTTGCAACTACCATTGATGAAGAGGCTGCCAACACAGCGCTTCAGAAACAAGAGAATTGCACAAGGAACCTGGTACACTGATACGTGGCATGCCAGGACTACCAGTATTATGAGGCAAGAAAAATGTGCGCAGATCTTTACAAATGGAAATGGGTTTGAAGTATTCATACCAATACAGGACAAATCACAGGCGCATCAAGGATTGAAAATATTCATTCATGAAGTTGGAATCCCTGAGCATTTGATTTCTGATGGTGCTCCAGAACAAGGATCTCCAAGAACCTACAAGACCCACTGGAATTCAATTGTGAAGCGCAACCATATTCATCAGACACTCATACAACCGCATTGCCCATTCCAGAATCGAGCAGAACAAGCGATTGGACATCTTGGGAGTGCAATCACAACCAAGTCAGCAAAGAAGAAATCACTGAGGAGATTATGGTTATTTTGTGGTGAACTATGTGCAAATATCAGGCAAAGAACAGCATTGAGAAACCCTTCTTCAATGGGGAGAACTCCATTTGAATTGGTCCATGGCTATAGGCCCGATATTGCGCTATACACTTCATCAGAATGGTATGATTTTGTGTTTTACTTCGATAAAGGTGATTCTTCCACTCGCGGCGTTGAAAGGTTGGGTCAATGGTTGGGCCCCTGTGGCAATAAGATAGGTGGAGGTGATTGTTTTTGGCTCCTGACCGAATCAGCAATACCAATATCTACGAATTCAATAAGGCCTGTCAAAGAATATGAATGGAGGGATAGAGATATCCTCAGAAGAATGGAAGCAATCGACAAATCAATTGAATCCAAGATTGGTGATGAAGTGAAAGACAGCGCGTCCTTCTTCCAGGAAAACTACCCAGAGCCTCAGATGGAGCTATTTGAGGAACAACCAGTGAAATCACCTGATCTGAAACTTGAAATGGCTAAGCCAGAAGCGTCAGTGGAAGATATAGATGAACCAGATGAGTATCTGGGGAATGAAGTGATCATTGAAAGAAATGATGAAAGGCTCAGGTGCATTGTCAAGGATAGAGTGCGAGATTTGCAAAACAGGCCAATTGGAGTAAGGAATGAGAATCCCATACTAGACACGAGGCTGTACAAATTGCAACTACCTGATGGCACCATTGAGGAATACACGGCAAATATTGTTGCAGAGAGTTTGTACAGTTCTGTTGATGACGATGGAAGGATGTTCACTCTACTAGATGAACTAATTGATCATGAATGCGACAACACTGCTCTAACTGATGAGGAAGCCACGACTATAGCCAAAAATGGCAGGAAAACCCATAAGCTGACAACTAGGGGTTGGAGGATTCTCGCCAGTTGGAAAGACGGGTCAGAATCTTGGTGTAAGCTAAGCGATGTCAAAGAATCATTTCCAGTGCAACTAGCTGAATATGCTGTCAACAATAATCTTGAAAAGACACCAGCATTCAGATGGTGGGTGCACAAAATTTTGAGAAGAAAGGATCGAATCCTTAAGGCAGCCAAAACAGCAAAGTATTGGTTGAAGACTCACAAATATGGTGTTGAATTGCCACATTCAATCAAACAAGCGCTGGCTATTGATAAGAAAACAGGCACTGATCACTGGGAAAGAGCAATTCACAAAGAAATGACCAACAATATGGCAGCGTTTGAATTTTCTGATGATGATGTTATTCCAGTCGGTCACAAGGAAATAACAACCCACATGATTTTTGACATCAAGCTTGGATCCCTAACAAGGAAGGCTAGATTGGTAGGGGACAGTCATAAAGTTCCTGCAGTGGCAAAAGAAAGTACCTACTCATCTGTTCCCAGTCGCGACTCAGTGTGAATATTCTTCTTGCTGGCAGCGCTGAATGATTTGAAGGTTCTCTCAGCAGATATCCAAAATGCATATTTGACAGCCCCAATAAAAGAGAAATACTTTCTAAGAGCGAGAGCTGAAGATGGCTTTCCTCCAGATCTTGCGGGAAGACCTTGCAAGATAGTTCGTGCATTATATGGACTGCCGGTGGCAGGTGCATCTTTCATATCATATCTCACACAGCATTTGAGGGATCTTGGATATTCACCATGCAAAGCAGATCCGGATGTGCACTTACGAATCGAAACCAGGAAAGATGGATCCAGATACTGGGCAATGATGATTGCCTATGTAGACGACATCTTATGTTCTGGTGAAGATCCAAAGTTCCAGCTTGAAAACATTGAACGTAAGTTCAAATTGAAGGATGATACGATCGAAGAGCCAACTCTGTATTTGGGAGCTGATATTGGAAAGTTTTACTTTGAAGGTGATTCAAAACCAAGATGGTCATTATCAAGCACCAAGTATACGGCGAAAGCTGTTGCAGCAGTCGAACAAGAGCTAGGAACTGAAAAATATGGCTACAAGTATCTACCAAAGTCAGCATCCAGTCCACTGTCACATGATTATCGACCGGAAATTGATATATCAGAAGAATTGAATCCTGAATTGCAAAATTACTATCAAGGTTTGATTGGAGTCCTCAGGTGGATTTGCAAATTAGGAAGGCTTGACATTGTAATGCCAATCTCGCTGATGTCAAGGTATTAGGCACAAGCAAGGAAGGGACATCTGAATCAGTTGTTTCATATATTTGCATATTTGAAAAAATACAACAGGTCGAAATTGGTTTTTGATGATACAGTACCAAGCATTGACGAGAGTAAATTCCAAAAATGTGACTGGTCTGAATTTTATCCTGGCGCCACTGAAGTCATACCAGCAGATATGCCTGAAGCTTTAGGAAAACATGTGACGATGAGTTGTTTTGTTGATGCTGACCATGCCGGATGCAAGGCAACGAGAAGATCCCATACTGGTGTTATTATCTTCATTAATAATGCACCAATTATTTGGTTTTCCAAAAGACAGACAACAGTTGAAACATCAACTTTTGGATCTGAAATCATTGCTTTGAAAATTGCAATCGAATTGGTTGAAGGTCTAAGGTAAAGTTGAGAATGATGGGTGTTCCAATTGATGGAAGCACCAATGTGTATTGTGATAATGATTCTGTTGTCACAAATGTTACACGCCCTGAAAGCCCATGCAAGAAGAAGCACAACAGCATTGCATACCACAAGGCGCGCGAATCTATTGCAGCAGGAATTATCAGAGTTGCGAAGGAACCGGGTTCAACAAATATTGCTGATTTGTTTACAAAGCTAATGAGTGGCGCTGTTTTCCGGGAACATTGTTCTCGTTGCATGTGGTAAGAAATTGATCTGCAATGAGCACTTCAAAAATAGATGATTTGATCCATGGAATATAATATATCAATCGGGCAAGGATCAGGGCAAAATGCCATGATACAAGCCAGAATGAATGGCAAAATGCCTCCCAATCTCTTTTGATAGGGCCTCTGATGGTAGACTGGATACAGTTTGGTATCCAACAAATGACTCACAATGAAAAGGTTAAGTCATAGAATCCAGCCGCTTAACGGTTGGAGGATTTACGACTGAAGGGGACTGAAAAGAATCCATCGTATAATGTGTATTCGTACGAAAGTCATCAGGGCAATAACCTTATCCTTAAGGTTATTCCTGAGTGAGTGACCGGGAACGACTTTACATGTGGATTGACTCTTAGCGAGAGTTTCCCCATCAGATCACTCTTCGAAGAATTAACAACTCTAAAACGCTATCATGCCCTAAAATCTATGTACAATCTAGTACTAATTCTACACAATAAGGTACAATACTGTGATATTCCAATGAGAATATCACGGTGAATTATACGGTAATACGATAACACGAAAGACTGATCGAAGATGGTTTTGCGTGTGTTTTGTGTCTTAAGATTACATGTGTTTTGTATGCTTGAAATTACACGATACGACAAGTAATTTACCGACGAGTAATTAACCTGTCAATCGACAAAGACAAGGACGATTGAATTGTAACAAAGACCTTACTCACTAAATCAATCGTTCATAAGACCGATTGCGTTTCGTTTGTTTGTTACGACACACTTTCTTTAGTAAGAAAAGATTATTACTGTTTGTGTGGGAGAGAGGTTTTTTTTCCCGAGGTAGAAAAAAAAAAAATCATCGATCGATCGAAGTAGAAGATCCTTCAATCTTCTGTAGAATTCTACAGGATTTTGTACTAGTGTATAATGTTCGAAGTGTAAAACGCGTACGAACGTAAGTTCGCACCTCGAGTGCCAGCAAGAAGATTTCGCACCTCAAGTACGCGCACATTGCGCGCGCCTGTCAGTGACGTCATTGCTTGCACCTCGAGGGGTGTCAGCGTTGTATCGAGATCAGCGTCGTATCGGAATCGACAGCGCCGCACCTCAGCTTGTACCTCTACTGGTGATAACACAGATAGGTATCAAGCGCCCACACATACAAGATAGTAGTAGTACTCATAATTATTATTAACCCCGATTATTACAGTAACAGCATGCACCTCTGACTATACATCATGGGCATAGAGTAGAGAGAGGATTCTCAACCTCTAATATGATCTTTAATAGTTAATAATTATTATCCGGACGTCAACGATACACAGAGCACAAACAGCGCCGCCGCAGCGGAAAACGCAAAGGCAACAATCGCCAATGCCCGTCAAAACCCCTTTGTTGAGAGAGGGATTGTAATCCTCCTACAACTTCTCCTAGAGCAAACAGAATCGCTCTAGTGGCGCATGCAGCTCCAAGGGTGGTGCCTTGATAGCTACTGCAACATCAACACCTTCCTCTCCAGTACCAAATCGAAACCGGAAAGGAAGACACAACAACGAAGCCGACACGACCCCCGAGATGGGTGGAAACAACCAAAATAACCACCCGTAATCCAAGGCTGTCCGTGGATACTTTTTATTGCAAGTGCCGATGAACAAAGGTGCGCAATGCGAAACAAAGTTATTGTTCATGGAGTATCAAACGGGCACATGCAAAGAACATTCGCGAAGTGCGTACGCGGATGACAGAAGGTTATATAAGTACAACTAAGTGGGCGCAGATAACATATCTGCAAGGGTGTGTTCGAAGTGTAAAACGCGTACGAACATAAGTTCGCACCTCGAGTGCCAGCAAGAAGATTTCACACCTCAAGTACGCGCGCATTGCGCGCGCCTGTCAGTGACGTCATTGCTTGCACCTCGAGGGGTGTCAGCGTTGTATTGAGATCAGCATCGTATTGGAATCGACAGCGCCGCACCTCAGCTTGTACCTCTACTGGTGATAACACAGATAGGTATCAAGCGCCCACACATACAAGATAGTAGTAGTACTCATAATTATTATTAACCCCGATTATTACAGTAACTGCATGCACCTCTGACTATACATCATGGGCATAGAGTAGAGAGAGGATTCTTGACCTCTAATAGTTAATAATAATTATCCGGATGTCAACGATACACAGAGCGCAACAGAAACAGCGCCGCTGCAG
The DNA here is from genome assembly GCA_037355745.1 of Pseudo-nitzschia multiseries. Lineage (NCBI taxonomy): Eukaryota > Bacillariophyta > Bacillariophyceae > Bacillariales > Bacillariaceae > Pseudo-nitzschia > Pseudo-nitzschia multiseries. The sequence goes on along the minus strand of CM074782.1, from coordinate 16,534,325 downwards.
GGAAAACGCAAAGGCAACAATCGCCAATGCCCGTCAAAACCCCTTTGTTGAGAGAGGGATCGTAATCCTCCTACAACTTCTCCTAGAGCAAACAGAATCGCTCTAGTGGCGCATGCAGCTCCAAGGGTGGTGCCTTGATAGCTACTGCAACATCAACACCTTCCTCTCCAGTACCAAGTCGAAACTGAGGACAACAAGGAAAGGAAGACACAACAACGAAGCCAACACGACCCCCAAAATGGGTGGAAACAACGAAAATAACCACCCGTAATCCAAGGCCGTCGGTGGATACTTTTTATCGCAGTGCCGATGAACAAAGGTGCGCAATGCGAAACAAAGTTATTGTTCATGGAGTATCAAACGGGCACATGCAAAGAACATTCGCGAAGTGCGTACGCGGATGACAGAAGGTTATATAAGTACAACTAAGTGGGCGCAGATAACATATCTGCAAGGGTGTGTTCGAAGTGTAAAACGCGTACGAACATAAGTTCGCACCTCGAGTGCCAGCAAGAAGATTTCACACCTCAAGTGCGCGCGCATTGCGTGCGCCTGTCAGTGACGTCATTGCTTGCACCTCGAGGGGTGTCAGCGTTGTATCGGAAGCGGAAGCGGAATCGACAGCGCCGCACCTCAGCTTGTACCTCTACTGGTGATAACACAGATAGGTATCAAGCGCCCACACATACAAGATAGTATTAGTACTCATAATTATTATTAACCCCGATTATTACAGTAACTGCATGCACCTCTGACTATACATCATGGGCATAGAGTAGAGAGAAAGATTCTGGACCTCTATTATATAATTCTACACGTTTTTTTTACTAGATAATTCCTAGTAGTGAATCCACATGCATACTGGTATTGAATCCGCGTAGGTTTCTAAGCCTGTAGATTCGTACACACTTTTTGTACTAGATACATACTAGTATTGAATCCGCGTAGGTTTCTACGCCTGTAAATTTGTACACACTTTTGGTACTAGATAATTCTAAGTATTGAAACTGCGTAAGTTTCTGCGCGAGTAGATTTCTACATGCTTTTTGTACTAGAAAATTCCTAGTATTGAACCTGCGTAGGTTGCTACGCGAGTAGATTTCACCACGATTTTTGTACTAGATACATACTAGTATTGAATCGACGTAGGTTTCTACACCTGTAGATTTGTACACACTTTTTGTACTAGATAATTCCTAGTATTGAATCGGCATAGATTTCTACGCAAGTAGATTTCTACACACTTTTGTACTAAATATATTATAGGTCGAGAATCCTCTCTCTACTCTATGCCCATGATGTATAGACAGAGGTGCATGCAGTTACTGTAATAATCGGGGCTAATAATAATTATGAGTACTACTACTATCTTGTATGTGTGGGGGCTTGATACCTATCTGTGTTATCACCAGTCAGTAGAGGTACAAGCTGAGGTGCGGCGCTGTCGATTCCACTTCCGATTCCGATACAACGCTGACACCCCTCGAGGTGCAAGCAATGACGTCACTGACAGGCGCGCGCAATGCGCGCGCACTTGAGGTGCGAAATCTTCTTGCTGGCACTCGAGGTGCAAACTTATGTTTGTACGCGTTTTACACTTCGAACACACCCTTGCAGATATGTTATCTGCGCCCACTTAGTTGTACTTATATAACCTTCTGTCATCCGCGTACGCACTTCGCGAATGTTCTTTGCATGTGCCCGTTTGATACTCCATGAACAATAACTTCGTTTTGGTTGCGCACCTTTGTTCATCGGCACTGCGATAAAAAGTATCCACCGACGGCCTTGGATTACGGGTGGTTATTTTGGTTGTTTCCACCCATTTTGGGGGTCCTGTCGGCTTCGTTGTTGTGTCTTCCTTTCCGGTTTCAATTTGGTACCGGAGAGGAAGGTGTTGATGTTGCAGTAGCTATCAAGGCGCCACCCTTGGAGCTGCATGCGCCACTAGAGCGATTCTGTTTGCTCTAGGAGAAGTCGTAGGAGGATTACGATCCCTCTCTCAACGAAGGGGTTTTGACGGGCATCGGCGATTGTTGCCTTTGCGTTTTCCGCTGCGGCGGCGCTGTTTGTGCTCTGTGTATCGTTGACGTCCGGATAATTATTATTAACTATTAGAGGTCAAGAATCTTCTCTCTACTCTATGCCCATGATGTATAGACAGAGGTGCATGCAGTTACTGTAATAATCGGGGCTAATAATAATTATGAGTACTACTACTATCTTGTATGTGTGGGGGCTTGATACCTATCTGTGTTATCACCAGTAGAGGTACAAGCTGAGGTGCGGCGCTGTCGATTCCGCTTCCGATTCCGATACAACGCTGACACCCCTCGAGGTGCAAGCAATGACGTCACTGACAGGCGCGCGCAATGCGCGCGCACTTGAGGTGTGAAATCTTCTTGCTGGCACTCGAGGTGCAAACTTATGTTCGTACGCGTTTTCCACTTCGAACAAAATACACACTAGTATTGAATCCAAGTAGGTTTCTATACAAGTAGATTCCTACACGCTGGTTTAAGAAAACTGCATCGTAACAGTAATAAAACAAAACGCGATCGGCCTTACGGTCGATCGATTTAGTGAGTAAATGATCTGTATCAGTAAGCATCGATCGTCTATGATCGATCAGGTTAATTACTCTTGTTGTCAAATTACTCGTCATATCCTGTAATTTCTAGCATACAAAACACACGCAATTAAGAAACAAAACACACACAAACCATCTTCGATTGGTCTTTCGTGTTACCGTATAATTCACCGTGATATTCATTGGAACATCACATGTATTTACATGTAATCTTAAGACACAAAACAAACGCAAAACCATCTTCGACCGGTCTTTTGTTTTACCGTATAATTCACCGTGATATTCTCATTGAATATCACATGTGATTGTACCTTATCATGTAGAATTAGTACTAAGTTGTACATAGATTTTAGGGCATGACAGTGTTTTAGAGTTGTTAATCTTCGAAGAGTGAGCTGATGGGGAAATTCCGGTAAGAGGCAATCCACATAAAAGCGCCGACGATTATTCATTGAGAAATAACCTTAAGAATAAGGTTACGCCCGCTTAGTACATACGAATACGCGTTACACGGTGAATTCTTTTCAGTCCCCTTCAGTCATAAATCCTCCAACCCTTAAGAGGATGGATTCTATGACTGAACCTATTCATCGTGAGTCATCGTATGTTGAATACCAAACTGTATCCAGTCTACCATCAGAGGCCCTATCGAAAATGGGGAGGCATTTTGCCATTCATTCTGGCTTGTATCATGGCATTTTGCCCTGATCCTTGCCGGTTTGATATATTGTATTCATGGATCAAATTATCCCTTTTCGAAATGCTCATTGCAGATCGATTTATTCCATGATCGAACAAAATCAACTTGTTACTTCGATCGAACGATCGATCGAACATTCCATCAAACGATTGATTTTCTTTTATCAAATCTCTTACCACATGCAACGAGAACAATGTTCCCGGAAAACAGCGCCACTCATTAACTTTGTAAACAAATCAGCAATATTTGTTGAACCTGGTTCCTTTGCAACTCTGATAATTCCTGCTGCAATAGATTCACGCGCTTTGTGGTATGCAATGCTGTTGTGCTTCTTCTTACATGGACTTTCAGGTTGTGTAACATTTGTGACAACAGAATCATTATCACAATACACATTGGTGCTTCCATCAATTGGAACACCCATCATTCTCAACTTGTACCTTAGACCTTCAACCAATTCGATTGCAATTTTCAAAGCAATGATTTCAGATCCAAAAGTTGACGTTTCGACTGTTGTCTGTCTTTTGGAAAACCCTATGATCGGTGCATTATTAATGAAGATAATAACACCAGTATGGGATCTTCTCGTTGCCTTGCATCCGGCATGGTCGGCGTCAACAAAACAACTCATTGTTACATGTTTTCCCAAAGCTTCAGGCATATCTGCTGGTATGACTTCAGCAGCACCAGGGTAAAATTCAGACCAGTCACATTTTTGGAATTTACTCTCATCAATGCTTGGTACTGTATCATCAAAAACCAATTTCGACCTGTTGTATTTTTTCAAATATGCAAATATATGAAATAACTGGTTCAAATGTCCCTTTCTTGCTTGTGCCTAATACCTTGACATCAGCGAGATTGGCATTACAATGTCAAGCCTTCCTAATTCGCAAATCCACCTGAGGACTCCAATCAAACCTTGATAGTAATTTTGCAATTCAGGATTCAATTCTTCTGATATATCAATTTCCGGTCGATAATCATGTGACAGTGGACTGGATGCTGACTTTGGTAGATACTTATAGCCATATTTCTCAGTTCCTAGCTCTTGTTCGACTGCTGCAACAGCTTTCGCCGTATACTTGGTGCTTGATAATGACCATCTTGGTTTTGAATCACCTTCAAAGTAAAACTTTCCAATATCAGCTCCCAAATACAGAGTTGGCTCTTCGATCGTATCATCCTTCAATTTGAACTTACGTTCAATGTTTTCAAGCTGAAACTTTGGATCTTCACCAGAACATAAGATATCATCTACATACGCAATGAGCATTGCCCAGTATCTGGATCCATCTTTCCTGGTTTCGATTCGTAAGTGCACATCCGGATCTGCTTTGCATGGTGAATATCCAAGATCCCTCAAATGCTGTGTGAGATATGATCTGAAAGATGCACCTGCCACTGGCAGTCCATACAATGCACGAACTATTTTGCAAGGCTGTCCTGCAAGGTGTGGAGGAAAGCCATCTTCAGCTCTCGCTTTTAGAAAGTATTTCTCTTTTATTGGGGCTGTCAAATATGCATTTTGGATATCTGCTGAGAGAACCTTCAAATTATTCAGCGCTGCCAGCAAGAAGAATATTCACACTGAGTCGCGACTGGGAACAGATGAATAGGTATTCTCTTTTGCTATGGCAGGGACCTTGTGACCGTCCCCTACCAATCTAGCCTTCCTTGTTAGGGATCCAAGCTTGATGTCAAAAATCATGTGGGTTGTTATTTCCTTGTGACCGACTGGAATAACATCATCATCAGAAAATTCAAACGCTGCCATATTGTTGGTCATTTCTTTGTGAATTGCTCTTTCCCAGTGATCAGTGCCTGTTTTCTTATCAATAGCCAGCGCTTGTTTGATTGAATGTGGCAACTCAACGCCATACTTGTGAGTCTTCAACCAATACTTTGCTGTTTTGGCTGCCTTAAGGATTCGATCCTTTCTTTATTCTTTCTCCCGTCACTAACGCGTTTACACGTGTAGTCCGCTAGATATTCTTACTAGCAGTATTCAGTGATTTCAAGTATTAGTATTTAGATTTGGGAGCATTTACATATAAAAAGACCTCTGAGATCAAACCTCTACCGATGCTCTATTACTGTTAGCGATTCAGCGAGTCGGCTCGCTTATTTGCCTGTTAGTCATACGTGTGTTATCTCATTCGTGTGTATTCCCGAATGTTCGTACGTCTGTACGTTTGCTACCGGCGCTTTTCTAGAGTCCCCGTGTCTTCGTACTCGTACTTGTTAAGTACTTGTAGAAGATACCTTAAGGGCCGGTCTCTTATTTGCACCGCCACATACATCTCCTACATAAGGAGAATAGCTTTACCCCACCCATAAGCTTAGTGAGTAGATCTGCAATATTAGTTTCACCGGGTTCCTTTCCAATCCGGATAATCTTTCCTGCAATGCATTCGCGTGCCTTATGGTAAGCAATACTGTTATGCTTCTTCTTATAAGGACTTTCCGGGTGTGTTACATTCTTAACAACCGAGTCATTGTCACAATACATGTTGGTTGGTCCTTCTATAGGTATGCCCATCATTCTGAGCTTATACCGTAGGCCTTCTACCATTTTGATTACGATCTTGAGTGCCACAATCTCTGAGCCAAACGTGGATGTTTCAACAGTTGTTTGTCTTTTAGAGAACCATAGGATTGGTGCCCTGTTAACAAAGATGATGATTCCCGTGTGAGACCTCCTAGTAGCCTTGCAACCAGCATGGTCGGCGTCCACGAAACATGTGGTAGTTACGGAGTTTCCTCGTGGCTCGGGCATATCCGGAGGAATTAGTTCCCCCGCTTCCGGATAGAATTCGGCCCAGTCACATTCATGGAAAACTGATTCATCAAGTTCTGGGGTGGAACAGTCAAACACCAACTTTGATTTGCTGTAATTCTTTAAGTATGCAAACAAATGAAACAATTGGTTTAGATGTCCTTCTCGGGCCTGTGCAAGATACCGGGACATAAGTGAAACAGGCATGACAATATCTAGCCTTCCGAGTTCACATATCCAACGGAGTATACCTATTAAACCCTGGTAATAGTTCTGTTTCTCCGGACCAAGTTCCGGTGAGGCATCGATTTCGGGCCTATACCCAGTTGCGAATGGTGATTTTGCAGATTTTGGGAGTACCTTGAAGGCATATTGCCCCTTACTCAATTCCTCTTCAACAGACTTAACGGCTTTGGAGGTATACTTTGTTGAAGACATGGACCAGTACTCAGCCCCATCAACAGATGTGTTACCAATATCCGCCCCTAGATAGAAAGTGGGTGGTTCAACAGTCCCATCCTTCAGTTTGAACTGTCTTTCGATTGCATCCATTTGGAACTTTGGATCCATCCCACATACAAGGATGTCATCCACATATGCCACGCAATATTCGTAATATGCTGAGCCATCTTTCTTTACAGCCGGCCGCATATATACATCTGGATCCGCCTTGCAAGACTTATATCCAAGTCCCCTTAAGTGCTCAGACAGATGAGATCGAAATGATGCGCCCGCTACTGGTAATCCATACATAGCTCTTACAATTTTGCAGGGCCTTCCACATAACTCCGGTGCAAATCCTTGTTCCAGTGTAGCCACTGTGTAGTACTTTTCCTTAATTGGTGCGGTTAAGTATGCATTTTGGATGTCAGCACTTAAGACCTCAAGGTCATTAAGTGCAGCAACTAAGAAGAACATCCGAACCGAATCCCTGCTGGGCACGCTTGAGTATGTATACTCCCGTGATATTTCGGGCACTTTATGCCCATCCCCAACGAGTCGGGCCTTCCGAGTTAAGTCTATCTTCACGTCAAATACCATGTGCATAGTGATTTTTGTATGTGCCACCGGTACTTTGTCCTCATCATTGAACTCAAAAGCTATGAAATTGTTCTTCATTTCTTTTGCAATAGCCCGGGCCCAATAGTCACTGCCGGATTCTTCATCTATCCTTCTTGCTTCAGCAATTGTTTTCGGTAGTTTAACCCCATACTTATGGGATTTGGTCCAATACTTGGTCTTGGCGCTGGAGATAATCCGGTCTTTCTTCCGAATTACCCGATAGGCCCACCACTTGAAGGCTGGCTCATCTATTATGCCTTGATCCTTGGCAAACAGAGCCGTTTCGACGGGGAAACTTTCCTTCATGTCACTTAACTTTGCCCAAGAGGAAGTTCCATCTTTCCAACTGACCAGGATTCTCCACCCTTTGGTTGTCGGCTTAGTCCGAGTTTGTCCGGACTTAGTAGTGATAGTTGCCTGCTGTACTGTCAGAGCCTCTTTATCCTTTTCATAGTCAAGTAGCTCGTTCAGAAGACAATACATGCGCCCCTCATCGTCCACGGAGGAATAGAGATTCTCCGCGAGCACATTTGCTGTGTAGATCTCAATGGATCCGTCCGGCATAGAAACCTCGTAGGACCTTGTATCTAGGAGTGGATTTTTGTTCTTTTCTCCGACTAGGATTCCGCTTGCGTCCCTGTATCAGTTATTAACCGTACCGCGAATCCGTTGGTCCCCTATCTGCAGTAGCACTTGGCTTCCGAGGTACTCGTCAAGATTGTTGGTTAAATCATCAATGTCCGGGGAAGACGCCTCTGGCTCAGCCATAAGTACCTCGTCCTCACCCTCATATTTGCCATCAAATAGGCCCAAGGGTGGTTCCCCTAACTCGTTTTCTAGATAAGTATCCGAGGGCTTTGCCTCATCGCCAATCCTTTCATTAAGTAGTTTGTTGTGTTCCTCCAATTGCAGGATAGTGTCTGGGTGCTTCCACTCCACTTCAGATATAGGCCGTGTGCCGTTTGTTATGTGTACCTTTCCGGTCTTATACAATACATAGTGACAATCGCCACCTCCATAAGTATCTCCACATGGGCCCAGCCATCGTCCGTATTTCTCCGACTTATCCTGTAGGTCGTACCACCGGATGAAATCGTACCAATCGTGTATCATGTATGGGGTTATATCCGGAGTATATCCATGGACTAACTCAAACCCCGTTCTTCCCATCGCAGATGGGTCCCCAGATGCGGTGTTACTTAACCTCCCGGCCGCCAACATTCCACAAAAGGCCCAGCACCTCCTCGGGCTTCCTTTCTTAGAAGTCATTAATCGGATTGATCTCCTTAGGTCCCCTGCACTGTGTTCTGCCGTATTCTGCCACCAACAGTGGGGCTGTATGTAGGTTTGGCGTATGCGATACTCCGATCGAAGCCTAGTCCATCCGGTGCTGTGTGTCTCATGATTTCCTTGGGCCTTTGCCCCGTCGGTGACAAGATGTTCCGGTATTCCTACCTCATTTATGAAGCAAGATAGTCCGTCGTGGCATCGTTTCTCCCCTCTTACTGGATAGAACGCCACATATCCTTTCCCATTGGTAAAGATCTGTGCGTCAGTATCGTTTCTAATGATGCTCGGTACTTTGAACTTCATAGTATCAGCAAACCATCGACCCTTAAGTACTTTCCTGTTTCTCCACTTTTGGGTCTTTAGCCTTCGGGTGATTGGTTGTGTAAGGTTTCTTATGCCTTCCTGGGTAGTGACCTTAATCGTTTCTTCGGCCCTCTTAACACTGATGTTCCACATCTTTGCAATGGCCTCTGAATCATATCTGTCCACTTTCTCCGGAATCCTTATCGGAGGTCCCCATTGTCCGCGTCGGATAAATGATCTCTTCTCTAGGGAAGTTTCCTTATCTATCACGTCTTGTTGGCGGCGGAGTAATTTCCTCTCTTTTGTCCGAGCTTTTGCTTCCTTTTGGATGGCAAGCTCTTCCTCTGTTAGGGAAATCGAAGTTTTGGTTGAAGTAGCTGAAATTCGGAGTATCTCCGAGCTTTCTCTGTCCCCGGTACTCTTAACAAAAGCTGAGTGTAACCGGTCACCAATCTCTTGTTGAGTATACCCCGGCCGTTGAGTACGGGTTGTACAGATTTTCTGGAGGTATCTGAGGCGATAATCCTTGTGTTTTACATTGATGTGTATAGGGTTGTCTGTGGATCGGATCCAAGACTCAGTTGTCCCAGTCGGTCCTCCTCCGGAGAGGGCGGCCACGACTCGTGGGAAGGATGCATTGGCTGCTTCTTCATCTTCTCTGAAGTGGGGGGCGTATGGGTCCCAGGTATGAGTGTCGGTTGCAAAGACCTGATCGCATGTATCAATTTCCTGGCATGTCGGCTTCCGCGTGTCAAAGTATGACAGAACGCCATCAACTAACAATGGTATTGCCAATTCGAAACCATCGGCCCGAAAGATAAGACTGTGACTGGAAGAACTGCAGTATCTTCGTGGTATGTCTTCAACCACATTCAAATTGCATTCTCTGATTTGGTTCGGGCATATCAGACTGTGCTGCAGTGATTCTCCGAAATAGAGGGCCTGTCCGAATACCAATATGTATGTGATACCGTCCGTTGGGTCTGTCCAAGCAGTAGCACAACGGGCAATAGGAACATCTTTCATTGGTGAGTACACGTCTGAAAATGGAGCAACATCAGCAAATGTCATGATAGAATCCAGTGAATCGAGTAATACCATGTTAGATCCAGCTGCAGTCGTGTCTGCATGGCTATCCAGCTCGCATCGTCCTGGCTTAACACTGGATGACTGGGTCATCTCTTTGAGATGGACTATCGGCCGGCCTACCCGAGGTTCTATCTTAAGGCCCCGGCCGGCAAATCAATTCCCATTCCCGTTTCCAATGTGGCTGTGACAGCCAAACTGGTTTCCAGCGGAACTGGGGTTATTGGGAGGGTTTGCAGCTGTGGCTGCTGCCACTTTCGATTGTTGGTTGCCCCCGCTATTGCTTGCATTCCTTGCTTGTTTTAGCGCTCGGACTCTTTGTTGCTGCTCTTGGGACATGCTTAACCATATTTCTCGTGGATAGAACTTGCATTCAACGGGCCCTTTATAGGTCCCTGGTTGTGCCTTTGAGCCACCACTATTGTTGTTGTTGTTGTTGCCTTGTGGCTTGTTGGGAGAGAAGTTGCCGCGTTTGTTGTCACCTTTCCTCTTTTTGTTGTTAGTGAAGGCTGACACATTCCTACCCCTCTTTTGTGGTTGATTCTGGAGTTTCTTTACTCCGAGCATTCGAGTAAGATACGCCGAAGCCTTCTCAAAATTTGCGTAATAGTCCGATTCTTCTGTGATTACATTTGGGATGGATTGTTCAAGTCGTACATCCTGTAGGGATCGTACGAAGTCGTACACAAACTGGTCCTCAGGTGGGAATGCGCCGTATCTTATCAAGGTTTGCTTTGCATCATGCCATAGCCTTTTGTGCCTGTCAAAATTGTAGTGTTTGGAATCCCCTGTGTACACCGATTCCCGGATAAACTGCCTTTTTGCTTTGACAATTAGTTTTACGTTGGTTGCCTCATATGCTTGAGAGTAGAGGGCGAAGTATGCCTTTCGGCCGTCACCCCCTACCCCGTTTTTGGTCCCAAAGCTTTGTATATAGGACCAACCGGGTCCGGATCCCACCAGCTTAAACAATATCCCCCAGAGAGTATTGTTGTCTTTAGACCAATGAGAGTTGGCGTGAATCGTGCATCTTATTGCATACTCAGTCCAGTCAGGATACGCGTCGTCTGGGCCCGATCCGACTGTTCCACACCTGTCGGTTTCTCCGACTGCAGATTGTTGTCTTATCGTGTAAAGTAGGGATGTCTTGGTGACACCCCTCTTATGCCGTAGGTATTCACGTAGGTTCTCATCAAATTCCCTGAACTTTGACATCGTAGTCAGTTTGTCGGGTAGTGTTAGATCCTTAACGGCCGTATTTTCATCGTCCTCCTTTGTAGATCTCAAACGTTCCCTTGTATCCATCTCGGCCGTTGGGTCCTTGATCCAGTCCACTTCGGTGGCCGTTGCGCCTATTATAGGCTGGAATTTGATCCAAGCCACGAACAGCTTCAGTCAATCGCCAAATGCCCTTCCAATAAAGACTTCCTGTGGATCCGGGCATAGATGGTGTTTTGCCTTGGTTAGCGACCCTAGAGTGGACTTGATCCCTTCTGAATCGAGGTCTGCGATGGCCTTCATGTTAGAATATCCATGTCTGAATATTTCGTTTGCCGTAGGCCTGTTGACCCCAAAGGATTCGAGGATCTTCCTGAAACAAACCTCGGCTGAGGTCAGCGACCGTTCTCCTTCGTAGCCAGGGATGCCATCATTGGCCTCTGCCCTTTCTTTGGCTTCTCTTGCTGTCGTTGATAGAGATATGTTCCTGCTTGATAGTCTTGCAACCAGAGTCACCGTGAGTTGCTCAAGCTGTTCTGGGTCCAACCTTGTTGTTACCGATGGAGGTAGTAAGCCCATCAGGTTGCCCGCCGCCTCTGTTGCCGCCGCGTCCGCTGCTTCTGCTTCTGCTACTGCTGCTGCCGCGGTTGCAGCTAGTTGAGCTCTGGTTGGTGGCGCCATGGTGTGTTGTTTCGGAGTATGCTGTAGGAATTAGGCTTGTAATAAGGGGTTTGTTAGCTTTTGCTTTCATGAGGAAGCTGTGATTGTGATTTTCTGAGTTCTGAAGCAACTTGTGGAGTATTTTTCTTTCCACGTGCTTTTGCTAGTAAACAGGTTCATATCCACGGTATGAGGATTGATTCCTATCGGAACCCCAATTTTTTCAGTTCCTCTATACTTAAGCTCAACAGTTGTTTCCCTTTTCCGAAACGGTATCGAATATTCGTTCGTCTCTTATTAAATATTTGGTTCAGCATTTTTCGTCATTTCTATTTTTTGTGTATGTGTTTATCCAATACTGGGTATGTATATTACCTCGGCTGGTTTTGTTATCATATCATTTGTATACGAGTGAGTATACTTGGGCTCTTTTCTGTAGGAATTGAATTTGATTCCCATTTGCTTTGCTTTCGAGGTCACGTTTTCGAGGTCGCATGCCTCTCTTTATTAACGGTTCTTCTGTAGCCGTTATGCGATTCGTAGTACCGAACACACGTACATCGCTTTATTCCAGACGTTATTTTGCCGTTGTATTTTCGACACATCTTTTGCTGTTCCCATCGTTGGCGACCTCTTGCAAGTGTCTATTTTGGTGGATAACAAGCTTTTGGTGTTCATTTCTCTCCCCTACAAACCTCAGTAGAAGCCACGGGTATTAGCCTGGTGTGCTCTGCTGCGCTAGTGTTGTTAATCTTCTAAGCGCCTGAGTCTCTTCTGTTGGAGAGGGTCTTTAACGTCCAGCCTTTTGGCTTCAGACGGCGATTAACCGGTGATCAGTCGGCAATCAGCTTTCATTTTGTTACCCAGACTCTTTGAGTCCATTTGGGTCTGATAAACTTTATTCTTTCTCCCGTCACTAACGCGTTTACACGTGTAGTCCGCTAGATATTCTTACTAGCAGTATTCAGTGATTTCAAGTATTAGTATTTAGATTTGTAAGCATTTACATATAAAAAGACCTCTGAGATCGAACCTCTATCGATGCTCTATTACTGTTAGCGATTCAGCGAGTCGGCTCGCTTATTTGCCTGTTAGTCATACGTGTGTTATCTCATTCGTATGTATTCCCGAATGTTCGTACGTCTGTACGTTTGCTACCGGCGCTTTTCTAGATTTCTTCTCAAAATTTTGTGCACCCACCATCTGAATGCTGGTGTCTTTTCAAGATTATTGTTGACAGCATATTCAGCTAATTGCACCGGGAATGATTCTTTAACGTCACTGAGCTTGCACCATGATTCTGATCCATCTTTCCAGCTGGCGAGAATCCTCCAACCCCTAGTTGTCGGCTTATGGCTTTGACGACCATTTTTTCCTATAGCTGTGGCTTCCTCATCAGTTAGTGCAGTGTTGTCGCATTCATGGTCAATTAGCTCATCTAACATTGTGAACATTCGTCCATCATCATCAACAGAACTGTACAAACTCTCTGCAACAATATTTGCCGTGTATTCCTCAATGGTGCCATCAGGTAGTTGCAATTTGTACAGCCTCGTGTCTAGTATTGGATTCTCATTCCTTACTCCAATTGGCCTGTTTTGCAAATCTCACACCCTATCCTTGACAATGCACCTGAGCCTTTCATCATTTCTTTCAATGATTACTTCATTCCCCAGATATTCATCTGGTTCATCAATATCTTCTACTGACGCCTCTGGCTCAGCCATCTCAAGTTTCAGATCAGGTGATTTCACTGGTTGTTCCTCAAATAGCTCCATTTGAGGCTCCGGGTAGTTTTCCTGGAAGAAAGACGCGCTGTCTTTCACTTCATCACCAATCTTGGATTCAATTGATTTGTCGATTGCTTCCATTCTTCTGAGGATATCTCTATCCCTCCATTCATATTCTTTGACAGGCCTTATTGAATTTGTAGATATTGGTATTGCTGATTCAGTCAGGATCCAAAAACAATCACCTCCACCTATCTTATTGCCACAAGGGCCCAACCATCGACCCAGTCTTTCAACTCCACGTGAGGAAGAATCACCTTTATCAAAATAAAACACAAAATCATACCACTCTGATGAAGTGTATAGTGCAATATCGGGCCTGTAGCCATGGACCAATTCAAATGGAGTTCTCCCCATTGAAGAAGGGTTGCTTGATGCTGTTCTCTGCCTGATATTTGCACATAGTTCACCACAAAATGACCATAATCTCCTCGGTGATTTCTTCTTTGCTGACTTGGTTGTGATTGCACTCCCAAGATGACCAATCGCTTGTTCTGCTCGATTTTGAAATGGACAATGTGGTTGTATGAATGTCTGATGAATATGGTTGCGCTTTACAATTGAATTCCAGTGGGTCTTGTAGGTTCTTGGAGATCCTTGTTCTGGAGCACCATCAGAAATCAAATGCTCAGGGATTCCAACTTCATGAATGAATATTTTCAACCCTTGATGTGCTTGTGATTTGTCCTGTATTGGAATAAATACTTCAAACCCATTTCCATTTGTAAAGATCTGCGCGCATTTTTCTTGCCTCATAATACTGGTGGTCCTGGCATGCCACGTATCAGTGTACCAGGTTCCTTGTGCAATTCTCTTGTTTCTAAAGCGCTGTGTTGGCAGCCTCTTCATCAATGGTAGTTGCAAATTCCTCAGTGCCTTCTGAGTTGTGACTTTCAGTGTCTGCTCAGCCTTCTTGAAACTAATATTCCAAGTCTTGGCTAGGCGTTCACAGTCAACTTTGTTTGGACCTTCAATAGATATCACTGAAGGCCCCCATTGATTTCTTCTATCAAGAGACCTTCTGTCAAGTGTATTGTCAATTTCTTGCAAGCTAGGGGCTGGTTTTGATTCATCTTCAGGAGCTTCCATGAAATCAAATTCTGTGTCATCAAACAAAAATTGGTCTACCCTTTGCGCGCTTGAAATATTCGTTACTGAAGAGATCCGATGAGAAATATTGCCATCTGTTGCAATTTGACATTCGGTTAGCATTCTTCTGGTTGATACCTGATGCAATCTCATCAGTTTGCACTGCTGCATGAGATTTGGATGCCTGCTCTCTAGGCTAGTCTTGGAGAGCATATCTGTAACATTACTTGTAGGTTCTGTTACAATCGACCTTGCATCCTCAGTTGTCATGGCTTGATCATCTTCGGTCGACATGGCTTGAAGGCTAAACTGGTCCCCTGAAATTGGATCACTATTGTCGATTGCTAACTCAGCCATCCTGAACTTTAGTGAATGAGGATTCCATGGGGTGTCATTTGTTGCTATCAAATGTTGGCATTCATCAAGATCCAATCTTGTTGGCTTCCTTGTGGGAAAATAAGAAATCACATTTCTCATACTCAGTTTTATAAAAACTTTCCTGGGGTCGTCATCTTCCATTGGCGTTTGGATTGTAATTCCATGCTTGGATTTGGGGTCAAACTGACGGGGTGCTTCTTCAACCGAGTTGAAATTGCAGTCCCTCACTTGATTTGGGCATATCAAGCTGTTCTTCAATTTATTCCCAAAGTACAGCGCTTGATGGAACACTATGATGTATACTCCACCTGATGTTGGATTTGTCCAAGCAGTTGCACAACTTCCAATTGGGATCTTCTTGATTGGCTTGTATTCTTCAGAAAAAGGCGCAACATCAACATGTGTTGTGATCTGATCAGGATTGAGCAATATCATGTTGCTTCCAGCAGCAGTGGTGTCTGCATGTGAGTCTAGCTCGCAGAATCCTTCTTCATTTTCTCCATCATCAAAATCTAGAGGAATATTCATCTTGTATAATGACCGGCTCACCATCTTTAACAATTTGTTTTCTAGTGTCTGGTTATTATGTCATTTCTTAGATTTTGATCCAAAGCTATCACCTGCTCCTTCTTTTTCAGCATCTTTTGCCTTTTTGGTCTCGGCAGCCTTGAGATTTCACTTCTTCTTTGCCTGTCTCATCTGGTAAAGCTCCTGGCGCTGTTCTTTTGACATTGTTTTATAAACACTTGTTGGGTAGGGCTTGCACTCAACTTTTCCTGTAAACGTTTCAGTTGTTTTCTGCTTCTTATTGCTTGTCGTGCCCACAGAATACACACTTCTGGAACTTCTTTTATGCTTTCCATTTGCAAGCTTCTTCAACCCAAGCCGGTTGGTGAATAGAATCAAACATTCATTGAAGTTGTCACGATAGTCTTTGCTCTCATCAATTGCATCCGCTTTTGCAGCATCAAGCCGCTCATCACTGATTGAATTGATAAAATCCCAAACAAATCTTCTTTCATTGTGGTTCTTTTCAAATCTCAGGATTGTTCCATGAAAAGCAGTCCAGTTCCTCTTGTGTTTATTCCAATCATAATTCTTAGCATCGCCAGTGTAATGTGATTCTTTCATTTCCTGATAGGTTTTGTTCAGAACCATGGTGATATTGGTATCAGTGTAAGCATGCTGCATCAACGAAATGAATGCATTTCTAGCATTTCCTGAGTTCAGCTCCGTATTTTGGAAATGTGCCACATATTCCCAACCAGGTCCTTTCCTTGTTGCATCACATAACAACCTCCAGACGACGTTGTTATCTTCATCATACTGGTGGCCTGACAAAACACCACACCTTTCATTGTAGTCACTCCAAGTTGGATAGGTATCTGTTGGACTTTGCCCGACTGTTCCAGACCTGGCTTCATCAGTAACATCTTCCTTCTCTTGGGGTCTTATGACATACAGGATTGGGAAACCTTCAGAGTTGAATCTGTATCTCAAGTTTTGGCGAAAGCCTTCCTCCCATTCTCTGAATTTTGTGAGATCCTTTAGCTCGGGTGGGGTTGCTTTTTCTTGTGATTTCACACTTGACTCCATCATCTTGATTCTGAATTGCTGCAATTCCAGATTGTTTGGGTTCGCGTTCCAGTCAATAGCTCTTGGTTTGACTCCAATCAATGGTTGATACCTAGCCCAATTCGCCCATGTGAGAAGCCTCGATGATAGCCTGTTACCATAGTGGATACTTTTTGGATTAGGACAGTCTGGACTGATTGATTTCAATCCATGCATGAATGACTTTATGCTTTCCTTGTTGAGGTCTGTGATTTCACGAATATTGGACATTCCTCCCCTCATAATTTCTTCAGCTGATTCGTAGTTGATACCAAAATCCATTAGGCTGCTTCTGAAAGCAAGCTGTTCTGGGTTCAGAAATCTCCCATTGTTGAATCCCCTGATTTGTATTCTGGGTTGGGATGACCTCCTTGCGAGTCGGTCAGCCCTTGCATCCGCGTTTTGGTCTCCCTTTCATTGTCACTATTCTCATCATCCGGGTTCTTGCCCCTACTTTCAGCATCCCTTATGGCTCTGATCCTTTTCTTTACTTCTTGGTCGATGATTCTCTTCATGGTTGAGTTCATTTCTGGGTCAACAAGGGCCCTTTCCATTACTTGCATGATTCTATCTTCAAATTCATCGTCATCTCCCCTACCTCCTCCATTGTTCTCATCGGAATTTTGTGGACCATCCACTTCCATTTTTTCTTCCTCACTGGTGTCATTTGCTCTAGTTCGTACCATGGTGGAGAGGATATTCTAATGGTATTCGATGGAAGCTGGGGTCGAATATTCGATCGAAGGTGGTATGTGGGTAAGAAGAGTGTAATCGAATCGAGGATTGGATGTGAGATGATGGATATTAATCGTTGGCGACTGTCGAATGTGATTTGCTTATCTATTTGTATATCCGGATCGAATTTTTGTTCCGGTTTGTGTGAGCTTTTGCTTTTGTTGCAATTTAAGATTGTGAGCTTTCCTATCCTTTCTTGGGATTTGCTCATTCTGTATTTCTGTGGTGAAAGATTGTTTCCTGAGAAATTAGTGTTCTCTTTTTCTTTCTGGATCTTTTCGATCTTCCGATCTTCGAGATTTGGTGTTCTCATATCTTTGGATTTTCGTTTTCGTGCGGGCAGATGCTCTTCGCAATCTGTTCCTCCTTGCGGGCAGATGCTCTTTGCAATCTGTTTCGTTCTGGTTTGTTTTCCACCACAGAATACTTGAGGTTCAATCTTCTGGCTCACGTCATTCTTGTTTTCAGTGAAAGATCAGTGTTCTTGAATTGGATATTGATTCCTTTCAACTGATGCCAACCTGGGCGACTCTTTCTCTGAATCATCCAGCCCTTTTCCCTTGCTTGTTTGCTGGATCTCAAAACCCAATGGAGCCTACCATCTTGGTTCGGTTCTTTGGTCTCTTCTTTCAGGGAGACCGCCCTGGCGTTGGTCTATTCCAGGGCTCTACAAGCAACTGCCTCTTTTACATCCTTGAGGGTTGATGCCGGTAGCTGATCAGGCTAATCCGGATTAGTCTTCGAGCTCAACTGCGTTTCTCGGTGGGAAACGCCATCCGTCGGTCCTCCACAGCTCGTAGAGTGCTGTGGGTCTGATAAACTAAGAAAACTGCATCGTAACAGTAATAAAACAAAACGCGATCGGCCTTACGGTCGATCGATTTAGTGAGTAAATGATCTGTATCAGTAAGCATCGATCGTCTCTGATCGATCAGGTTAATTACTCTCGTCGTCAAATTACTCGTCGTATCGTGTAATTTCTAGCATACAAAACACACGCAATTAAGACACAAAACACACGCAAACCATCTTCGATCGGTCTTTCGTGTTACCGTATAATTCACCGTGATATTCATTGGAATATCACATGTATTGTACCTTATCATGTAAAATTAGTACTAGGTTGTACGTAGATTTTAGGGCATGATAGTGTTTTAGAGTTGTTAATTCTTCGAAGAGTGAGCTGATGGGGAAATTCCGGTAGTAAGAGGCAATCCACATAAAAGCGCTGACGATTATTCATTGAGAAATAACCTTAAGAATAAGGTTATTTGCCCTTATGACTTTTCGTGCGATACGCCCGTTTAGTACGTACAAATACGCGTTACACGGTGAATTCTTTTCAGGTTGTACTAGATAAATACTAGTATTGAAACCGTGTAGGTTCATATGCGAATAGATTACTACACACTTTTTGTACTAGATACATACTAGTATTGAATTTGCGTAGGTTTCTACGCAAGTAGATTGCTCCGAACTTTTTGTAATAGATACATACTAGTATTGAATCCACGTAGGTTTCTACGCGAGTAGATTACTACACACTTTTTGTACTAGATACATACTAGTATTGAATCCGAGTAGGTTTCTACGCAAATAGATTACTACACGCTTGTTGTACTAGATACATACTACCATGAGTGTATTTTTGGTTCAATTCCTGGGCACAAACTGACTTATTGAGTAATGACTCCAAAAGTATCATGTCCAAGCCATGAATACATTTATCATGACTCATCAAATGCATATTGGGAACAACTTCGTCACACAGAATGCCAGAAATGTTGTGGTTTGACTCTCCAAATGGCAAACATGGGGGTATTTTTGGTTCAATTCCTGGGCACAAACTATCTTATTGGGTAATGACTCCAAAAGTATCATGTCCAAGCCATGAATACATTCATCATGACCCATCAAATGCATATTGGGAACAACTTTGTCACACAGAATGCCCAAAATGTTGTGGTTTGACTCTCCAAATGGCAAACATGGGGTTATTTTTATTTGGTTCAATTCCAGGGCACAACCTATCTTATTGGGTAATGACTCCAAAAGTATCGGGTCCAAGCCATGAAGGAATGGTAGTGAAGTACAGACCAGCAGACCGGGGAACCACCTTGAGTATACAGCGCACATACTTCGAGAAAGATCTCACTGTATCAGCGATCAGCAACATCGGTACGGAACGTTCCCCGTAGGTACAGTACAATGTAATGGGAATTCTGTAAGCATCGAATTCTGCAAGCATCGAATTCCGCAAGCGAAATCTCTGCAAATGCAGGCTAAGCGCTAACAAGCCTGTAGAGGATTCCCCCAGCAGAATCCAAGCCCACAGCCCACTCTTTTGCTCCTAAATGATTAGTAGTAGAATAAATAAATAGGTAACGCGTCCTGGTCCAATAGTTATCCTATTGTACCCGTACGACAAGCCTACTATCTGTTGGTCCCCTAGCCTTACCTAGTGTAACCATACAGCAGTCTCCTGTCCTGGTCCCCTAGTCTTGCCTAGTGTACCCGTACAGCAGTCAGTCTCTAACCATACTACTCACCATCCACGGCTCCCTGTTGTTTACAGCAGGCCCGGCCTTGATTACCTAAGATAGCCCGCACCTCCAAGCGTCCGCGAACAGATTCGGTTACTCCAACTCCGACCGACCCGCTCCAAGCAGTCAATTTAACCACACTCACACATCACCAGCTCCCTATTGTCACACCGCAGGCACGGCCTTGATTGAGATACAAGCGTCGCCCTCTTCAATCCGGCACCGCACAAGCATCCGCGAATCGATTTGGGTTATCTGTCTGCACCGACGTATCCGTACGGACTACTCCTCCAAGCGTCCAGTCGAATCGATTTTGGTCTACAGATCTGCACCTCCTCGCACCTCCAAGATACGGACGACTCCAACTCCGACTGATCCACAACCCCCTTTCAGCTCCAAAGATACGGACGCCTCACCCACGAATCGATTTGGTTACCAGTCTGCACCTCCAGTGATTGTAACCGTGCCTCTTCACTTCAAGTGGCCAGACGTATACGTACGTACTACTCCTCCAAGCGTCCAGTCGACTCGATTTTGGTCTCCACATCACTCCTCTCCAATCCAAGCTTGCAGTCGACCCTACTCCGTCCGGTGACACTCCAAGCTTCCGCGCTGTAATCCTTCCCAGCACCTGCTTCGATCAGCCACAACATGCTGACCTACACTGAGTATTACCAGACCACCCCCAGTCCCCTTGGAGTGGGACCTGCCTGGGACCTGGCCTACCAAACCATCTATGACTACTTTGCTGAGGAAACAGCCACCCCCATACTCCTGGGCCGGCTCTTGGACCTCTTTGAACCAGAAGCTGTGGGAGCACTAGGAATATTCCTGACTGACACCTTTGGGAGGGCTTGACTCCGATTGGTGCGCGGCCTCCAGAAGTACCCGGGGCCCTTAACTGCGCAAAGTACCAACAAGGGCAAGGCCTTTGGCTACCTGGATGACATCGAAGGCGATGCGGGAGAGCTAGTGCTAGTGGATGCTGCCCTCCTCGAGCAGGCGCCCGAGACCCTGGTGCTGTCCCTCTACCGTCACCTCGACGTCATCAAGCATGCTCACCATTCCCACATGATCCCCATGGTGCTAGGTGATGATCCTCACATGGAGGTCATCACCCCCTTCAAGGCCTGCTTCATCCCCTTCCAATTGGTGCCCCTACTCCTAGGCAAGGGCCTTAGTCCAATCCAAGCCTTGAACATCATCTACCCCTACCTCGACACACTCAATCTGGCACTCACTTGCACCCCCCTACTGAATACCCTCCGAGCTGCAGGTACCAATCCCACCATCGTCGATGGAGGTGTCCACTTTGCCACACCCGGCACCCCCTTTCGAGGGGAGCCCAGCCTGACCTTGTACATGCAAAATCAGGTACTATACCGGGACCTCCCGGGCTTGAAGCAACCCTCCCATCCGGGGCAGCACCCGGCACCCGGCCAACCAGCCGGGGTAGATCCCACGCTGGCAGCTACCCTCACCGCCCTCGCCAACCAACAGCTCAAGCTCAGTGAGGGCCTAGACCAACATCGCCCCCCAGCCACGGTCAAGAACACCTGGGGCCCCTTGTACACCCAGCGCTTGCTGCTGCTGTGTGGCAAGCTCGAGGAAGCCAACCTACCCCCCATATACCAAGCCTGGGCACAGAAAGGCAAGCACGAGAAGACCCACATGATCTTCCAGAGCCAAGTGGCCACCTGCGCCGCCGAGTTCCTCATCCAAGCACCCTTGGTCACCACTGCTGCACTCAAAAAGTTCCAAGATGGCAACTTTCATGGGACTGACCCCTTTGACGTGGCGAACGGCATACTCCCGCTGGCTTTCACTCCCCCCGGTGGATCAGCAGACTCCTTGAAGAGGGAACAGGAAGCTGCAGCAACTGTGGCGGCCTATGACACCATGATCTCCACCGAAGGCAACTCCCTCACCTTGAAGGACTCCCTCAAACTCCAGAAGACCAAAGCCTACCTACCCATCAACTGGACTGAAGCTACCACCCAACTGGAAAGCTATCTGGCCGTCCTGGCCACCCTTCTAGGCATGCATCACCCAGTCATGCAGGGCTACCAGAATGGACTCGCCAAGCTCAAGCTCCAGCAAATGCCCCTCCGCCGAGCAATTGCCGATGAACTGGGGGAGCTCATCATCCCCTCCATTGTTGTATACTACTTCCAAATCCAGGTGCAAGGTTGGCTCAAGGAACAATGGGAATCAACCTTCACTGTCCCCTCCCCCAACTTTAGGAAGGACTTCCAAGCCTTCCGTATCACCCAGAACCTCTACTGGCTCCCCAATGTTACCAATGTGCCGGCTCTGAGGCACCTGCGTCGCGTAGCTGCCGTGGCTGCCCCTGCTGCAACCCCAGGCACCACCAAGCCCGGCAAGACTGCCCCCAGCCCCAACCAAGGCTCCGCCGGAGGTGCCCGAGTGTCCAACCCCAGCCTGGATCCCTGGCTACAAACGGCAGGGGTAGCCAACAAAGTCCTACGCGCCCGGTTGAGGGAAGTCATAGCTACCATAGAAGAAAAAGGTACCATTCCCTTGTCCCGCCCAGATGGCAGAGACAGGTGCCATTCCTATCACCTTCGAGGAACCTGCTACACCAACTGCAGGAACATCCATGATCATGGTGCCATCACCAGCAGTGAACAGGACCAAGTCTGGGCTTGGTGCCAAGCCGCTTTTGGTGTCTGACCAAATGGCAAGCGCCCCTTTGGCGCTTTGACCCTGCCCTCTCAATCACCGAGGGGGGCTCTGCCTGCCTCACGACGACCATCTACCCCCCCATCTACTTCCATCCGCCGACTCCCTACTCCTCCATCTCCTCATTCCTCTAATCCATCACCCGTACAAATCAACCCTGAACTAGGTAAGCCCCCACTCGTGCGTTTCAGTTTGCTTCCTATGTCGCCCGCGTTCGCGCCCCAAGTTCCTTCTGAGCCCGCGCCCCCAGTTCCTTCCTTCTCGCTCTGTACCCTCCACCGGCCTACCTACATATCGAGGCCAACGCCTCGATCCGAGCCCCGAGTCCCTTCCTCTTCCCTTTCTACCCCCCCCACGGCCTCACAGTCTTCCGGCCCCTCGATGCCACTGACACTCCCTTCCGGCAGGAGCCTGCTTCCCTCAAGAAAATGCTCCAAGGGGACGCCACTTGGACCACCAAGAAAGTTATCCTCGGCTGGCTCATCGATTCTGTCAACAAAACCATCAGCCTTCCTCCCCATCAGGTGGCCCGCCTACAGGCGATTCTCCACTCCATCTCACCCACCCAGCGCCATGTCCCCCTCAAGCAATGGCACCAAGTCCTTGGGGAGCTCCGTTCAATGGCACTGGCCATTCCGGGCTCCATTGGCCTCTTCTCCATTCTCCAGGAAGCCTTCCGACACCAGGAACCGGGCAGGCAGCACCTCCGGCTCACCAAGCGCGTCCACAGCTTCCTTCGCGACTTCCAATGGCTTGCCAATGATCTCTCCAACCGGCCTACCTCCATTGCCGAACTCGTGCCGGATACCTTCCCTGCCACCTTGGGCGCCTGCAATGCTTCAGGTTTGGGCATGGGGGGCGTCCATTTTGTCCCCCTTCCCACGGGCGCGGTGCAGCCTGTCATGTGGCGGCATGCGTTCCCCACGTGGATCTCAGCCCAGCTCGTCTCCTTCGACAATCCTGAGGGCTCCATCACCAACAGTGACCTCGAGCTTGCCGGTTCCATTGCCCACAATGATATTCTGGCTCAGGCTGCTTGTGTCCACGCCTGCACCACCCACAACTGCTATGACAACACAGCAGCTGTCTATTGGCAACGCAAAGGCGCCACTACCACCACAGGCCCTGCAGCCTACCTCCTCCGGCTCCAGTCTCTGCACCAGCGCCTCTTTCACTATGTCCCCCTTAGGGATTACATCCTGGGCCCCGCTAACCACCTGGCGGACCTCCTCTCTCACTCTGACCTCTCTGACACTGCCTTGCTCCATCACTTTAACACCACCTACCAACAGGACTTGCCCTGGACCTTATGCCACCTTTGGCTGCCCATGCATTCCGCGCTGACCTTAGCGCTGTCCAGAAGACCATGCGAGCTTCAGTCACTGAGCTCTATGCCAAGCGCAAGGATGCCCATTGGGACCAATGGGTTCAATTCTGTTTGTCTCAAGGGTTTGACCCGCGCCTCCAGTCCATTCAGGATCCAATCCCCATCCTCCAAGTCTTTGCCAAACGCCTCCATGATGGCAACCTCTCCCGTAGCCACAAGCCCATCCGATCTCGCACAGTATCGGACACCATCTGGTCAGTGGGCCAGACGCTTGCCCGCCTGGGGTCCAAAGACCCTCGCACCGACTCCACAGGCAGTCTTGACTTCCGGCTAACTGCCCAGTTCAAGGCATATGCCAAGCTGGACCTGGCCCCCTCCCGGGTCAAGCCGGTCCCCATCACCCTCGTGATGCATGCCCTCCACTTTGCATACCACGAGTCCCCTTCCCCCACCCGACAAGCCATTGCAAACATGATCTGCATCGCCTTCTTTTTCTGTCTCCGCCCTGGTGAGTACACTGGTGCTACCACGGATGACCAAGCCTTCCACCTACAAGACATCTCCTTCTACCTTGACTCCAAAATCGTCCACCACGATGGCCCTGCGCATGAGCTCCAGGCTGCTACCTCTGTCGCGCTCACCTTCACCACCCAGAAGAATGGCGACAAAGGGGAAGTAGTGGCGCATGCCAGGAGTGGTGACTCACTCTGCTGCCCCGTTGCCGCCTGTGCGCGCCAAGTCCTTCACCTCCGAAGCTGTTGCTCTTCCAGCGCTCCCTTCGGTCCCTCCCTCACGCTTGCCAGTTACTTTGACAATGGGGTCCTTACCCTTGTTTGTGCAGCAACTGTCACTTCCTCCCTGAGAGTCTATGCCCAGACCCTCTATCCTACCACTGACATTGCCCCTGCAGCCATCTCTGCTCGCTCCCTTCGCGCGGGTGGGGCAATGGCCCTGCTCCAGGGCAAATGCAACTTTAATGTCATCAAGCTCCTTGCCAGATGGCACAGTGACTGCATGATGCGCTACTTACATCAGCAATCCCTCCCCATCTTCAAGAATCTTGCCTCTGTCATGTTCAACAATGGAACATACTCCTTCCTGCCCAAGGAATGGGTTCCGGCTGCGGACCCCACTCCTGCTGGCAGCTCTCTTTAAGGCACCCTGGCGCCTCTTCCCTCCCTCACTCTGCTCCAAGCTCACGCGCGAGCTCACGCGCGCGCTCACGCTCTCGCTCATGCTCTCCACACCGTTCCCACCCGGTGGCTTATGGCCCAATGGCAGAAAAGGCTTAACAGCCAGAGGCTTAACCGCCCACGCTGTTAAGCCCGACTGTACGCCGGTGTGTGTGGGCAAAGCAAACTAGCCCTGCTTAACCCACCAACCCACCAATGAACTACAAGCATTTCACATCCATTACTACAAGTAGGTTAGCTACTGAAGCTATCACAAACGTAGCGCGTGATAGGAACTTTGTCACACAGAATGCCCAAAAAGTTGTGGTTTGACTCTCCAAATGGCAATTATGAGGGTATTTTTGGTGCAATTCCAGGGCACAAACTAACTTATTGGGTAATGACTCAAAAAGTATCTGGTCCAAGCCATGAATACATTTATCATGACCCATCAAATTCATATTGGGAACAACTTTGTCACACAGAATGCCCAAAATGTTGTGGTTTGACTCTCCAAATGGCAAACATGAGGGTATTTTTGGTTCAATTCCTGGGCACAAAGTGAGTTATTGGGTAATGACTCCAAAAATATCCGGTCCAAGCCATGAATACATTTATCATGACTCATCAAATGCATATTGGGAACAACTTTGTCACACAGAATGCCCAACATGTTGTGGTTTGACTCTCCAAATGGCAAACATGAGGGTATTTTTGGTGCAATTCCAGGGCACAAACTATCTTATTGGGTAATGACTCCAAAAGTATCTGGTCCAAGCCATGAATACATTCATCATGACCCATCAAATTCATATTGGGAACAACTTTGTCACACAGAATGCTGGAAATGTTGTGGTTTGACTCTCCAAATGGCAAACATGGGGGTGTTTTTGGTGCAATTCCAGGGCACAAACTTACTTATTGGGTAATGGCTACAAAAGTATCCGGTCCAAGTCATGAATACATTCATCATGACCCATCAAATGCATATTCGGAACAACTTTGCCCCACAGAATGCTGGAAATGTTGTGGTTTGACTCTCCAAATGGCAAACATGGGGGTATTTTTGGTGCAATTCCAGGGCACAAACTGACTTATATGTCCGAGAACTGTTTCTCTACCCCCCGCGGGCTATCGCGCGGTATTTTTACAATTCTTGACCCTATTTTTTAAATTTCCTATCTTTTTAGGTCGCGTGTCTACTAAAAAACCTCGCGCGTCGCACACCTTTACTTTCGAGACAATATCTCGTCACTCCTCAAACAAAATAGCTATTTTAGGGTTAAGGATATCATATTCTTTTCGTGTCAAGCACTATTTTGTGTACAACTTATGCACGAATCATGACTATTTTTATCTTCTCAACATGTTGCCACCATATAACGGGCGTCCCGACTCCAACTCCAACTCAAATCCAACTCAAAAAAATCCCATTTTCATTTCAATGGATAGGGCCCTGTCCCCCCCCCCTTGTGTCTGGTAGGATAGGCAAACGATTCTGGACAACAATACTAAGAAGGCCTGCAAGTCTCAAAGGGATCTGCCGTATGCGTTAGATTAGAAGCAATAGGAGGGCTTAGCAGAGGACTCCAAATCCGAATTTTCACCTCCACAGAAAACACCCCCTCCAAACCCAAGGGACAGCAGATATCTCCATACTGAAGGCGCCGCGGGCAACGATATTGCAGGGATCCCTTCATTATATCGAGAAGAACAAGGCCTGCAAGTTTCGAATCGATTGATTGAGTGGATTGGAAGTATCTAACCGGCAAAGCATTGGACACACAAGGTCCGTTTTGAAGGTAAACAAGGGAAAAAAAAGGTGAATATTAATATCTCTATACTGAAGTCACCGCGGGCAACGATATTGCAGGGATCCCTTCATTATATCGAGAAGAACAAGGCCTGCAAGTTTCGAATCGATTGATCGAGTGGATTGGAAGTATCTAACCGGCAAAGCATTGGACACACAAGGTCCATTTTGAAGGTAAACAAGGAAAAAAAACGGTGAATATTAATATCTCTATACTGAAGTCACCGCGGGCAACGATATTGCAGGGATCCCTTCATTATATCAAGAAGAACAGGGCCTGCAAGTTTCGAATCGATTGATTGAGTGGATTGGAAGTATCTAACCGGCAAAGCATTGGACACACAAGGTCCATTTTGAAGGTAAGCAAAGGAAAAAAACGGTGAATATTAATATCTCCATACTGAAGTCACCGCGGACAACGATA
The DNA here is from genome assembly GCA_037355745.1 of Pseudo-nitzschia multiseries. Taxonomy (NCBI): domain Eukaryota; phylum Bacillariophyta; class Bacillariophyceae; order Bacillariales; family Bacillariaceae; genus Pseudo-nitzschia; species Pseudo-nitzschia multiseries. The sequence continues at coordinate 16,507,049 of CM074782.1, read as the reverse complement.
TTGCAGGGATCCCTTCATTATATCGAGAAGGACAAGGCCTGCAAGTTTCGAATCGATTGATCGAGCACATTAGAAGAATCAAACCGGTGAAGCAGATTGGGAAAATTTGGTTGTATTTCAAGGAAGCAACCCAAATAACGGTCACAGCAGATATCTCCATACCGAGGTCGCCGCTGCCAGCGATATTGCACAGACCTCTTCATTATATCAAGAAGGAGACGTCCTCCAAGTTTCGGATCGATTGATTCAGAGGAATAGAAGAATCGAACCGGTGAAGCAGATTGGGAAAATTTGGTTGTATTTCAAAGAAACACCCCAAATAACAGTCACAGCAGATATCTCCATATCAACGACACCGACAGCAACGATATTGCAGGGTCCGCTTTATTACATATATAAGAACACGCCGCCCAAGTTTCGAATTGATTGATCCAGCGGATCAGAAGAATCGAACCGGTGAAGCAGAGGGGAAAAATTTGGCTACATTTCAAGGAAGCAACCCAAACAACAGTCACAGCAGATATCTCTGCACCAACGGCACCAACAGCAACGATATTGCACAGTCCGCTTTATTACATATATAAGAACACGCCGCCCAAGTTTCGATTTGATTGATCCAGCGGATCAGAAGAATCGAACCGGTGAAGCAGAGGGGCAAAATTTGGCTACATTTTCAAGGAAGCAACCCAAACAACAGTCACAGCAGATATCTCTGCACCAACGGCACCAACAGCAATGATATTGCAGGGACCTCTTCATTACATATATAAGAACCCGCCGCCCAAGTTTCGAATTGATTGATCCAGCAGATCAGAAAAAAACGACTCAACATGGATGGGAAAGATGATGGGCAAAATTTGGCTAAAAAATGGGCTTCCAAGCCCCGGCCCGGTTGCTGTTGTTGCTTCCGTGATTCGTTGGAGGAACGTTTCCGTGAGTAGCGTTTCCGTGATTCGTTGGAGGAGCGTTTCCGTGATTCGTTACCGAGCGCTGGTGGAGGAGGAGCGTTTCCGTGATTTGTTGGAGGAACGTTTCTGTGAGTAGCGTTTCCGTGATTCGTTGGAGGAGCGTTTCCGTGATTCGTTGGAGGAACGTTTCCGTGAGTAGCGTTTCCGTGATTTGTTGGAGGAGCGTTTCCGTGATTCGTTGGAGGAGCGTTTCCGTGAGGAGCGTTTCCGTGATTGGTTGGAGGAACGTTTCCGTGAGTAGCGTTTCCGTGATTTGTTGGAGGAGCGTTTCTGTGATTCGCTGGTGCCGAGCGCCGGTGGAGAAGGAGCGTTTCTGTGATTCGTTATCGGAGGAGCGTTTCGCTGATTCGTTTTCGCTTGGAGCGATTCCCGGTGGAGGAGTAGGAGTGTTGCCCTTATTTGTTGTCGGAGTAGCGTTTCGCTGATTCGCGGAGGAGCGTTTCGCTGATTCGTTTTCGCTTGGAGCGATTCCCGGTGGAGTAGGAGGAGGAGCGTTTCGCTGATGATACCAACAATTCGTTGCCGCGCGCCGGTGGAGGAGGAGCAAGTTTGGTGGATCCCCGGTGGAGGAGGAGGAGCAATTACCGGTGGAGGAGGAGGGGCGATTCCCGGTGGAGGAGGAGGAGCGATTCCCGGTGGAGGAGGAGGAGCGATTCCCGGTGGAGGAGGAGGAGCGATTTGATACCAACAATTCGTTGCCGCGCGCCGGTGGAGGAGGAGTAAGTTTGGTGGATCCCCGGTGGAGAAGGAGGAGCGATTACCGGTGGATGAGGAGGGGCGATTCCCGGTGGAGGAGGAGGAGAGATTCCCGGTGGAGGAGTAGGAGCGATTCCCGGTGGAGGAGGAGGAGCGATTTGATACCAACAATTGAATAAAATGGGTGAGTATCTATTGATGTACTACATAGAGTAAATAATAACAACAGCATAATATGATAATGTACATGCCGACCGATTCGTAATTATCACCAACCAGGAAAATTCCCCGCACCTACAGTAGAAGATTCGTTGCTTAAGATTCGTTGCTTCCAATTCGATTGTTGCTTCGATGTTTTCGATTAGTTGCTTCCGATTAGAACTGCTTCCGATTCAATCCGTTGCTCCCAATCCGTTGCTTCCGATCCTTTGATTCCGATTCGTTGGTTCCAATCCGGTCCTATGAAAATAAGAAGAAAAGCCAAAGTTAGAAAATACATCATCTGTAATTTGGTTGCAATTTCATTCCTTGTTACCGTTTGTATGTTTACCGTTTATTCGTACCGTCGTTCCGACACTCGACCCGATGAAATTGTAGTTGCTGCCGTAGAATACTTCTTACTCCATGTCACGAAAAACAGTACCTTGTTCCTGTTGATATAATTGCAAGGGACAAAGCCAGTTCATTGATTTCAAGACGTATATGTAAGGCTGCAGTCCAAACAATATCTATCCAGCAAATCCCCTTCTCGTCAAATGCTAACTACTTCTTTTGCAGTACAAGGCTGTTATTTCGGACTAAAATATCTGACAACAGATCCTCCGGCTCAAAAGAGGTTTTGGATCAAACGTTCTCGGACGGAGTGTTGATTACAAGAACCAACACCCTAGTCAAATAAGTCGGATGTAAGAAGGCAGATTATGAAGTGATTTTTTTTTGTTGCGAGGTAGATTGTTTTTTTTGTTGCGAGGTAGAAAAAGTGATTTTTTTTGTCGCAAGGTAGAAAAAGTGATCTTTTTTGTTTGTCGCAAGGTAAGAAAAGTTTATTAGTGTTTGTGTGGGAAAGATTTTTTTTTGTCGCGAGGTAAAAAAAATCATACATCCTGTACAATTCTACAGGATTTGGTACTAGTGTTGATTTCTAGACTACTGTAGAATTCTACACGTTTTTTGTACTAGATAATTCTATCTCGTACGTACGTAGGAAAAAAATCAATCTCGTACGGAAAAGAATTCAAAAAAGAATCTCGTACGTACAACGTTCGAAAAAGAATCTCCTACATACTAGATTGTACGGTATGTATGTACGTTCGAAAAATAATCTCGTACGTACGATGTTCGAAAAATAATCTCGTACATACTAGATTGTACGGTATGTATGTACGTTCGAAAAAGAATCTCCTAATTTTCGGCAGGGGTAAAGAACTTGCGAGAAGTCCACATAAAAGACCCAATAATTACTGAATTTTCGAACATTATGTAACCCTAACCATATTCGAAACAACTTTTCCACACAGAATGCCAAAATCTTAAGGTTTGACTCTACAAATGGCAAACATGGGGGTATTTTGGGTGCAATTCCAGGGCACAAAAAAACTTATTTGGTAATGACTCCAAAAGTATCCGGTCCAAGCAATGAATACATTCATCATGACTCATTAAATGCATATTGGGAACAACTTTGTCACATAGAATGACCAAAATCTTTAGGTTTGACTCTACAAATGGCAATCATGGGGGTATTTTTGGTGCAATTGTAGGGCAAAAACTGAGTAATTGGGTAATGACTACAACAATATCTGGTCCAAGCCAGGAATACATTCATCATGACTATTCCAATGCATATTTGGAACAACTTTGTCACATAGAATGCCCAAAATATTAAGGTTTGACTCTACAAATGGCAATCATGGGGGTATTTTTGGTGCAATTCCAGGGCACAAAGTTACTTATTGGGTAAGGACTCAAAAAGTATCTGGTCCAAGCCATGAATACATTCATCATGACTCTTCCAATACATATTGGGAACAACTTTGTCACATCGAATGACCAAAATCTTAAGGTTTGACTCTCCAAATTGCAATCATGGGGGTATTTTTGGTGCAATTCCAGGGCACAAACTAACTTAGTGGGTAATGACTCCAAAAGTATCCGGTCAAAGCAATGAAAACATTCATCATGACTCATTAAATGCATATTGGGAACAACTTTGTCACATCGAATGCCCAAAATCTTAATGTTTGACTCTCGAAATGGCAATCATGGGTGTATTTTGGGGGCAATTCTAGCGCACAAACTGAGTTCTTGGGTAATGACTACAACAATATCGGGTCCTAGTCACGACTGCATTCATCATGACTCATCCAATTCAATATGGGGAACAACTTCGTCACATAGAATGCCCAAAACCGTAAGGTTTGACTCTACAAATGGCAATCATGGGGGTATTTTTGGTGCAATTCTAGGGCACAAACTGAGTAATTGGGTAAGGACTCAAAAAGTATCTGGTCCAAGCAAGGAATACCTTCATGAGGACTCATCCAATACATATTGGGAACAACTTTGTCACATCGAATGCCCAAAATCGTAAGGTTTGACTCTCTAAATGGCAAACATGGGGGTATTTTTGGTGCAAATCCAGGGCACAAACTAACTTATTGGGTAATGACACAAAAAGTATCCGGTCCAAGCAAGGAATACATTCATGAGGACTCATTAAATGCATATTGGGAACAACTTTGTCACATAGAATGCCCAAAATCTTAAGGTTTGACTCTACAAATGGCAATCATGAGGGTATTTTAGGTGCAATTCTAGGGCACAAACTAACTTATTGGATAATGACTCAAAAAGTATCGGGTCCAAGCCATGAATACATTCATCATGACTCATCCAATGCATATTGGAAACAACTTTGTCACATAGAATGCCCAAAATCTTAAGGTTTGACTCTACAAATGGCAAACATGGGGGTATTTTTGGGGCAATTCCAGGGCACAAAATAACTTATTGGGGAAGGACTCAAAAAGTATCTGGTCTAAGCCATGAATACATTCATCATGACTCATCAAATGCATATTGGGAACAACTTTGTCACACAGAATGCCCAAAATGTTGTGGTTTGACTCTCCAACTGGCAAACATGAGGGTATTTTGGGTGCAATTCCAGGGCACAAACTACCTTATTGGGTAATGACTCTAAAAGTATCCGGTCCAAGCAAAGAATACATTCCTCGTGACTCATCCGATGCATATTGGGAAAAACTTTGTCACACAGAATGCCCAAAATGTTGTGGTTTGACTCTACAAATGGCAATCATGGGGGTATTTTGGTGCAAATCTAGGGCACAAACTAACTTATTGGGTAATGACACAAAAAGTATCCGGTCCAAGCAAAGAATACATTCATCATGACACATCCAATGCATATTGGAAACAACTTTGTCACATAGAATGCCCAAAATCTTAAGGTTTGACTCTACAAATGGCAAACATGGGGGTATTTTTGGTGCAATTCCAGGGCACAAAATAACTTATTGGGGAAGGACTCAAAAAGTATCTGGTCTAAGCCATGAATACATTCATCATGACTCATCAAATGCATATTGGGAACAACTTTGTCACACAGAATGCCCAAAATGTTGTGGTTTGACTCTCCAACTGGCAAACATGAGGGTATTTTGGGTGCAATTCCAGGGCACAAACTACCTTATTGGGTAATGACTAAAAAAGTATCCGGTCCAAGCAAAGAATACATTCCTCGTGACTCATCAAATGCATATTGGGAACAACTATGTCACACAGAATGCTGGAAATGTTGTGGTTTGACTCTCGAAATGGCAAACACGATGAGGGTATTTTTGGTGCAAATCTAGGGCACAAACTGAGTTATTGGGTAATGCCTCCAAAAGTATCCGGTCCAAACTATGAATACATTTATCAGGACTAATCAAATGCATATTGGGAACAACTTTGTCACTCAGAATGCCAGAAATGTTGTGGTTTGACTATCCATATGGCAAACATGAGGGTATTTTTGGTGCAATTCCAGGGCACAAGCAGTCACATTTGGTAATGACTACCAAAGTTATTGTACCAGGCCATGAATGCATAACACATGACTTACGAAATGCATGTTGGGAACAACTTTTAAATGCATATTGGGAACAACTTTGCCACACACAGTACAGACAATGTTGTGGTTTGTAGATACAAATGGCACACAAGACAGTACGGTATGTTAGGTGCAGTCTACGAGATTCTACATGTGACTAGAGGATTGAAATACATAACCTTAGTGTGATCAAAAGTTTCCCTTCTGAAAAAATTATGGCGCAGGAGGGCTGGCTGGCACAGGTACGTGATATACTTCTACAAATATAACAGCGCGCCCAAAACCAGACAACACACAGAAGAAGTTAGGGAAAACAACATAGTACAGAACCCACGGAAAAAACTCTACACACAAAACATCGTACACATACTACACAAAACACCGTACACACACACACACACACGACACACACAACACACACAACACACAACACCGTACACAACCCGACAAAATTATTAGTACACACACATAACCACACAAAAAGAAACACATGATTCTTGATCGGCACCGTATTCAGTAAATAAAATACAAAAAATATGAATGCTATCGGAAAGACACGACGAAGCAAAAAATCCGAGGGGAAGACCCTTCGAAACAACAAAACCATCCGGCCCGGTGATCATCAAAATACAGGGGACAACAACGGTAAGAAAAAAAGAGTGAAAACAAACACCGCAATTACTAACAAAGTGAGTAACAGTAATACCACAACTATGAACGCATCAAAGGGCAACAGTAAAAAAAATGGTACCGACAACACAATTTCTACTACTACAAACACGGAAGAACAAAACACCATCAACCAGAGTAACGAACCAGCGCTGAGCATTACCAACACAACCACCACTACAGTAACGAACCAACAGAAAGAAGGAACAAAAACCAATGTGGTAGAGAAAACATCTAAAGGAGAAAGCTACAATTTAGAGGATGTTGCGGAACTTGTCATGAAAAAAATCCAATATGACAAATTGGCAGAGGAACTGGCAAAACACTTACGGCAACAAGAGAGGGAACCACCTATAGGGATGGGAAAGGTAGTAATGGTACCTAAACAAACGGAGGCAACCATGCAGGGAGAGGGGACTGATAATGCCAGCAACACAAGAGAACGAGCAGTAAGTACAATTACAGATGAATATGGGCTTATAATAGACAACGATATGCTTAAGGCTTTGAGTGATATGACTGAAACAGTGGACAAGCAGCTAAGGGATTACGTCAAAAAACATTGGTACCACAACATGAAGTTCCCTATCAATGAAAAGGTAACGGCGCATGTAATACAAAAAGCTGTTGAAGCAAGTGCGATCATGAAGCCACAAAATATTCCACTTGCGTCATTCTGTTCCTTTTACAGGAAACGAGTAGGGACAGTACTGACCGCATTGAGGCACAACTCACAAACATTAGCGAGAAAAAACTGGATAGGTAAATACAGGTGGGAGAATTGGTTGTTGAAATTAGGAATTTTGGAATCTATTTTTGGTCCGACAACACTAACATGCTGCCCGTTGATACTGATGATACTTCCGTACAGACGATTACAGAAAAGGTCGAGTCCCTATCACATTCCCTGGTACTGTGGCAGTTATTCAAGACACAGAATATGAGGACACAGGTATTTTAAACCCTAAATACAGAACATACAAAGACGCGGAAGATGAAGATTTTTCTTATTTTGTTACAAGAATCATGTCGGCAATCAATCCGACAAATTCCAATTTCAAACAACGGAAGGAGAGGCACTTGCTGAGTGATATATTTACTATAGCAGATGAAGCATTTGCATTGGTACTGATCTACAATGAGCATCATGTATGGGTGAACCAGCAGCGGCGAAAGGGTGATGCCACAATTCCGCGACAACAAAAAAAATTCTGCGATTCTGACAGTGGAAGCAGAAATGGATGGATGGATGAAGGACGTGAGTTGTTCAGTGACTTGTGCGACAAAATTGGCGAGATGCGAAAACACCCAGAAACAGGAAGGAAATTGGAAGAAATGATGAGGGACAGATTTAGGAACGAAAGTTCAACAGATTACACCAACAATAAGCATGGCGATGCAAATATTACTAGTAGCAGCTCCACTAATTGTAGTGGACCAAAAAAGAAAAAGAAAAGAAACATCTATATTGATCCGGCAATAACAGCATCGATGAATGAAAGTTTATCTATTGGTGAACTAATGTAGAAAATAACAGTACATACATAATACAAACCTACTAATAATCTTGAGCTTAATTTTGAGAATCTTAGAAATAATGGAGGATTCGTAATACGTTGCAATAGGAATAAATAAAGCATAATAGAATCTACATTTTAAAAAGGGAATATTGTAGTCGAGAAATAGAATTCACAATTAGGAGAGCAGAATTGAATTGTTGTTTGGTAGATTAATGTTTTGGAATTAATACTGACTCAAGATTTCTTTTTTATTCATGAATACAAGTAAGTGTTGTTCGTACAGAATAATAAGACTGAAATCAAATTTTTTTATTCGAGAGTAGAGTAATGTGCATCACGCGCACAGAATTGTTTTTTGTATTATTTTAAGGCAATAACTGGGGGTGGGAATTTCAGGGTGTCCAGAAATATTGCCGTGTTAAAATCACGCACAAAATTTGTGCGCGAGAAGTAAATTCGAACCCCGCGAAACAGTTCTCGGACGTAGGATAATGACTACAAAAATATCTGGTCCAAACCATGAATACATTCATCATGACTCATCAAATGCATATTGGGAACAACTTTGTCACACAGAATGCCCAACATGTTGTGGTTTGACTCTCCAAATGGCAAACATGAGGGTATTTTTGGTGCAATTCCAGGGCACAAACTTACTTATTGGGTAATGACTCAAAAAGTGTCTGGTCCAAGCCATGAATACATTTATCATGACCCATCAAATGCATATTGGGAACAACTTTGTCACACAGAATGCCGGAAATGTTGTGGTTTGACTCTCCAAATGGCAAACATGAGGGTATTTTTGGTTCAATTCCTGGGCACAAACTTACTTATTGGGTAATGACTCCAAAAGTATCCGGTCCAAGCCATGAATACATTCATCAGGACTCATCAAATGCATATTCGGAACAACTTTGTCACACAGAATGCTGGAAATGTTGTGGTTTTACTCTCCAAATGGCAAACATGAGGGTATTTTTGATGCAAATACAGGGCACTAACAGTCTCATTTGGTAATGACTACCAAAGTTTTTGTACCAGGCCATGAATGCATATCACATGACTTATGAAATGCATGTTGGGAACAACTTTTAAATGCATATTGGGAACAACTTTGCCACACACAGTACAGACAATGTTGTGGTTTGTAGATACAAATGGCACACAAGACAGTACGGTATGTTATGTGCAGTCTGCGAGATTCTACATGTGACTACTAGAGGATTGAAATACATAACCTTAGTGTTATCAAAAGTTTCCCTTCTGAAAAAATTATGGCGCGGGAGGGCTGGCTGGCACATGTACGTGATATACTTCTACAAATATATAAGGGCGCGCCCAAGTCAGACAACACACAGAAGAAGTTAGGGCAAACATCATAGTACAGAACCCACGGAAAAAACTCTACACACAAAACATCGTACACATACTACATGAAACACCGTACACACACACACACACACACACACACACACGACACACACAACACAAAACACCGTACACAACCCGAAAAAAATATTAGTACACACACAAAACCACACAAAAAGAAACACATGATTCTTGATCGACACCGTATTCAGTAAATAAAATAAAAAAATATGAATGCTATCAGAAAGACACGACGAAGCAAAAAATCCGAGGGGAAGACCCTTCGAAACAACAAAACCATCCAGCCTGGTGATCATCAAAATACAGGGGACAACAACGGTAAGAAAAAAAGAGTGAAAACAAACACCGCAATTACTAACAAAGTGAGTAACAGTAATACCACAACTATGAACGCATCAAAGGGCAACAGTAAAAAAAATGGTACCGACAACACAATTTCTCCTACTACAAACATGGAAGAACAAAACACCATCAACCAGAGTAACAAAGCAGCACTGAGCATTACCAACACAACCACCACTACAGTAATGAACCAACAGAAAGAAGGAACAAAAACCAATGTGGTAGAGAAAACATCTAACGGAGAATGCTGCAATTTAGAGGATGTTGCGGAACATGTCCTCATGAAAAATATCCAATATGACATATTGGCAAAGGAAGTGGCAAAACACTTACGGCAAATAGAGAGGGAACCACATATAGGGGTGGGAAAGGTAGTAATGGTACCTAAACAAACGGAGGCAACCATGCAGGGAGAGGGGACTTATAATGCCGGCAACACAAGAGAACGAGCGGTAAGTACAATGACAGACAAAGATGGGCTTATAACAGACAACGATATGCTTAAGGCTTTGAGTGATATGACTGAAACACTGGACAAGCAGCTAAGAGATTGCATCAAAAAGCATTGGTACCACAACATGAAGTTCCCTATCAATGACAAGGTAACGGCGCATGTAATACAAAAGGCTGTTAAATCAAATGCGGTTATGAAGCCACCAAATATTCCACTTGCGTCATTCTGTTCCTTTTACAGGAAACGAGTAGGGACAGTACTGACTGCATTGAGGCACAACTCACAAACATTAGCAAGAAAAAACTGGATAGGTAAATACAGGTGGGAGAATTGGTTGTTGAAATTAGGAATTTTGGAATCTGTTTTTGGTCCGACAACACTAACATGCTGCCCGTTGATACTGATGATACTTCCGTACAGATGATTACAGAAAAGGTCGAGTCCCTATCACATTCCCTGGTACTGTTGCAGTTATTCAAGACACAGAATATGAGGACACAGGTATTTTAAACCCTCAATACAGGAAATACAACAACGCGGAAAATGAAGATTTTTCTTATTTTGTTACAAGAATCATGTCGGCAATCAATCCGACAAATTCCAATTTCAAACAACGGAAGGAGAGGCACTTGCTGAGTGATATATTTTCTATAGCAGATGAAGCATTTGCATTGATACTGATCTACAATGAGCATCATGTATGGGTGAACCAGCAGCGGCGAAAGGGTGATGCCACGAGTCCGAAACAAAAAAAATTCTGCGATTCAGACAGTGGAAGCAGAAATGGATGGATGGAGGAAGCCCTCCACTTACTCGCGAAATTCAGGGTGTCCAGAAATATTGCCGTGTTAAAATCACGCACAAAATTTGTGCGCGAGAAGTAAATTCGAACCCCACGAAACAGTTCTCGGACGAGGGCGGTGCTGACAAACATGAGCTCCTCAATGATGCATTCTCCCAATAGTAGGACTACCTCAAGGAAACTGACAGCCTATTCACCACCAATGATGATAGACCCAAAACACTAGCTCCCGACCCAGTCATGATCTTAAGGAAATCATCATTGACACAATAATGGACAATCTCCCCTCCAAAGAGAAGACCAAAATAAACAAGGGGCATATTGCTGCTCTATTTACATAGGTAGCCATATGGCAAATCTCCTCAAACAAATTGATGCGTCAAATTAGAAACAAAATCTCCGTTGACAAAGCCAGACGCCAAGCGATTGCCGATGGCCATGATACCATCCTACTAGAAGTAAGAACTCCAAACTGGGGATTCAAAGCGGACTGGGATGCACTCCATTTCAATGAAGTATACAACACTATCTAAAGACAACTAGCACTGACAGAAGATGATATGGATGTTGTTGTCCCTACCATTAATGTTCTTGTATCCCTCAGAGCCATTACCAGCAAGTTGCACAAGATTCGCAACTCTGAACTACCTCTGGACGCTGATTCACTATCTAACGAGGCCATTGAACTATTAATCAGCGCAATTAATTCAAAAGGCACAACCTCTGAAAAGCAAGCATTAGGCCATTTCACCAGACGGAAATTGAAGCAGTTATCCGCTTGGGAAGACTGTGTCCGAGAACTTTTTCTTGGGGTTCGAATTTTTTTATCACCCACAAATTTTCAGCGTGCTTTTAGTAACACAGGAAAATAAATAAACACCCTGAAATTCCCACCCATGTGCAACCCCCATCATTGCCTCAAAACCCTACAAAAAACTGTTTCTGTTTTCACGATGCACCTTACTATGATCATGATTAAAAATAAAAAATTCAGTCACTACTAGCAGAACGAAATAATTATTCCTGTACCCACAACAATTCATTCCATTCATGAATAAAAATAATTGTTGACTCAGTATTAATACCAAATTCTTATGCTACGGAATAACAATTACATTCCGCTTTTCTAATTGTGAATTCTTTTTCTGGACACTTAAATTCTTTTTTATTGTAAATTATATTATGTTTGATTATATCCTATGACAACGGATTATTTTCCCTCCAATATTTCTAATATTCTCAATTACTAGTTCTCGATTACTAGTAGATTTTGTATTATATATGTACTGTTAATTCCTAAATTAATTCAAGTTCTAAATTGGCATTCATTGAGGCTGTTATTGCTGGATCAGCATAGGTGATCTTTTTCTTTTTTGATCCACTGCACCTACTGGTGCTACTATTTTTGTACCTGCTGGACCATGCTTATTGTTGTATCGCGTCGCGGGATGGTTGCGTCACTCTTTTGCTGCTGCTGATTCATCCAAACGTGATGCTCGTTGTAGATCACTATCAATGCTAATGCTTCATCTGCTATGGAAAAGATATCACTCAGCAACTCCTTTTCCTTTCATTGCTTGAAATTGTTGTTCGTCTGATTGATTGCTGGCAGTATTCTTGTAACAAAATACTTCGTAATAGAATTCTTCATTTTTAGCATTGCTGTATTTTCCGTATTGATGATTTATGATACCTGAATCCTAGTTTTCTGTGTCATTGATCACGATAGCGGTAACAGGGAAGGTGACAGGGATTCTGCCTTTGCTGTTATTGGCTGTACGGAAGTAGTACTAGTACTAGTAGCAACGGGGCAGCATGTTGGTGGCATCAGACAAAAAATAGATTAAAAAATGTCCAATTTCAACAACAAACTCGCCAACATGTATTTACCTATACAGTTTTTCTTGCCAAGGTTTGTGATTTATGCCCAAACGCGGTGAGCACTGTGACTACTCTCTTCTTAAATATTTCACAAATTGTGGTGGCATTGGGATATTTGGTGGCATCATAACTGCTTGTGTCGCAACTGCCCTTTCTGTGACATGTGACATGATCTTGTTGTTGATTGGGAACTTCATGGTATGGCACCAATCTTTTTTATGGATTCCCTAGGTGCTTGTCCACTGTTTTACAAACATCATTCAAACTTTAAGATCTTTTCTTGTTAGATGCACCATAGCTCCGTTGGTAATTGTACTGACTTTTCTGGTGTTGTCATCGTCATCACAGCACAATTCTCCCTGCATGATTGCCTTGGTTTATTGCTGTACCAATAGTACCTTTCCTGCACCCATATGATGTTAGTACCTCTGCTGCTGTTGTAAGTGTTTGGCCACATGCTGTGCCAATATATTGATGGGGATCTGCTTCACAACATCCTCAATAAAAACTTTAATACTGTGCAGACGAAGAAGCATGGTTTTTTGGTGTGGTTTTGTGTGTACATTTTTTGTGTGTGTACAGTATTCCGTGTGTGTACAGTATATTGTGTGTGTGGATTGTGTGCTGTACACCCTAACTTCTTCTGTGTGTCTGACTTGTGCATGGCCTTTATTTTCTATATAAGTAAAGCCCGTACCAGTGCAAGCCACCCCTCCCGCGCCATAATGTTTTCAAAAAAGAAATTATGATTACACAAAGGTTATGTAATTACATCCCTAAGTCATCTGTAGAATCTGGTAGCTACTAGTCAGTGGTTCAAAAGTCTCCTGAGTCATCACAGCACATACCTTCATACACTTTTTGCATAGTACCTGTGTAGCTTTTTGCATGCAGTATCAGCTACAACTAGCAATCCCCACACATTTTTTTGCCTGAGAATAATCCAAAAATAGCACATTCGTTTTGATTAAACAACTTATGAATTATTTTCATTTGGCACAAGCAAATTAAAGGACATTTTTGGTGATTGGATTACAAATGTTCTTTCTATTATGGACAAGATGAAAGGTGTCAATAAAAGAAGTTCAATTGACCTGATACTTGGTGGGTCACCTCTTAACGAGTCTATTTCTGCATTGACTCTGGAAGGGAAATATGTACTAGTAACATGCACCACTTAGATGCAAAACAATCAGACAATTTTGGTGATTGCACCATCAATGTTCTTCCTATTATGGACAAGATGAAATGTGCTACCAAAAATAATTGAATTGACCTGATACTTGGTGGGTTGCCACTCAATGAGTCCATTGCTGCATTTAATTTAGAAGGAAAATATGTACTATTGTGCAGTTTGGTGCAAAACAATCAAAATGTTTTGGTAATTTGACCATCAATGTTCTTCCTATTACGTCGGACGTATGGACAAGATGAAATGTGCCACACAAAGTATTTGAATTGATCCGATACCTGGTGAGTTGCCAGCTAACGAGTCCATTTCTGTATTGAATCTGGAAGGAATATATGTACTATTGTGTAGTTTGTATTGTTATTAAAATCCTCCGCTGATTTGCGCTGGTTTTGTATCTTGAAGTTAAAGTAGAGTTATTTACAAGTATGAGCCTAAGGTCCTCTGCCGGCCATATTTTCCTGAAACCTGTATTTCTCTTCTGACCCATCAGTTTTCTGTGTACGGCAATTTCAGTTCAATCCTTCTTTTTTGCCCAATTCATTAGATTGAACCTCACCTTCTTATTCATGTACGGTGGTTGCATCTTCCTCGATGCTTGGCAAGAGTAAACTGTCTTTGTGTTTTTTATCATGGGGGGGTTCATTGTGTGAGACATGCTCCTGGGATACTGTCCCCTGGCCTTGTTCCTAATGGGATCATGATTACTGACCTTCTTTCCCATATCATTGATATTTCCATCCCTGATATGTTTACCGGTATTTTCTGCATAATAATCGTGGTTGCTGGTGATTCCTTTATATTCACCAGCCTCAATGATATTTTCACTATGTGCTAAATTATCAATATGTACATTATAATTTTGGGTATGAACATTATGACAAATCATGGTTATCGGTGATTCCTTTGTATTCATCAGTCTTGATGATACTTTCACTACATACCAAATTACCAGTATGTTCATTGTAATTACCAGTTTTACACAAGCCAGTGGCATTGCTACTGGATCCGGCATTTGGCCTCATTTCTGCGGGTAGGGCTGGTTTCTGCCCAGCCACAGGTTTCATTGTGCCAGGTTTTTCAATCTCCGGGCATTATATCTCAATACTTTGGTGCAAAACAATCAAACATTTTTGGTGATTTTGCCATCAATGTTCTTCCTATTATGGACAAGATAAAATGTGCCACACAAAGAATTTGAATTGACCTGATACTTGGTGAGTCACAACCTAATGAGTCCATTTCTGTATTGAATTGGGATGGAAAATATGTTCTATTGTACAGTTTGGTGCAAAACAATCAGACATTTTTGGTGATGGGATATATATGTTCTTCCCATTATGGACAAGATAAACTGTGTCACACAAATAATTTGAATTGACCTGATACTCACTGAGTCACCACCGAATGAGTCCCTTTCTATATAGAATTTGGAAGGAAAATATGTAGTACTAATGTGTAGTTAGGTGCAAAACAATCAAACATTTTTTGTAATTGGATTATGAATGTTCTTCCTATTATGGACATGATAGAATGTGCCACACAAATAATTTGAATTGACCTGATACTTGCTGGGTCACCACTCAATGAGGAGTCCATTTCTGCATTGAACTTGGATGGAAAATATGTAATAATGTGCAGTTTGGTGCAAAATAATCAAACATTTTTGGTGATTGGACCATCAATGTTCTTCTTCTCATGGACAAGATGAAATGTGCCGCAAAAAAATTGGAATTGACCTGATACCTGTTGGGTCATGTTCATCACTGAATGGGTGCATGTCTGCATTGAACTTGGAGGGAAAATGTAGTATTTCAATATGAAATTACAGTAGAAAATTACCGTAGAAAGTTACATGAACAAATTACAGTGGAGAATTACCACAGAAAATTACAGTGGAAAGTTACAGTAGAAAATTACCGTTGAAAACACACAGTAGAAAATTACAGGAGAAAATTACAATAGAAAATTAGAGCAGAAAGTTACAGTTCAAAATTACAGCATGGTGAGTGTACAAGATAAAAATACCACAATTAATACCCAGTACAAAAACCATGTACAAGTCTACAGGCATTAAACAATTAATACCCAGTACAAAAACCATGTAGAAGTCTAGTGCGGGTAATCAACACATGTATGTGCTCCGTACACTGAAGTCTCTTCAAAAAATACCAAGTCAAAAAGACTCTAAAACAACGAATTTTTTGATGGGAAGTCTGATCATCGAAATCACCAATGTCATTAATTTTCAAGACCCTACATCGACCCTTCTGTTTCTCCTTCCATAGAACAGACCATGAAGGTTTGCCACCATAAAAATAGTACAAAATGACACCAACTCAAATACCTACACATTCCGCTACTTAGTTTTTGATCCAGAAGGGCATTCGAACGGCAATTTGATGGCAAACAAGGGAGACAAAGATAGTACAAAAAACGAGTCAACAATCAACGCACCCTTCCCCAACCCATCTGTTTCCCCTCCAATAGAAGGGAAGATGAGGGTGGACATCGATGTACAAATACTGCCACATTCGAACACCATCATGTTCCCCTACTGATTTTTTGACTTGGAATGGCAATCGACAAGAGGGATTCAAGTATACAAAGATAGGGAAAAACTGACACTAATTCGATTTTGACGACCCTTCTGTTTCTCCTTCCATAGAACAGACCATAAAGGTTCACCACTGTACAAGTAGTACAAAATGACACCAACTCAAATACCTACACATTCCGCTACTTGGTTTTCGCTCCGGAAGAGTATTCGAACTGCAATTCTACTGCAAATAACACACAACGATACGTCATCGTTGTCGTCGACCCTTCTCCGACCCATCTGTTTCCCCTCCAATAGAAGCGATGATGGGGGTGCACATGTAGAAATACTACCACATTCGAACGCCAACATCTTCCTCTACTGATTTTCTGACCTAGAATGGCAATCAAATGGCAATCGCGATCGAACGGCTATCAAAGATACGAACGATACAAAGAACAACAAGATGACGAAGAACAGCAAGATGACGACAACAATGACAATGGATGGATACAAAGAAGCAAGCAGGGCAAGGCCACCACAAAGGAGGTTCGTTACAAGTGGATTTAGGTACCAACCAACATGTGTTAGTACACTACACTGAAAATCTGCAGGGCGAATCCCCCCTATCAACAACAAAAAGGGGGATTTGCTCTCCAGCAAGATCAACGCCGTCACTGTTGTTACTCTAAAAATCGACCGGATAGGTATAACGAATATTTTAAATTTAAAGAGATGTGAGCTCAGAGAGAGGCTCTTATTTTTACTATGTATTTTCACTGTATCGGGGCTCTCTGCTGTATTTTGCTTGGTAGAGATCTTCCCCGGTTATCTGTTACTGTTATCTTCGTCATACCGATACTGCTGTTGCTGTTGCTGTATTAGTGTCATGTATCGGTCTTACTGTATTGGTCATTTTGTCGTATACGAGGTTAAGTGTTTTATCCAATGGGGCGTATGCTTGTTCGTGGTATTTGAGATAGATGAGGCCCATTCGGAATCGGTATTGATTTTCTTGATTGCAATAAGTAATTTCCTCACGGGATATTAAGTATATTCTTTTGAATGTGCTTAAGGATTCCAAGTGTTTACTTACTGTTCAGGTCTTTGGATATTTCTTGTTTCTAACCGATTATCCTCTTTTGTTTGTAGCCTTAGGTGGAATCGTTTTTACCACTTAAGGATTTCACGTAATGGAGGTGCGTTTGATACTAATGCTTGATCATTGGAGTATTTGTATCTGTGTGTTAATCTTACGTACCTCGGTCGTCGTTTCGATTTGTTTCATTTGTCAGCTTTTCCAATCGAATTTGATGCCGACAACAGTCCGTATTTTTTGCCGACAACACACCCCTTGATCCAACACATTCACTCGATGTTGGATTACTGTCAGAGTATATTTTCCTTTTCATGATTGGGTCATCGATCGAATCGAATTGTAAGAACAATTTATTCAGCGATTCGACTGATCCGGCCGTTGATTGAAGCACCGTTGTCAATCGAAGCAATCAAATGATTTAACCTGGGTAGTGTCCCATGATATATCTTGCATGTCGGGCGTGCAAGATCCATCCCAATGGTTTGGTTAGATCATCAGCCGGATTGATAACTCCAGGGATATGGATCATCTTGATTTCACCATTTTCTTTCCATGCTTGAATTGCAAAGAACCTGATTTCAATGTGCCTGGTTCTTTCAGTTGGCTTCTGAGCGTTGATGATCTCAATTGCAGATGCATTGTCTTCATAGATCGGAGTTGGACCAATCTGGGCGAAACCTAATTCCTTGAGTATAGACCTGAGATATCTGGCGGTTTTGGCTGCTGTGACGGCAGCAATGAACTCAGCTTCGGTAGAACTCTGTGCAGTAAGTGACTGAGCTTTGGATCTGTAAACAATTGCTCCACCAGCATATGTGAAGACGTATCCTGTGGTGGACCTACGGTGTTTTGGATCATTTCCATATGCGGCGTCCACAAAACACATCAGTTTGGCTTGCTTGATGTCTTCCGGGAATTTTGGTAGTGACGCATCCTGGACTGCATCGTTGTATGGTTCTCCTGGTGGTAGAGATGGCTCAGCATTTGGTCTGTAGAATCTGATACCCCAAAATCTGGTTGTTCTGAGATAGCGGGCGATATTCTTCAGGCTGGAATAGTGGAAAGCAGTGGGATTGGAACTGTACTTTGACATCAGAGTCACCGCATAGCCTATGTCTGGCCGGCAACTGACATATGCGAACATCATTTCACCTAAGAGCGTCCTGTACGAGAAACCAGATGTGGATTGCAATTCAGCATGTTCCTTGGTGCCTTCTAATGGGCCATCAGTATGTGATTGTAGCTGGCTCAGTACTTCAGTTGATAATGGCGCAGATGGCTTGGAATGAGGTTTCATCTTAGAATCAGTGTCCCATCCATGAGATCTCATGATTCTGTCAATGTAGTTTGCACAGGACAGTTCAATGTAGTCAGCTGTCTGTTTGACATCAATTCCATTGAAGTCTTCAAGCAATCCCATTTTTGTGAAGGGGACAACATCTTCTCTAGGAAGCTTCAGCTTTGCGCCAATTATGTCATAGATCTTGTCAGATATGGATTCTGATGTGCAAGCCAGTGCAAAATCGTCAACTTGTCTCAGCATGTAAACCGTTTCACCTTCAAAAACTGTCGTGTAGATCGTCCTGTCATGCGTGGTGGTCTTGAAGTTGAGATCAGGGCCTTTCAATATTTTGTTGATGTGGGTTTCCCAAAGTCGTCCAGATTCTGGATGGCCTTGAAGTGCGCGAAGTACTGGGAGCACCAATCTTCTATCTATGTCCTTGCCATGCTTGTGCCGGTACCATTCTGCGTATTCATCATCAATAGTCATGTATGTAGGAATGTTTGGTCCTGGACTATGCGCATAGGCGTCAGCCGCATCCCCCCCATAGACTTTGAGGTTGAGACTTGCTGCAATGGCAAAGAACAGTCTTTGGATAGGGTGTTCAACACATGATGAGTATGACAAGGCTATGGCATGCAGAGTTGGAGCTGCGTATTTGCTTCCATTACAACACTGTCTTGCGCGGCGGACACCATTCCTCTTGACACTGTACTGCCAGTGAGGCCTGAGAATAATCGCGTCTGGGTCCTTAGGGTATTGAATTGGTGAGCCAAACATTTCCAAATCTTCAAACTGATCAAGCTGTTTTCGCTCACCAGCTTGCCATTCTGTCCATGTGGATAATGACTTGAGATTCCTTCGAGTAAAGTGCCCTAGCGCTTGTTCTTCAGGTGTAGTTGCCTTGGAATTGATGGCCTTGATTAAGAGTTCAATTTCTTCAGTTGGCAGTGAATCTGCATCTAGCGGTAATGCCTGATTTCCTGGTTTATGGAGCTTAGTGATGGCTCTGAGAGATGCAATGTCAATGGTGGGGATGACAACCTCCATGTCATCTTCGAGTGGGGCCAAGTGTTTTTGGATGGAGGCATGGAGTGTGTCAGTGCTATCAACCTGGTTGATTCTTGATTGTATCAGCTGCTTGTATTTGGTACCAATGCGCTGGATAGCCTTGATTGATGAAATCCGGTCCAAGAATGGCGGATCTTCTTCAGCAGTGGGTTCCTTCCAGGAGGTATTGGGAGCAAATAAACCATATTCATTTGAGTGTTTCCTGACCTCCTTCATAGATAATTTTTCTTCAAGTGCAAAGGTAATTGGTGTATCTATTGAAGAATCCCGCACCCCTCGATCGTGGGAGGTCTGTAGGGCTGTGGTAACATCAGCAGCAGTAAAGACACGATTGTGATTGATAGATACGATATAAGCGCCTCGGAGCTTTGAGAGAGTCTTCTTACGGGAGGAGAAAAGCTTGGAGGCAGGACTGTTTGGAATGATATCTGTGATGTAAGCTCTGCCAATCAGTGAGTCAGTGGCATATCGAAGACCAAAGGCTGGATCAGCACAAGATGGGGAGACAGTGAGTCTGAGATTTGTGAGATCTGCAAAGGGGGAGATGGAGAATTGGAAATCACTAGAAGATACCTCACGGGGTTCTGCAGGAAGTGGAGTGTTGTCATCAGTCCGGAGCAGGTGCTTGACATTAGTGGGGAGATCTGCAAGTGGGAGATCATTCATGCCTTCATCAAACCTGACATGGGTGGCTATTTTGACGCGGTGGGTCTCAGTATCATACCAAAGGATGTTTCTGGTAGTGTATGGGACAAAACCCAGGAAGATGCCTTTTCGTGCATTGGGTTTGAGCTTGATGGATCGCTTGCCTGGAGGTCTCACCCAAACTCTGCAGCCAAAGGTTCGGAAATCAGCAAGGTTTTCCTTACGGCCAGTTGCCAATTCCAATGGTGAATGTGGTTGGTTGCCTTCAGGGAATGCATTGGACAACCGAAGTGCATGGTAGAAAGCAAAGGGCCAGAACTTGATGGGCAAATTAGCACCAGACAGCATGGTTCGCATTGAATTAGCCAGAGTGCGATGCCCTCTTTCAACTGTACCATTCTGGTGTGAAGCATCAGCACCAGTGGGGAAAATCGAGTATCCAAATGCAGAGAAAAGGTTTCTGATATCAGGGTTGTGATAGAGTTCACCACCTTGATCGACTGAAACATACTTGTTGGCACAAGCCGGGTTGTACTGGGAAAAGAAATGTTTTTCCAACCAATGTAGGGGTGCTGCGCCTTGTGGATATTCGGGTATCGCCATTTATTTCATACCAGTATTAGCGGGTCGGTGATCAGAATCCAGGCTGTTTCTCCATGGATGCCTTCATAGTCGCGCTTGCGTTTGCTGTTGGAGGATCTCGCGCCAGAGAAATGCAAAATCAACTGATAATAATCCTTGAAAAGGTTGTTGTAGCCTTTCTTGTGGAATGTGGGCCAGCAGGTCCTGTTTTAGTTTGCTTGCATTGTATGCAAGTTGGGCATTGATCAAGAATACTTGTTTGGCGCTGAACTTGGGACTCCAATGATGTGCTTATGAGCTTGATAGAGAAAATCATCGCATGGGTGGGGGTCCCAACCTTTGGTGCCACAGAAGTTTCGATGTCCTGGTTTTGATGGCTTGGATTGGGGATATTTTTGTCCACAATCTTGGTGAAAAAAACAGTTTGGCATCAAACCTTGGCGTGTCACTAGTATCA